>CM076571.1:893183190-893265966 GCA_034641835.2 Pinus albicaulis
TGTAATTAAACATTAAAATTATTATGTTATAAGGGAAATTTATCCTTGAAATATTTATAAAATTTATAATAAGTAAATAAATGTTTTTACAAAATTGATGATTGAAGAAACAAAAACTAGGTACATAGGCATGTATATATGACCATATATTTACAATATTAGAAATGTGGACATGTTTCTTGAATTTGCAATTACAATACTATATTTTATGGAACCTCCACTTGGAATGCTTTATTAGAAAAATATTCTATTGTTACCCAACAAACTAACTGATACATTTTGAGTAAATGAAGAAACAATTTCTCTCGAACTTGAGGACATATCTAGAAATAACTCTTGGCCATCACATAATATTTAAGAAATACGACAGATCACTCGAACTTTCGAGTAGCCCCACCATTGAAATACCATTCTTATTTCTATTTCAAATGCCTAAGACCAATTATCACCTAAGGTTAAAAGATGGGATGATTATAGGATATTTGTAAATAAAAACATATTTGGGAGACCTAAAATTTTTTAACTAATATTTTTTTGATTTAGAGAGATGATTCAAGTTGCTTTCATATTAAATTTGAATATAGTATAAAAATATATATATATATATATAAGAAAAGCAAATGTTTACATTATTACTTATTCCCAATATATAAACGAGGGAAACTTATAAAATTGTAAAGCTAAATTAGTTATTTTCAATCATAAATCTTTCAGAAAATCACATAATAAATTTAGGAAGCGACGTGTTTCGAACTACCAATTATAGTTCATCATCAGGATAATGAAGACTGGCTGATCTATCAGATCAGCCAGTCTTAATTATCTTGATGATGAACTACAGTGACTGATAGATTAGCCAGACTTCATTATGCTAATGATGAATTACAGTTGGTGGTTCGAAATGTGTCGGTTCCAAAATTTCTTATGTGATTTCCCAGAAGATTTATGATTTAAAATGTTATGGATCATATAAGCTTGCACTCTTAATAAATTAGTTATTTTGAAATCATGAAAACCTTAAATTTATGTCTTTTTAAAATTATTAAAATAATCATATCCTCAAAATTATCATACATTTTCTTAATAAGATTGTGGGTATGTTTTTACTCATGGATGATATAACTATTTATTGAAATTATTAAGGAAAAAAATATTATACTATTAATAAAAGAGTTATGCATTTTAATATTGTTGATATGTGAAGAAAAATATATATTTAAAATTGTAAACAATATTAATATAAAGATCACATCAAAAATGGAAATATTGAGAGATAATGAGAAAAATTAAAATTCCAATGTATTTCCCCCCTAAACCACCAATTTTTTCATCTTGATTCTATATTTGAATAAACTAACTCAACAAAAATGTACATTGTATTTTTCACTCAACCCCAAAATAAGAGTTTAAAATAATGTTTGTGCTTTATGAATGTGTGCATGGTATTTCTATGTAAAAATTGTCATTTTATGTTCCTATTGAGGAAAAACATTACCCAATAAGAACATGTGCACATTCCTATTGTAAAAAACTATTTTCCTAAATAGGAATTCATACACATTCCTAATGGGATTACACTAAATCTCTCTCCCATATTCCTTTCTACCCATCCTCTCTCCCAAATGTGTGTTTTCTTACTTGCTTGCCATCTCCCCAATTTCTCTCTCTCTCAACCCTTCTATCTCTCTTTAACTCTCTCTCTTTCCTCATTTCTATATCTTCTTACCCCACACCCCTATTGCCTTCTCATTTCCATCTCCCTATCCCAAATTTTGTCTCTCTTTACGTCCCACACCCCCTCTATATATGTATCTCTCAAACACATTCAATCCATCCATATTTATTACTCTCCGTCCCTCTATTTCTCTCTCCCTCTCCCTCCCTCCCTAAATCTCTTCCTCACTCCATCCCCAAATGTCACATTATCTCTACCTCCCTTTATATAGTGGTCCTTCCATTTATGTCTGTCTCTGTAACTCTCACCCCCTTCTCCCATTGTTCCCTCTCTCTCCTTATCACTAAATATATCACACCACCCCCTTAACCTCTCTCTCCTTCTCCCCCTTTCTCTTCTTATCGCTCCTTTTATCACTCAAAACTCCATCTCTCCCTCTCTCTATCGTAGCTATATCCTCTCTCACTTTCTTCTCTCCTTCCTACTTCCCTCTCTCACCCTCTCCCACTCTCCTTCCCTTCTTCACTCCCTTTATCTCTCCCCTTCTACCTAATTCTCTCTATCTATATCTCTCTCTCCATATTTTCCTATATCTCTCCCACCCTCTATGTCTTTCCACCCCACCACTCTCTCTCCTCTCATGTACTTCTCCATCCCCATTTATTATCTTGATCTATATATCTCTCTTCTTGTATTTTGAACTATAACCCACTCCCTCACCACTTGATCTATATAATACTCTCATCCACTTCTCTCTCTCCCCCTTGTGCAACTCCTCCTCTCCCTACATTTCTCACTTTATTTATTTCTCTCTAAATCCTTATATCCTTCCCCCCCACCCCTCTTCCACTCACTTACGTGTTCTCTCTTTCAGAATCTCTCATCATAGCACCTTGGAAATGATAAATTTCAATTAATATGACCATTTTAATGGAGATTAATGCAATGTAAAATAAAATATATGATCATCCTAAGACTGAGTCTCCATGGTATACATATAAGCGATAAATTGTATAATTATAATGAAATATAAAATCAAAATTTCCAGTTGTCCTACTAATATAACAATTAAAATTATAATGGATGCTTATACGACCTTAATATAGCCTCTATCTATTAAAAATAGTTTCCTCAAAGCTTGTAATTGAGGATGTTCCTTCACAAACAACTTATTTTCCTATGTAGCTTCCCATAGAGGCATAGTATTCCACTTTATAAGATATTTTTTATTGATTGAAATATAAATATATAGGTAATGTTGATCTATAACCTTTTCCAATTCAAGAATCAACTTTCCTTCATTCAATTCTAGAATTTCTATTTGTATTGGTGAAGCAGGAGCATTGACTCTGAAATCTACTTTGTATTTTTATTAAACTAGGGGTCTCATGTTTTGAGAAAAAAATTATTCTATGTAAATATTAACGAGATTTTTGAGTATATTTTTAATTAATTATATGTGAGGATTTGCTAATGTTTCAAAATAATTGGAAAACATGAGAGAAATTAGATTTTATATATCTGAGAATTAATTATGAGCCTCAGAGAGATTTAGTTTCAAGATTTTAGGGATAAAAATTTAGATTATAGGGGTGTTGAGATATTTGAGGACTTTGTTGAGTGATTAAGGGGATTTGAACCTAAATTGATTCAATTCAATTTGTATAAATTTATGAGCCTCAAAGGCAAAATAGATCAGAAAGAATAGAGTGATTGAGAGCTGAGGTTTGGACAACCAAGTTTGTAAGCCTCCGGGAAATTGAAAGGGCCGTGAATTTTGAATATCTGGCCAAAGACAAGAGTCTGTAAGTATTGCATTTGTTAATATAAAAAGTGTGTTTTCAGAACTATATGGTTGATTTGCTGAGCAGCGTATATTTAAATTTCTGTAATTGGGAATTAAGAAGAATTTCTGTATATACTCTTCATATAAGTGTGCTTGAATACTATTTAGTTTACAATTGAATAATGGACACAATTGAATGAAATCCCAGCAAGATGGTGCAACGCTAGCCTGAATCGAAGGCGAAAATTGATATGAAATCGAATGAGGCATTCGATTCGGAAAGATGACAAGCCGTGATATGAAGGCGTAGAGTTTAAATCCATGAGGGAAGAACTGACATTGATGTCAAATTGTGTTTATGGGCAGCGTGAAACTAAATTGAAGGTGTAATTCTCAATTGATAAATGTATGATGGAAGAGCGAGATCGATTCACATTTCATAGCATTTTAAATCTAGTTAAAGAGCCAAGTTCTGGCTTGGAAATGGGACAATTGACACGTAGATGTGTGTAAGCTTGTAACCTTCTGTTTGGCGTAGAAATCAAACAATGAAGAGAGCGAATTTTGGCTGTAGACAGTTAGGCGACTTACTTTGAGTTTTGGGAGTCTTCTTTTAATGATTAAACTACGTTTTCCATAATGGGGATGTCTCCATAAAACTGTGTGATAGCAGGTTTGTGAGTTGAAGGTTTATAGCGAATTATGAAACCTATGGATTGACCAAAAGTGGAGGGCGTATAGCTTGAAACAAATCAGAAGTAATGAATCGAAGACGCGTTATAATTATGTTGTAAGGGGTTAATAATGTTTCTGAGTACCATTGATGGTTCTTGTAATTAGTATCTCTGAAATCCGGAGTTTGAATGAACAATGTGGCGAATTTGTGACAGCGTTTTGTGCAGAGTTCGATGTGGATGCATGGAGCTGGAGCGGTGAGTAATGAAGTTGATCTGCAGTGTTAACATTCAACAAGTGCAAATTGCGTTGAAGCAGTGGAATGGTTCATTGAATAATACGATGACGGCCATCATTTCCTAAATTACGTTGCATCTAGAATGAACGCAGAGAAAACTCTGCGCTGAGGTTGGTTCATACATTGGTTAATGAAGAACTGAAGTTGCGTTTTCTGGTGAAAGCCCATGTCAGCGTTGAATGGCGTTAAGACCAGGGTTAAGCAGTAATTCAACTTGACAGCGTGTTTGAAGGTAACATGTGTTTCAAAATTGTGACTGAGTGTTGTGAATTGTACGCTGAGTAGAGGAATCGACATGACTATTATAGCCATCGATTGTTTGCGTGATGGTCGATGTATGGAAGCGTTGAATGAGTTGAAGGAACAAATTGAATTTGCATAGGCGTTCATGGAGGTAAGCACATTTGTATTTACCGTGGAAGGTTTATTATTGCATTGAATGGGATGGTGTTTTACATCCATGGATCGACGGACATGTAATTTTTGTGTGGGCCATATGATTCATAGAGAAGCCTTGAGATATGTATAAGTGTGTGGATTAAATAATGCCAAGGCTAGTTGAGTTTTAATAAGATGTATATATATTGGTGATGAGCCCTTTAAGTGCGACCACAATCAAAGTTGGGTAAGATGAAACCGTCCCTGAATATCTAATGAAATACTAGGCATTACTTGGATTGATAGAATATGAATTGAATTGTCATATGGTGAAAGGAGAGTGGCCTTCATATTAGGTTTAAGAGAAACCTTTGCACAAATGAATGTTAATGAAGAGTCAGATAGATGATGATTGAGAGTATGTTTTGGTTTCTAAATGATATTTGAAGTTGGGTTTAAATGCATGGAAAATTGATTGTCAAGTTTGTGGTTTTGAACTGTATGTTGAAGAGCTTCCGCGAATGATAGTGTGTAAATTTTCGAGGCATTGAAGTTTTATTTGGGAAATTAATTGGATGCATTTTTATATACATGAGAATGGGGGGAATTTTGGGTTTTGCAGGGTTGTCCTACATCAAGTGGTATCAGAGCTGGAATAGCTCTATTTGAAGATTCAAGTTTTTTTAATTGAATTAATTGCATGTGATGAATGAATATCAGATTTTGAAACTAATGAAGGTTGCAAAACAAAGATGCAGTGTAGTTGTGGAAGATAAGGCAAGATCCACAGGATCTTGAAGGTGAGCTGGCAAAGTATTATTTAACTCTGGTTTTAAGACTGTTTGTAGAATTTAGATTGCAAGCAAGTTGAGGAAAGTCTCAGCGGGATGAAGCAGATCATAGCTGGAGAGTAGTGAGGGAGGAGTCCAACAAAGTATTCTAAGAGAGGGTGGCAGAACCTAAAGATTCAACAAAGGTTGAATGAAAAGGACAAGTGTGTTCTTGGAAGTTGCAGATGAGTGAAGCCTGAAGGAGTAGTGAAGAAATCCTCAAAAGGTTCGAGCAGAGGACCGGTGATTACCAAAAGACCAGATCCAGAGGAAGGGATTGGTGAGGTAAGTGGCAGCAGGAGAGCTTTCTGTTGTAGAGGCTTTGTGCAACTCATGAATGAGAAAATCATGGCGAAGAAGATGACTATTGAAAGTCATAAAGGAGAGAGCAGAGGTTCAGAGAGGAGGCCATAGTAGAAAGAGGGATAAAGAAGATGCCAAGGCAAATGGCATAAGACAACAGTTAGTTGATGCAGAATATGACAAAGAGTTAGCTGAGATTAGGGAACAGTTTGATAAACTTAAAATGAGGATAGAGGAAAGCCAGAGAGTGGGTTGGCTCATGAGGAAGAGAGTGAAGTGGTAGAGGCTACAACAGAAAAGAGATCAACAGATAAACATGCAGTTAATAGAAGAGATGAGGGAGCTCGAGCAGATGATGGATGTACAGTTGGGGTGTACACAACTCAGAGCAGTTGAGTTGAAAGTGGAGGTTTCCATTGGTGAAACGGAAGAGGACATCATGGATGATTTTCTGAACTATTGGGTAAATCCAGATCAGCTAGATATGTAAAACCGTGTATTTTTGTAACTGAAAATTGTGATGTGATTACAGGTTTTACTGAGGAGGATGCACAATCTTGTAGAGTGGTCACAAGTATGGAAATGAATCTTTCAGGAGATAAATAATCTGAAGAAGAAAGCAGTGATGTGTTTGTACTCGAAGATGTTACAGTACGAGAGGAAGTTCATCTTGAAGAGCTGGTATATAAACCAACAGTTGAGACTGTTGAACTTTGTGATTTTCAAACTGAAATTTTGTGTGTGAATGCAGGGATGGTACATGATGATGATATAATTTAGAAATGCTACAGAGAAATTGCATTGTTGGAATACTTGTTGAATTTGGAGTATGACAGGGAGATTGCAGTAGAAGAAAGAGTTTAGTACAATGAACGAGAGCAGGAAGATATCATGGAAACAGATGATGTGAAAGGAAGACTAGTCGATAGTCTTGAAAATTCTTCAGAGAATTATTTGGAAAGTTTGGATCAGGATACTGTTGTGCTGATAGAGAATATGGAAAATTCAGAACAACATACTGAAGTTCTAACAAAGGAGGAAAAGGCACTAATGCCTTATGATTTTTGTTTTAACAAGTGTTTTGTGAATGCAGGTGTTGTTGCAGTTACTAAAGAACATTTGACTCAGTTGAGCAGTCAAATGAAGGAAGAAGAAAATTCTATGGAAAAATCTAATCCATGGAGTGAAGAAGTTATGTTGCTGGAAATGATGTTGAATATTCAAAATTCAGTGCAAGAAGTATCTCAATTTTGGGAATTGCAGATGCAAAGAGATGAAGATAGCAAAAAGGAGTACGCAATGTACCAGTCCAGTAAGTTGCCGATAGGAGAAGGTAGAGAAGAAGTTTTCTATTACAAAAAACAAGAGGGCATGGATGATTGGGTGGCAGTAATAACAGAAGGAAGCATAGAAGTAAGAACTGAGCGAGTAAGAGCTCAGCAGGTAGCAACAAATCAGCAATCTAAAGAATTATTGGACATAGAAATTGAAATAATCAAAAGAATCATGTTGAAAGTGTCTCAGAGGAAGACATCAACAAGGAAGAGAAGTAGCAGCAGTAGCACAATGAAGACAAGGACAGATTGTGAAAGTGCAGCGAGTGGAGAAAGGCAGCATAAGATATGGAGACCTAGAGAAAAGCAGCAAACAACAGATATAGATGATAAGTTGCAGAACAAAGTGTGGGATCCGGGCGGACAAAGATTTAAAACGCATGATCAGGAGATCATGATCATTTTCAACCTTGGGAGTCTGATGCAGGAGCATTAGCTCGGAAACCTACTTTGTATTTTTATTAAACTAGGGGTCTCATGTTTTTCAGAAAATATTAATTCTCTGTAAATATTAATGATATTTTTGAGTATATTTTTAATTAATTATATGTGAGGATTTTTTAATGTTTCCAAATAATTGGAAAACATGAGAGGAATTAGATTTTAGATATCTGAGAATTAATTATGAGCCTAAGTTAGATTTAATTTTAAGATTTTAGGGATAAAAATCTAGATTATAGGTGTGTTGAGATATTTGAGGACTTTGTTGAGTGATTAAGGGGATTTGAACATAAATTGATTCAATTCAATTTGTATAAATTTATGAGCCTCAAAGGCAAAATAGATCAGAAAGAATAGAGTGATTGAGAGCTGAGGTTTGGACAACCAAGTTTGTAAGCCTCCGGGAAATTGAAAGGGCCGTGAATTTTGAATATCTGGCCAAAGACAAGAGTTTGTAAGTATTGTATTTGTTAATATAAAAAGTCTGTTTTTAGAACTATATGGTTGATTTGCTGAGCAACGTATATTTAAATTTTTTTAATTGGGAATTAAGAAGAATTTCTGTTATACTCTTAATATAAGTGTGCTTGAATACTATTTAGTTTAGAATTGAATTATGGGCACAATTTAATGAAATCACAACAAGATGGTGCAACGCTAGCCTGAATCGAAGGTGAAAATTGATATGAAATCAAATGAGGCATTCGATTCGGCAAGATGACAAGCTATGATATGAAGGCGCAGATTTTAAATCCATGAGGGAAGAACTGACATTGATGTCAAATTGTGTTTATGGGCAGCGTGAAAATAAATTGAAGGTGTAATGCTCAATTCATAAATGGTTGATGGAAGAGCGAGATCGATTCACATTTCACAACATTTTAAATCTGGTTAAAGAGCCAAGTTCTGGCTTGGAAATGGGACAATTGACACGTAGATGTGTGTAAGTTTGTAACCTTCTGTTTGGGGCAGAAATCAAACAATGAAGAGAGCGGCTTTTGGCTATAGATAATTAGGCGACTTACTTTGAGTTTTGGGAGTCTTCTTTTAATGATTGAACTGTGTTTTCCATAATTCCGATGTATCCATAAAACTGTGTGATAGCAGGTTTGTGAGTTGAAGGTTCATAGCGAATTATGAAACCTATGGATTGACCAATAGTGGAGGGCATACAGTTTGAAACAAATCAGAAGCAATCAATCGAAGACGCGTTATAATTCTGTTGTAAGGGGTTAATAATGTTTCTGAGTACCATTGATGGTTCTTGTAATTAGTATCTCTCAAAGGCGGAGTTTGAATGAACAACGTGGTGAATTTGTGATAGCGTATTGTGCAGAGGCCGATGTTGATGCGTGGAGCTGGAGTGGTGAGTAATGAAGTCGATCTGCAGTGTTAACATTCAACAAGTGTAGATTCCATTGAAGCAGTGGAATGGTTCGCTGAAGAATACGATGATGGCCATCGTTTCCTAAATTACATTGGATCTGGAGTGAACGCAGAGCAAAATCTATGCTGAGGTTGGTTCATACATTGGTTAATGAAGAACTGAAGTTGTTTTTTCTGGTGAAAGCCTGTGTCAACGTTGAATGGTGTTAAGACCAGGGTTAAGAAGTAATTCAACTTGACAGCGTGTTTGAAGGTAACACGTGTTTCAAAATTTGTGACTGACTATTGTGAATTGTATGCTGAGTAGAGGAATCAACATGACTGTTATAACCATCGATTGTTTGCGTGATGGTCGATGTATGGAAGCATTGAACGATTTGAAGGCGCAAATTTAATTTGCATAGGCATTCATGGAGGTAAGCACATTTGTATTTACCGTGGTAGGTTTATTATTGCATTGAATGGGATGGTGTTTTACATCCAAGGATCGACAGACATGTAATTTTTGTGTGGGCCATATGATTCATAGAGAAGCCTTGAGATATGTATAAGTGCGTGGATTAAATAATGCCAAGGCTGGTTGAGTTTTAATAAGATGTATATATATTAGTGATGAACCCTTGAAGTTCGACCACAATCAAAGTTGGGTAAGATGAAACCATCCCTGAATATCTAATGAAAGATTAGGCATTACTTGGATTGATGGAATATGAATTGAATTTTCATATGGTGAAAGGAGAGTGGCCTTCATATTAGGTTGAAGAGAAACCTTTGCACAAATGAATGTTAATGAAGAGTTGGATAGATGATTATTGAGAGTATGTTTTGGTTTCTAAATGCTATTTGAAGCTGGGTTTAAATGCATGGAAAATTGATTGTCGAGTTTGTGGTTTTGAACCGTATGTTGAAGAGCTTCCGTGAATGATAGTGTGTAAATTTTCCAGGCATTGGAGTTTTATTTTGGAAATTAATTGGATGCATTTTTATATGCATGAGAATGGGGGATATTCTAGGTTTTGCAGGGTTGTCCTGCATCAATTGGCATAGTTTTTTTTTAAATCATTTTTAGGCAAGATACATGAAAAACCTTATGAAATCAAGAAGAGTTAAAATATAGCATTTATTCCACTTGAAAAATTATGTGAATATATTTCAAGGTCCATAAAATTTTGGAGCTAATATTTAGTCTTCTTCTTCTCTAATTTAGATTTCTTATAAGGTTCTAGTCCCAAAATTACCCAATCACCCTTAACAAATAATATCTCATTTAAATGCTGATATAGTTTCTAATTGTATCTCTTTTGTGCCATTTAAAGGTCTTGCTTATGAATTGTTAAATTTTCTTTAGTCTTCTACACATGTGACTTTGTTTCCTATACTTGTTCCAAAGAGTATGAGATACTAGGAGCTACAGATCCATAAAGTGCCTCCAACGGTGACATTTTAGTTCATGTTTTATATGTACTATTATGACACCATTCTAAATGATGAAAGTGCTCCATCCATTGATATTTATTTAAAAATGAATAAGATCATGTATAACCCTATAAACACCCATTAACTATTTATGTTTAATCATGTATTTATGTGCGATATTTTGAACTCATTGCTAGTTTTTTTCCACTCATATTATAGTATGGTTCCAAATTTATTTTTTATGAAGTTTGGATATCCAACCATTTATGTCACTTTAGGAATACCATTGATCAACATCCAAATTTTAGCTCAAAAATCACAGTTCTTGGAATCACTTGAAACCTGAATGAACAAGTAGTGTTCATCATCCTATTTCCAGCGCACTTCATTTCATGAAAAATGGTCCTCGTATGCTCCTGGAAACAACTTTTGTCGGCTTTGCTAAAAAGGTAAATTTAAAAAAAAAAAGACAGTTAGATGCTCGGTCAACAGTCCGTACTGCTGACGTGGTAGCTAACTGTGCAGGGTCAAATTTTGGTCAACTTTTCATTTTCTCTGGTCAAATGAGGAGTTGATAAGTGTCATATAGTGGTTGGTTTAATTTTTCGATTCGTTGTAAAAGTTTCATTGGAGGTTGAATGACCAACTAGGTGAGGAAACGCAGTGCAGCCTGTTGCCACCATGTGCCCCCCCTCTCAATTATATATTCTTGTAAAAATTATATGTTGAAGGCCGAGCCGAGGTTAGGGCTTGACCCCATAACCTCCCCCACACTATGTGCACACTTAACCACTATACCACAACCATGAGACTTAATAGCCTATGGTTGCGCCTTCTATTTAATATTTGCATTGTAATATGGCGAAATAAAAAGGGGGCCAAGCCCACTCTAGGAAACCTGAGACCTATGACCATTGGCAGGGAAACGGATAAGCGCAGAGTTAATGCAGGATAATGAACCCTTAACCATGATTTATTAGCCCTTAATCATATCATTAGCACTAATTGAAAGCTTTAATGTGGATTTATTTAAGCCCGAAATTAACGGGTTTAGTGTACTTAATTATGCGCTAATATCCACTAAGCATTAATTTTCAGATTCAGACTAAAATAGCTGAAGTGCCAGTTTAACCCTAGTTAACTCCAGTTTGCCAAATTTAGTGGGGGTTTCCTGGGTGAAACTAAAAGAATTCATAACTTGGGTAGTTTTCGACCAAAAGAAGTAGAGAAAGAGACTAGCTAGTCATTTTCAAACATTTTTGAATGATTGGTGTTGGTTTCAGAGCTAGAGGAGCACTTCTGGAAGGGATTTTTCTAGTTTGAAGATTAATGATGCCCAGGGCCACTAGAAGAGGAGGTCATATCTGCTTCACTTGAAGACTAATTGAAGAGCCATAAGAGGCTACTTAGGGGTTTTTGGATTTTTTTAATCTATTGGTAACCTCTGTTTACTGATTTGAGCACATATTCAAGGTCATATTTGAGATTTGAAAAGCGAGGTGTATGGATCAATCATATGTATGAAGCAATTTTAGAAGTTGTTGACTATGGATGAGACCTTCTAGGGGATTTCCAACCTCTTCAAATCTTGTTGCAGCAACTGTGACCAACATGGTTCAACTCTTGTTTGACTTCTTTATTCATGAAGTTATTTATTGTATTCTTTAGTTTGGAATTAAAGGGTGTATATGAGGCGTTTCTATCTCTCACCGATGAAAAAATGTCATCTCTATAGGAGATATGTTGTGTTGTTGATATTGTGAGAGTTCTTTGTAGGAGAACATTACCTTGATGGGGTAATATCCACATGTTATTGGCAGCAAAAATATATGAACTTTTGACACCGAATACAAGAGTGGTCTTGTCATGTTGACATGCTCGGGTATGTAGCTTGCGAGGGGTGAAATTATTCATAAATGGCTTTTTTATTGTTGTTTGATGAATATTTATTTTCAAGTTTTTGATGATTTCATGCATTACAATTTGCTCATGGAATTACACTGTTGAAAGACACTTAAAAGAAACCCTTGAAGTGACCCATTGTTTAGTTTAAATTTATGCACATAAGAAGAAATCATTTTTATATTATGAAGAGTTACTTAGCATAAAAATTATTTATACTCATCCATTCAGATTATTTTGGTATTACAGATATCGATTTATTGTTAGCTTTTGTTGCTTGTGAAAAGAAGGTTTGACTGTTTGCAGATTAAAAATTATTACAAGGATAAAGCTCTAGAGAGGAGAAGGGAGACTTGTTGGTGCAGATTCCCAAGCTAGAGAAAGGAGAAGGAGTCCATATTTTCCAGAAGCTCCACCTCAAGTTTCACCTCCAGAGATTCTTGAGGCTTCAGTAAGCATGTATCAAGGATGAGAGCCTACAAGCTTGAAAAAAAATGAATGCTTCAAAAAGGATTTTCGGGACATGTCAAAGATGATGAAGGTGCTACATGAAGAGAGGAACTCAAAAATTCAAGGTGAGGGCTCTATATATTCAAGAGGAGAAGGTTCCCCAATAAAGAAATAAGGTAAAATGAATGGTGATAAATCACCATATCCTCCACAAACTTCTTTTTTTCTAGAACTTTGATGCAAATTATTAATGTAGAAATTCCTTCCAAGATTGAAGATGGACATGTTTATGCTTTTTGTGCACATAATGTGGGGGATGAGTTTCAATTAGAACCTCATTTTAAGGAGCTAAAATAAGATAAAAAAAAAGAGCCCAAGAGGACACCTTCAAAATCATAAAGGAGTATGAAACCATATTTTTGTCTCAATCAAGAGATGAGACAAATGGTGAGAATGCATATGGTCCTTATTTACATGCATTTGTTAATGTAAATTATTTTTCAGCCTTTGAAAGACATAACAGAGGCATTCGGTCCAAGATCTTGGAAAAGATGGGTTACAAGGAAGGCTTAGGTCTTATTGTGAATAAAAAAGGCTTCAAGAACCCAATAGAGGTAAAAGAGAGAGCTACGTATCCAGGCTTTCGTTACGTTGTAGAAAAGGAATGGTATTTTGATGAAAACTATTGTATATCATGTACCCTCTATCACAAAAGAGGACATGAGAAGGCAAGTGTTGGACTTTGCATCCAGAACTAGTACCTTCTTGGTTCTCCAAATATAAAAGAGACTTGAAGGTGTCTCCCATTAGGGGAATTTTTCAGGTCTAAAACAGGGCTCCTAAGAAAAATCTACAGCCAAGATAATCTTTAAAAGAACCAATAGGATTCAAGATGACAATGTCAACCATGGGGGATGATTCACCATTTTTGGAGTAAAAAAGTAAAAATATTAAAAAATAATAAAATAATAAAACTACCTTTTGAACTCATATTTTCAACTTATCTCCCTATGGTTTTACTCCAATTTCAAGAAGGAGTACTTTTTGGTTGAAAAATGTAATTCCCCCTCCAATGAGTAAACATGTTGCATACTTTTGATGGACCCTGCTACACGAAAAATGACAAATACATGGAAAAACGTGATTGCAATCATGTTTTTTATGTATTTATAATTTTTCATGCAAAAGGGTCCATCAAAATTATGGAACATGGGTACTCCTTGGATGAGGAATCAGATTCTAGATCCAAGAAGTGTTTCTACTTGAAATTTTAGTAAAGTCGTAGGGAGTTAAGTTGTAAATACGAGTTGAAAAATTAGTTTTTTATTTTTTCCCTCTAAAATTTGATGACTATCTAATATTATTTTATTATTTCCACTACTATTTTATAATTTCCTTAGAAATTCCATCTTAGACCTCAAAATTCCCTTAATGAGTGGGAGATGAAAAAGTTGAAGAAGAAACTGATTCAAGTTCTTCTTGTCATGAAAGTTCATCATCTAGGAAGCACAAGCCAAAGGATGCCAAGAAAATGTATACTCATCCTTTTCATTCAAATGCTTCTCTTAAAGGAAAACAACATGTTGATTTGAGTGAAGTGTTGAGGAGAATGTCTCCATTCTTCTAACCATTGTGTAAATGAGAGCGAAAAAAAGAAAATCCATCATCAACCAGATGTTTATGTCTCTTGAGATTGAGAATGTAATATTCCAAAATGGAAAAGACAATATTATAGAACATCTATATCATTCCAAATGAGCAAAACATGAATATAACTCTAAAATATGAAAAATGTCAGAAATATGCTCCAACATCAAGACATTATAACCATGAGAAGAAACATATGAGTTATATCATTATAAAAAAAAAATTTATAAAGTACACAGTGATATAAAGAAGATTCGCTCAAGCTAGCAATAAGTGGTTGAAATACACTAATGAAAACTATCACTGGAAATTTTGTGTTGCTACTACTACTACTGTTGGAAACTACTGCTATTGGGAAGAGGAACCATGTGTGGGAGGATTTTGGATTTCTCAGAATGATCTTGTATTTTAACCACAGATTCTACTCCAAAAGCTTAGAAAACCCCGGAAATGGTTTGGCCAGATTTTGAATTTGGATTTTCAACCCTTTTTGGGTGCCCAACTACACCCCTACTAGCTGACTTACAAACTCCTCCTTGGTAACTATTGAAATGGGGATGGAATAATGATTTAATTGTTGCAAGAGCACCCAATCAACTCAAATCTTGGAGGGCTGGCCCCTTCTCTTGATCTCCAAGCTAGAAGCTTGAGATCTAGCTCCTCCTTCCTCTACTCAAGTTGCAGTTGCACACTACTCAACTCCTGGAATGAACTACGTTGTCAAGAGGGCTGAAGTTATAGCCTACTAATAGGTGATATAATAAATCTCATAGCTAATGGAAATAATCTCTCCAAAGTGAGGGAATGGTCTCTGATGGGATTCCAAGCCAAAATACTTGGAACTTCCTTCATCCACTGGATTTACATTAGGGGAATTTTGAGGTCTAAAATGGGCTACAATCAAAATTCAATTTATAAGAACCAATCACATTTTAGGAGATGACATCATCCCTAATGGTTGAGGTGGCATTGATTGAGTTAAAGTTAATTACTTATCACATTCTCAATGGTGGATAAAAACTCATGGTTAGCCATGGTAGTGCTCTAAGTACTTTTAAAGTCAAAGTAAAGTACTCATAATAAATGTCCTTTCTCACTTTTTGAATAAAAATATATTATTTTCATTTCATATTTCTTGAAATAAACAATTCATATCCCTATACATTTATTATATTATATTATTTTATTTTATTTTATTTTATTTTATATAGTATATTAATTACATGTTATTATACAATTTAAATAATATAAATTTTAATTAATAGAATATAATAATTAAGAATTATAAATTTGTATTTATATATTTTTTTAATTTATTTAAGTACAAGGGACAAATGCATTATTTGTTTAATGATAATGAGTTTTTCTTGAAAAGCTCATTCTTATTTATAGTCACATCAATACAATTTTTTTATTAATTTTAGTTTGGTACAACTTTTGAATTGAATTTAACTATGGTTACATGGATTTTGGTGCAAAAAATGAATTTAAAATTCATAAATATTATTTTATTGGTTTAGATATTATTTTATTATTTCCTTAGGAGGCCCATTTTAGACCTCAAAATTCCTCTAATGCCTGGCTGGACTGCGCAGTTCCTGGAGGAACTGCTCTTGCAGGGAGGTCTATAATGATGGCCTGATTCCGACCATCACAATGTTGCATCTGGAATACTGAAATGGAATAACAAGAGGAGAGGATGAACCCTCCACTCGTTTCTTAGCTAGAATGCTAAGAACTACCTTACTCCTCTCAAACCCTAAGACAAGAATGCGTAGTTCCTGAAGATGTATATGCAAAAACAGTGGGGATGAATGTGGCACCAATGCTGGATGATGAATTTCTTCTCAAAATAACCTTACTAGAGTAGGCTGCAGAGCCTTACAATAGGTATGTATTTACTCTCAAATACTGTCCTTTTTCCTCTTCTTCATCCATTTTCATGTTACAATATAATAATATAATGAATGGATTTTGATAAACAAATGAATGAAATAGTCTTGATATGGTTTAACAGTCTAAACTAATTCCCACTAATTTTATGATGAAAATTGTAGATAAAATAATAGTTGTTCCTGAAAAGGAATAGCGGGATCTAATCAAGGGAAAACAAGGCATGACCAAATAAGGAAATAGATCAGATAAGAACAACCAACTATTCAGAATAGTAATCAATTGCAAATCCCTTAAGATCCCCTGATCTAGAGGGATCCCATTTTCCTTTTCCTTAGTGATAAATGAATGAGAAGATTAGGAAGATGAAAAAACGATATGATGATATAGGAGAAAGTGGAGAATGTAAATCTAACTGTGTCATGTATTATTTTGTGTATCTTTCATTTATGTATCATTTGATAATGAAAAAAACATAGTTATGAAAGACAAAATTGTATTGTAATGATTCTGATGATTAATACATAGTTGCATTGTTTTTCATTCGATTGTTTTGGAGTGACTAAGAAGTGTTTGCTGGCGGCTAAGGGCCCGGTCTTCAGTGAATTTTGCTGCTATTCTTTGTGATATAACTTTCCATTTATTGAAAGTATATTATGCTTTTCTTCTTTACAGTGAATTTCTTTTGATAGTATTATATTTCTATATCTATTCCTCTACGTGTGTATTTCTAATTTATCAGTTGTTTGTTAACAGAATTTCTTCTGATTACTTAAAGCATAAACTGTTATTTCCATTACTTTCCTTACATTCGATAGTTTTAGATCCAGCTCAAAGAGCCCAGTTAATATGTCAATGCTCTCAGTTGATTGAATTATTTGAATTAAAGAATGAGTCATAGTTTTTTTTTATAATGCATAGATGCATTACTTTCTTTAAATCTTATGATTTATGATTGCATCTGTATTCAACGATTGGCTTTAGCATTACTCCTTGTATTAATAAGCTTGCACATACTATGTACACACTTGAAATAAAAGGACTTACCCTGGTTGATAGTTAATGTGAGGAAATTAGGAGATTTTAAAGACACCTTTTAGCACCAAACATTTTAGCACCATTTCCGGGGAGTGTTTTGCTACTTTGAGTAATGTTTGATTGATGTTTTTTTTATGCTAAGGGAGAACTGGGTATTAAAATTGGAAGGTAAGAACCTGCGTAAAGATCGAGTAAAAGGCTCACTCATTCACTCAATTTCTAGTAGAATTATGTGAGAATTTAAAGTAGGGATAAATTTTTGTATTACTGTATGAAATTCTAAGAGGGAAAGACCTGAAAAAGACAAAATTCCTCCTTCTAAACCTGAAAAACCTAAGGAATCAGTGACCCTTGGACGATCAACTTTTATCGATGAAATATTAAGAAAATATGAGTCTCAGTCATCTGTAGGACCCCAAATTGCTACTTCCAGACATCCTATTGACACCCTTCAGGCTGTAGGACCACCATCTATAGCTAATGTTGAGATTCATAGTAAGACTGAAGGGATTGAATATATTTTTTAGGATACTAAGAATTCACAAACTCGCCCTTCACAAGAAGAAAACTCTTGCAACCTCTGTGAAGGAGAAGCAGAAATAGGTAGTTTTGAAATTAAATTATCAGAACCTAGATCTGCTGAAGTAGTGACTGAATAGAGGACACCTAGTTTCCCAAATCAAGGTAGTTTTGTTAGAACTATTCTAGCCTCTTATTGACATCCTAGGAATAACTCTCCAACTCCAGAGATCCCTGAAGAATACTGGCATATTTTTGACCAAATGGCTCATAACTAGCAACCTCAAACTTCGACATTGTAATACCCTATTGTTGACATAGTTGTCAATGCCCCCATGAAGGCTATCCCATTACAGAATATTCCTACCTTTCATGCACTAACTTCAGAAGATCCCGATGCATTCCTTTTTGAGTTTGATGTTTTATGCAAGGGTTATGATTACACTACCGACCCCCAGAAGCTGAAGCTATTCCCCTCTACTTTGAAGGGAGTAGCTCTGCGTTGGTTCATGGAACTCGGTGGAGGCACCATCAATGATTGGGACCAAATGAAAACATCTTTCCTTAAAAAATATTAAGATTATTGCCGAACTAGAGAATTAAAATATGAAAATTTTGAAAAGGTAGCCAAGGCTAGCAAGACTCTGGAAGAATATGTAGAACATTTTCAATATAATATGAAAAGGTATCCTTATACAAATATACCTGATAATGTTCTAAAAACCACGCTGATTAGAGGTATGAAAGACCAATGGGTAGAGATATTAAACATAATGGGTAAAGGTGACATTTATCATGAAAGCTATAAAAATATTATATATTTGTGCATTAAGTGTTCTAGGGTCAGTACAAGGCTAAAACCATTAGGACGTGAGGCAAAATACAAAGACAAAAAAGGCTCAGGAGGAAGCATTACATGAATCAAAATCGACAATCTGCTGGAAGATTTCAAGACTAATATCCTAGGGACCATGGAAACACAATTGGATACCATGAAAGCTAAGAAAAAGAAGGCTATAACAAAACATAATTTGGCTATTTTCTTCCCTCAATGTAGACAGAAGCACAGTCATAAAGAATTCCCCCTAGATACGATACGAACATGCACTATATGCACTAAAGAGCATGCCATGAAAACTTCCCATCACTCCCAGGATTGAAAGAAGTTCTCAAGGAAGGAGACGAATAAATGGAACCATTATATTTGTTGAACCAGTGTCGCCAATGGAAAGCAGGTCAGATAGTTATTCCTATCGATCCATCTTTTTTCTTCCTACCTCACAATATAATTCTCAGTAATATTCAAGGGTAGCATGGCAAAATCAGCCACCTTTTTTGTCACCTCAAACATTTTTTATGCCACCATGGCCCAATCAGTAAAATCTAAATAATAATTGCCCAAATTTCCCTTATCCACCACCATTTTGGAAAAACAACCCTTATCCCTCCCAATGGTCCCCTTCCACCTCAAAAAATCAGAACTGGTAATCAAATTGGCAAAGATCTACAAATCAGCCTATGGAGACAGTTCCTCTGTCTCAACCAACTTTACCAGCACCTTACATGTTGCAGAAAAATCCTCAATCTAATATATGACCTTAACTTCCAGCTCAACCTAACCCAAATCCAAATAACATACCAGTCCAGTAAATACAAATAATTAAGGGTTTGGACTCTGAAGATGAGTTGAAAGAATGTAATGAGCTTAAGTTGAGATCTAGACGTATAATCACTCTAGATAAGAATAAATATTTGCAACCAGAAGAACCGCACAAAAATAACCCTCTGACTATAGATGATCGAGAAATAAAACAAGGGGAAGATAAAATCAGACAAAAAAATCCTAAACAAATCATAACCACTTCCCCCCCATTCCCAGAAATATTGTTGATACCACACCCGATTGAACCTCTTGAATTTTATCTTCTTGGTGAACTTAAGAATATTTTTATAAAAATCCCACTCCTCCAGGCTATCCAAGACATTCCAATATATTCCAAAACTATCAAAAAATTGTGTATAAAGAAGTCTGTGAGGAAAACAAAAACAACCCCTACTGTCCATGTTGTTGGGGCTTTGTCAGATTTACTACTAGGCAAAGAGAATTCTGTACAGTATGAAGATCTCGGAAACCCCATTGTCACAGTCCAGATAAATGGTCATTCTTTTCCGAATGCTTTAGTCGACTTAGGGGCAGCTATTAATATGCTCAAAACTACAACCTGTGACATTCTTGGTATCAAAACCTTGGAACCAACAACCACCTAAGTGTAACTAGCTAACCACTCAGTCATTAGACTAGAGGGAACATTACAGGATGTGATGGTCTGTGTTGACACTTGGGAATACCTGATGGATTTCTTGATTATTAATCCTAGGAACCAACTATATGGACATCCCTTAATATTAGGAAGGCCTTGGCTAGCGACTGCTGATGCTTATATCAGCTTTCGGATAGGTAGTATAACTATAACCAGGGGAAATGATGTGAAAAAATTAGCTTTATACCCTCCTGCTCACCCAAGTTTGACTATCATGAAAACCACGACGCAACCTACAACATACTTAACAAAAAATATTTGGTCACCATTGACTATGGTAGATGCCCTTGAATTTAAAAACCAAACTAAAGATGATGTCATTAATACTTTTATCAATCATCCTACCAGAGTATTAATTTCGAAATGTCACATGATTAAAGCAGTCCTTGACAACAAAATTGAAGAAGATCCCCTGAGAGATATTCATGATCAAATAATACCAAAATCTACTGTTTATAGTAGCAAACCTATCGAAATTTAGCCAAGGAAGATCTTGAAGATTAATAGTAATCTAGGTAATGACCATCAACAAAAACTTATTCAAGTCCTTAGGAAACATAAAGGGACATTTGCCTGGGATTACTCAGATATGAAATGGATTGACCTTCAGCTATGCATGCATCATATCTACACTGAAAAGGATGCAAAAACCATATGACAACCTAAACGTAGATTAAATCCTCACCTAAAATATATTGTTAAAGAAGAGCTTCAAAAACTGCTGGATGTGAATTTTATCTATCATAAATCTGACAGTAAATGGGTTTCTCCATTAGTTTTGGTTCCCAAAAAGAATGGGAAATGGTGAATACGCATTGACTATAGAGAACTCAACAAGGCAATGCAAAAATACCACTTTCCCCTTCCATTTATTGATCAGGTCCTAGATACACGTGTAGGGAAGAAATGTTTCTCTTTCCTAGATGGCTTCAGTGGCTATAACCAAATTCAAATTTCCCCTGAAGACCAGGATACGACTACCTTTACCTGTCTGTGGGGAACATTATCCTAAAGGGTATTACCTTTTGGGTTATGTAACGCACCTGCCACATTCTAAAGGGCCATATTCATTATTTTTGCAGATTTGATAAATGAAGGATTGGAAGTGTACATGGATGATTTCACACCTTATGGAGATGAATTTGAACAAGCATTACAGACATTGGAAAAAGTTCTAGAGTGGTGTATTTCTACCAGCCTATGTTTAAGTCATGAAAAGTTCCATATGATGATGACAGAAGGCCTGATCTTGGGTCATTACATTTCAGCAGTGGGAATTCAGGTAGATCCGGCAAAAATACAGGTAATTCTCTTACAAGCTACTCCCTACACTCCAATAGAGGTATGCAGTTTTTTGGGATTTGCTGGATATTATCGTAGATTTATTAAGGATTTTTCACAGATTGTTGCACCATTATATGATTTAATAGGAAATAGTGATTTAATATGGATTGACAAATGTGATACTGCCTTTATACTTTTAAAACGACTAGTATCAACAGCACCAGTATTATGAGGTTCGAACTGGGATATACCATTCCAGATTTCATCATATGCATCAGAAACAGCCATTGGAGAACTTATTGGCCAAGAAGAAGATAGGAAACCCTATGCTATATATTACATTAGCAAAAACCTATCTCCTGCTGAATTGAATACAGAGTAACAGAGAAGGAGTTTTTAGTTGTTATTTATGCTATTAACAAATTCAGACACTATATAACTGGATAACCTATAATTATGTATACATATCACTCTGCTATTAAATACTTAGCTAATAAAACCATTACAAATGGAAGAGTGACACGTTGGTTGCTATTTTTGCAGGAATTTGATGTAACTATAATGGATTGACCAGGGAAGGAAAACCTTGTGGCAGATTTCCTCTCCCGAGTGCCAAGAAAGGATGACACAGTATCAGTAGAGGATTAGTTTCCGGATGAACACCTGTTTGTTGTAACTATGAAAACACCATGGTATGCAGATGTGGTGAATTATTTAGAAGTGGGAAAACTACTTAAACATCTAACACCTAGAGAAAGGAAATCAATAGTACAGCGCAACACTTGGTTCTCTTGGATTGGAGGGTACCTTTTTCACACAGGTGCCAATATGCACATTCACAGGTGTATCAAGGAAGACAAAATTTATGATATCTTAAAAGCCTGCCATAATGGACCTTGCAGTGGAAATTTTGGAGATCGGAGAACTGGACACAAAATTTTACAAATGGGCCACTACTAGCCCACGATTTTTAAGGATGCTAAGAATTTTTTCTAGGCCTGCGATAGTTGTCAAAGGATGGGTCGCCTTGGCCAATTTGATGAGATGCCCTTGCATCCACAGCTGGTCATAGAACCTTTTGAGCATTTGGCATTAGATTTTTTTGGGCCAATGAACCCATCATCCAACCAAAAATCATATATATTAGTTGCAATAGAATACGTAACTAATTGGGTCGAAGTGATAGCATTACCTAAAGCCACAGAAGAAACCATAATAAACTTTCTTTTCAAAATTTTCATACGATATGGGTTACCCAGAGAAGTAATCACTGATGGAGGGCTGCAATTCGTAGGCCACAAGATTACTACTACACTGAAAAATCATGATGTTATTCACATAATTACCTCTCCATATCACCCACAAGCAAACGAGTAGGTAGAAAGAACCAACAAAGTAATTGAGGCTATTATAATGAAGACAGTCTCCTCGCCCAGACGAGAATGGGCTACTCGAATGCCAGAAGCTTTGTGGGCATATCGCACAACTTGGAGGAATACTACTGGATACTCCCCATATCAGCTGGTATTTGGTAAGGAACCTATTTTTCCCATAGAGTTTGAGATAGAAATAGTAAGGACAGTCTAGGAAGTGGAACTGGATTTAACTGAAACCTAGATTAATAAATTGCAAAAAATAAATGAATTAGATGAAATCCAACTTTCGGTTCTGCAACATACTGCACTCATTCAACAAAAAAATCCAAATAGCACGATTATCTGATCAAGAAAAATACATTTCATGAGGGCGACTGGGCACTCTCTACTATTCCAGGTTTCAAGACTTCCCTGGCAAATTGCAGACTAGGTGTTTAGGTCCTTATGAAATAAAGGAAGTACATGACAATGGCACTCTTACGTTAACCACCATTGACGGGTCTGATTGTTCCTTTAAAGCAAATGGGCATCGGGTGCGCCTCTACCAAAGACCGCTTACAAGAGAATATTTTTGTCAAGAGAAATGCAAAGACCCCACCATGCAAGTTTTAGCTATAGAAGATAATCCTTCCAGAGCTTCATCTTTGTAGAAATTAATTTTTTTTCTTTTGTAAATAAGATTGCCAATTTAATTTGTTTTTTTTCCTTGTTTTGTTGTTCCCTCTTCGGAACAACACTTTTTGATTTCGCTGTTCCCTTTTAGGAACAACACTTTTTGATTTTTCTATTCCCTTTTCGGAACATCACTTTTTGATTTTGTTGTTCCCTTTTTAGAACAACACTTTTTATTTTTCTGTTCCCTTTTCGGAACAACAATTCTTGATTTTTCTGTTCCCTTTTCGAAACAACACTTTTTTATTTTGCTATTCCCTTTTTGGAACAGTAATTTTTTATTTTGTTGTTCCCTCTTCGGAACAACACTTTTTGATTTTTCTCTTCCCTCTTCAGAACAACACTTTTTAATTTTTTTGTTCCCTCTTCAGAATAGCACATTTGATTTTGTTGTTCCTTTTCGGAACATCACATTTTATTTTCTTGTTCCCTTTTCGGAACATCACTTTTTGATTTTGTTCTTCCCTTTTGGGAACATCACTTTTTTATTTTTTTGTTCCCTCTTCGAAACAACACTTTTGATTTTGTTGTTCCCTCTTCGGAATAACACATTTGATTTTGCTATTCCCTTTTCAGAACAAAATTTTTTGATTTTGTTGTTCCCTTTCAGAACAATAGTTTTTTAGTTTTTGGTTCCCTCTTCGGAACAACACTTTTTTATTTTTTTGTTCCCTCTTCGGAACAACACTTTTTGGTTTTTCTGATCCCTCTTCGGAATAGCAATTTTTGGTTTTGTTGTCCCCCCTTCAAAGCAACGCTTTTTCGTTTTTTTGCTCCCTCTTCGGAACAACATTTTTTGGTTTTGCTATTCCATATTTGGAACATCACTCTCTTTTATTTTTTTCTTGCATCTTTGTGTATTTTTTAACATCACCTTTGTTATATATTTCCAAAACACTTCTAGTTCAGTTTTTTCAGCTTCATTTCTTTGATTCCTTTTATGGCCTGCAGTACGGTACCTTAATGCAGACAAAGACTTATGGATTTTATTGAAGCAGGTGACTATTTTTAACATAATGATCTTTGACAAAGACAACTTTTTGATGATAGGCTTAAAACAATTGAAAGGAAACAATTGTTTATATTTTACTTTACTGTACTAACTTCTACTATATATGATACTGATTGATCATCTTTACCATGTTGGTTTTTCTTTTCTTGGTTATAGTTCTCTCTTTTTATTATCAATGGGATTATGGGTATAATTTTTCTTATTATTGATATGTTTCAACTTCTTACACCATCCCTACTCTTAAGGAGTACTAAACCTCCCTCTATTTATCATAAAAATATGTAATGATCGGTAATATACAGACAAAGGATAGGGGGTGTCATTAAGAGCTAGCCTACCATGTTCATAAGGATGTAGCAATGTGACATTCCCACTATGGACACCACACTAGGGTTATGATCCATTGGATGGCTAAGATATTTGTGGAACAAGAGGTCTCATCACAAGTCAGTATGCTCACTTTTGCTACTCCCCAGTGAATGGAAGTGTGGTTATCTGGTTACCATGCTATCACACTGGTCACTTCTGTAAGAACAACAATAATTTTTTTTAATTATAAATTGAGGATCCTAGCTCACTTGGGTTAACAATAAACTCTGTCGAGGCTATGGACACCCGCAGGTAGAAGAAGCTCTACTTATGCTATTGAAGTTCCATTTCCACAATCAATAACTCTTATAATACCCTCTTCCCATTTACCTTTCTTTTCGGGAGATTATTTCCTCTAAATACTTCATTACTTTGAACCTTTATGCATGCGTTTATGTTTTTACTCAATCATATCATACATAGTTAGAATATCATCAACAAAAGTAATTTTTTTACATATTTTTTTTCCCTTTCCTATCACTTAACTTATCATCAAATAAAGCTTCTTGTCTCTTTTCATTCATTATTATTATACCCCATTGTTTTATTCTATTCATATTTTCCCGTCATTCATCTATGTACTCTAACCCATTTATGGTTGTACTCTTTATCCTGCCGCCAAAATAACCATTTCTCGTCTAATCAGTCAAAGGCAACCTCCCATTTAGGAGGGGGAGAGCACTTCCATTATGCGTATGTTGTCACTATTTCATTAACTAACACGATATCCCATGCTTATGCGGCATGTGAAAATTTAACGACATCAGCTATACTTAGTTTTTTTCAACAAACTTGTTGTTCTATCACTCTATGTATCGCTGTGCTGTTGAGATTTTCAATATTGTTGTGTTTTTCAAATTTTATGTTATTTTCCATATTGTTGTGCTTTCTAGTATTAATGTTATTTTTAGTATTGTCATTCTTTTCAGCATTGCTAAATCATTCCATTACATCCATCCTTTGAGAAAATAAGAATAATTTGAACATTATGGGTGGAAAGAAAATGCACCGTGAACTTTTAGTATTAGAATTCTCTAAAAGAGAAAGAGAAATTCTGATTCAAGCAGGATGGATATCCTATCTTAAAAAGTTTCAGCCCTCAAATGAGGAAATTTCTATTAAGTTTCTACAGAATTTATAGAATAGGGAATCCATGGTAAAAGGCAGAAGGATTATAGTTACAGACATTGTAATAGCTGAGGTAACTGGGCTACTGGCAGAAGGCACCACATGGGCACAATAACATGTATCGATACACAACGCAATGGAGACCTTCAAAGACAAAGGCGAACAATTGGTCAAAAATGGCAAAGGCTTTCAACCATCTTCTCTTGCAGAACCATGGAGAGAATTTGCAAGCATCATCCAGAAATACATTATCTTTGATGGACACCATGATGTGGTAAGGCTGTGACAAACCAAAGTTTTCGTTGTTCTAAAGAAAAAACTTACTGTTAATTTTCCATCCCTTTTAAATTCTTTATTGCACGTTACTGCTACTAGAATAAGGTGGGTTAGGCACCCTGAAATGGTGGTAAGTCACCATGGACTGATTAGAATTATCATTAGTCATAGCCTATTCCAAACTGACTTTACTTGGGAAGGTTTCATCATAGCTCTCGAAAGCATAGAGAACCCTGTAATTGAATACCCCGAAATTGCGAAAGAAAGTCAGCAAAACCCTGTCTCAAAAAGAAAAAGGATCACCCAACCAAGTGTAGAACCTCACAAATGGAGGAGGACTATAAGAATCGAATTAGCCCAGAGAATTTTTATGAATCTATGGGACAAAAGCAATCAACTTGCGCAGACATCCAACCTATTTAGGGTAGGATATCTGAGTCTGAATAAGAGCCCGAGGAAGAGGCTGAGCCAGAATCAGAACCAGAACAAGAAGAACAGCTTGAGGAAGAGGATGAGCCAAAATTAGAACCCAAAGAACAAGAACAAGGACAAGAACAAGATTATGAGTTGGAAGTTGAAATTGGACCAGATTTTGAGGCAGAAATATCTGAGGTCCTAACGAATCTCGATGTATACATGAAACCTAGAAGGTCATTTGGCCCTAGCACATTGGAAACACCAAACCCAGAGAAATATAAGCACATAGAAACCCCTCCATCACAAAAGGTTGCAGACACAAAATTATACAGGAATCTGATAACTAGTTTGGTGATACAATTTTTTTAAGCCAGGAGGACCCACAGAAGTCTGTAGATATAAATATTTTTCATGAATCTGACAATCAGTCAGGTAATACAGTTCCTTTTGAACACAGCCTTGAGAACCAACAAGCAGCCTTAGAAATAGTTGATAAACCTATTGACGGTACAATCGGTCCTCAAAAGAACCTAAGAGCTAGAGAAAGACTTAAGAAGCTGTGAAAACAATACCAGAACCTTCAAAAGATAGTTAAAAGGTTACGACGAAAATTAAAAAATTGGAAAACAAAAAGCACCGCTCCTGAGGTGACTTCTATGACAATACAAACACTAAAATGTGAAAATAAATCAGTGAGGATTCAAACATAACTCATTTCCACTAGATAAATTTCTACCTAGACTGATTTGCATGAGAATGTGGTGAATGTAGTTGTTAAAATGGAGGGTTTTTCCTCCCATAGTAAGAAAATACAAACTTAAAAGGTACTCTTTCATAGTATTGCCACCCAAACAGAGAATAAATCTGAGGATTCATCGTTAAAGCAGGACCCTATTGTTTTAAAGCTTCAGGAAGAATTAACAAAAGCCTAGATTTTTCTAGAACAATATCAGCAATAGACAGTTTCCCTGCAAAAACACCAGGAATTACAAAAAAAATTGAGAGGACTAGCTCTAGCAGAGAATGAGGCTTTTGATAAGGCTAGAGAGGAAGAAGAAAAAATGAATAGAATGAAAACTAAGCTGAATAGAGTTAGGAATCAATTGGACACCATTTGTTCATTGTATTCTGATATGTTGGCTTGTCGATCTCCTGCGAGGAAATATGCCTTGTTTCTATTAGAACGATATTTATTGTTAAAAATCAAAGTTGTTAGATTCGGTCAGCCAATTGAACTAAAGACGATGGAAGATTTTATAAATTGTTGTGAGATTCATGGAGTAAAGTTCCAAAGCCTTCTTTCTGAATTTTATTTACATAATTTTATATTAGATAAAAAAGTGGATGTGAATCCTAGCCCTTTTTTTGGAGATGTTCAATTCCAGGCTTTATTTCTTTTGCAGTCAACCAACTCAAGTGGTTGAAGGCTTATAATTTGTTCCAAAAATAGGAACACGGCTTGGATATTTGGGTAAGAAGTGAACCTACTCACTCTCTGCAAGTTTTTTCTAAGCATAAAGCACTGATGACACAAAAGGGTGTGACTAAGAGTTTAGGGCCCAGACATAAGTAAGTTGTGCTAGAAGGAACAACATATTCTCTCTCCATTCAAGAAAGATCCTTGGTTGCATCCAAAATGATATGGATGGTTTCAAGCAACAGTGTTGAAGATAGAGAACCATTTAATTATGGGAACTTCAAAGCTGCTGTAAGATGGTTAATCCCATATGAGAACTTTATCTTAATAGGATGACCTTCTTGGGTAGGATGTTGCTATAGATGCCCCGTTATTTGGTATCCTCCTAAAGAATATCATCTTGACTATGAGTTACCAGAAGGACAAGAAGCGGCACCCTTTTCACACTTGACACGACATCATGGTCTCAGGCCTCTTACAGAAAGACCTTCTCCAGCCTACTCTTTAACTTCTTTGCATCATAGTTATTTATTTTTCATGAGGACATGAAAAAAGGTAAGCAAGGGAGTATGTTGAGCCTTACAATAGGTATGTATTTACTCTCAAATACTATCCTTTTTCGTCTTCTTCATCCATTTTTGTGCTACAATATAATAATATCATGAATGGATTTTGATATAAAAATGAATGAAATAGTCTTGATATGGTTTAATCGTCTAATCTAATTCCCATTTATTTTATGATGAAAATAGTAGATAAAACAATAGTTGTTCCCAAAAAGGAACAACAGGATATAATCAAGGGAAAAGAAGGTGCGGCCAAATCAGGAAATGGATCAGAGAAGAAAGACCAACTGTTCAGAATAGTAATTAGTTGCAAATCCCTCAATATCCCCTATTCTTGAGGGATCGCATTTTCCTTTTCCTTAGTTATAAAAGAATGAGAATATTACGAAGATGAAAAAATGATATGATGGTATAGGAGAAAGAGGAGAATGTAAATCCGACTATGTCATGTATTATGTTGTGTATCTTTCATTTATGTATCATTTTATAATGAAAATAATATGGTTCTAAAAGATATACTTGTATTATAATGATTCCGATGATTAATACATACTTGAATTGATGTTCATTCGATTGTTCTGGAGTAACTAAGCAGTGTTCGTTGGCGGCTAAGCACCCAGTCTTTGGTGAATTTTGCTGCTATTATTTGTGTATTTTTTCTTTACAGTGAATTGCTTTTTATAGTATTATATTTCTGTATCTATTCCTCTACGTGCATATTTCAAATTTATCAGTTGTTTGTTAACATAATTGGTTTTTATTACTTAAAGCATAAACTTTCCTTGCGTTCGATAGTTTAGATCAAGTTGCAAGAGCTCAGTTAATATTTCGGTGCTCTCGATTGATTGAATTATTTGAATTAAAGAATGAATCATAGTTTTGGATTATAATGAATACATGAATTATTTTCTTTAAAGATTCAGATTTATGATTGCATTTGTATTCAATGATTGGCTTTAGCATTACTCCTTGTATGAATAAGCTTGCACATACTGTGTACACACTTGAAATAAAAGGACTTACCCTGGTTGATAATTAATGTGAGGAAATTAGGAGTTTTTAAATACACCTTTTAGCTCCGAACATAGGCACTCAAAGTCCCCCTTGGATAAGGGTGGAATTCTTGCTCAGGAACACCCATGTGCTAAACAACACAACAGACTTAGCTAAACAGCTGAAGCATGCAAAGAAATTTCAAACGAAAATATAATATCAAATTCCAAAATCATTTTCTTTGCTCACCCCATATTCCTTATATGGTTGTGAGCCTTCCCTAGCCTTGGCCCATCTCATAATTTTGCTGCACATGTGGCCATTAGTCCATGAAGACTGCATTGTCTCTCCATGATCTCTACAATTAATATCCACTGCCTCCATCATGTGTGAATTTAATGCACCACTTACTCCATTAGTGCATATTTAATGCTCCATGAACTTACTTTTATCCCTCCACTATCTCTATCATATTCCTCATTATCTCTCCATAATATCCACTCTTCCTTCATTAACGAGTTTCTCCACTACTCCATGATGTTGATCTACTATCGAATAACCCACATTCACAAAAAAAAATTGGATTTTACTCATATATGGGGCTCATGGGCCCCTCCACCATTTTATTTACTTAATTAATTGAGAAAAGTAAGAAATCTAATATTCCAATTAACTAGTGGAAAATTGGGAATATTACAGTCCTCCTTGCGAAAATGTTGTCTATCCTCAAGCAAATACAAAAGTGAATTCTACAACAATCCTCCTCCCTAAAAATGGAATCCTCATATGGAAGGTCTCCCCATCTTCTCCAATCTGTAATGAATTCCCAACTCCATAGTTGCCTCTATAGAATGTCTAGAATGACTTCCAGCTATATAGCTAGATGCATCTCCTCATCATTAAACCTCCAAGTGGAAACCATATTTTATTCTAGAGCCTCTTCTCTACATGAGACATATGAAGTGAAGTGGTTCCTCCCCCGAAAGGAAAGTCCCAACTCATGAACTATCTCCCCAACCCATGCTACATGGAGTAGGATGTACCTCTCCATGCTCCGGTCATTGGCTCTGATTACTCCAAGCATAATCTTAACACTGTGAAAAATATGAAATAGAGAAATATGGGTTGACATGTGAAATTTCGAACCATACTCTCTCAATAACAACCACCACAACAATGCCTCTTCCTTCCATACCACCCCATCATCATACCAAGTTTGGTGGCCATACTCTCCAAATATAAGGCACCGCAGTAAGGCCTCATGTTGTCATTCCCCCTCCTCCTCATGCAAGGTATGGAATAAATTCAGCCCTTACTCTCCCAAGTGTAACCAAAGAAACAATGACTCTTGCTACCACCTCACATCATCATCATTCAAGCGATGGAGAAAAAACATATTGATTTGTATGTAGAATGTCACATAAGCCCAACATAACCAAACTCCCTGCTACCACAACATGTGAGTGTCATGTAATTCTCCAAACAATAACATACCCATTGAAATAGGATATGACGTGTGATGGAAAAAGCCTCTCAAAAGTAGCCAGCGTAGCCATGCCTCCTACTGTTGTATCACCTCAGTAATCTGCAAGTCATGGAACATACCAATCTAAAATGTCGGGTGCTAACCATACTCACCCAAGAGAAGCCAGTGCAACAATGCTTCTTTTTGCCCTCTTTCATAGATCTACAAGTGGCCCACCAACCACTTTCTCATCATCCTCACCCATCCATCCAATTGTAGGTGATGACTCATATCATGCTCCAACTCAGTAACCACCCAATGGAGAATACCATCCTCCCTAATTTGATGATCTTTTCACTCCATGATATGTTGAATTCCATCCTCCTTGAGGTTACTCCATTAGAACCTCTGATCGATGACTCAGTAGAATCCATAAGATTCTGAATATGATGTAGGTATAAATTTATCTTTTAGTTGTGAGATTATCATCAAGAAGGTTTCATCCTGATAATGGAGAATGCTATCCATCATCAAATGTCTGCCAACTAGAATATATCTATCCAATGCTTCATGAGTGAAGTGGTCATCAGAATTATCCAAGAATAGCTAGGCCCCCAACTCATCACTACTCCTCGGTGACAACACTGTTGATCTCCATGATGGTGCATATGAAGCCTCATGGCTATACATATGCTAAAATCATAGAACAACATTGTACTGATTTTTACTAGGCTCATCCCATCCTCCGAAACTCAAAAATTCAACACAAAGTGTTGTGTGTAGATCAATACTAAGAAACTAGGATGGATATATATCTCCTCCTTGAACAAGTCAATGGTCCTCTGCGCAGTGATAGTTTGTCGCTTCAAATCAGCAAGGTGCTTTCACCCTTGGTTATGCAATTGCCTTGATGGAATGCTCCCACAAATATCAAGCTGAGGTGTTGAAATAACATGGTATGAAAATGTTTTCAAACCTTGGACCACCTGAAACTTGGGAAAATATTTCAAGGCTAAAAGAGTTCCTCCAACCGGTGCAATGAATTCTCCAACTACTGATGATGGTGATGGTTTCTCCTCTACTGCTGCAACAGTGATGGTATATGCCTCCTCCTCCTCCTCATGCATCTCCTGAATCATGCATGGGATTGTCAATGTCAAATGTTCAATGCCACCTTGCAAAGGTGCAAGTGCTCCTTCATCTGATGCAACTACTTATGCAGTTGATGGTGGTGGAAGTTCCTCCTCTTCCGGAGTGATAGTGCTGACATCATCATTTTTTTATTTATGTGTTATCTCATCAATGTTGGGAAATGTCTCTATGGAAATTACCTCTGGTGTCCTCCTATCAAACTTAAAAAATCATTCTTTGAGTGAAGTCTGCATCAGCAGTCACTCTTGCATGTTTTATATGGCTGAACCACAAATCCTTTTCTCCAACATCAAGGTGCAGTGCTGCAATATCAATAGCCTCTCTTTCTGCTACTGGGTATAGATGGAAGAAATTATACAACTCCTTCATCCAAGATTTTACTGTGCTTGTGGATGATCCATCAAATGTAGGCAAGAAGAATCTATTCTGTATATGCCTTATTCTTCTATTGTTGTTGTGGGATCTCTAGTTTTCTATGATTTGGATAAAATTTTCGAGAGTTAGAATCTCCTTGAATGTTGTTGATTGACAATTTTACTCTATAAGATAATTGCTCAAAGTCTCATGCTCTAAGTATCCCCCATCTCCATGCCATTCATCTCTTTCTGCAAGGAAAGTGGACATAGAAAAGTGTTGGAGCTCTTTGCATTTTTGGTTGTTTATGCTGCAGATAGGAAGTGCTTGGACCTTCCTCATTCTAAGACCCTCTTGGGGTTTCTCTTTGCCTTCCCCTTCTCATTTGTTTAGTTTTTGTGGAGAGATCCAGCATAGATCTAAAGAGGAGTGTGGAAAAACTTAATCCTTCTGCCATAAAATACTTCTTCTTTTCCACTTGAACTTCTTCTTATTCCTTTGATGTCATGAAATTCCCACAAGCTGAGCCAAATATCATGCTCTGATACCATTGTAATATTTCGAAATGGAAAATACAACAATATAGAACATCTATCGCATTCCAAATAATCAAAATAGGAATATAACACTAAAATCTTGAAAATGTCAGAGATATACTGCAACATCAATACATTATAAACATTAGCAGAAACAATTGAGTTATATAATTATAAAAAAAAACAAATATAAAGTACACAGTGCTCCAAAGAATATGCACTCAAGCTATTAATATGTGGCTGAAATACACTAATGAAAACTAGCACTCGAAATGTTGTGTTGCTATGCTGAAATACACTAATGAAAACTAGCACTCGAAATGTTGTGATGCTATAGCTAGAAACTGTTGCTACTGGGAAAAAGAAACATGTGTGGGAGGCTTCTAGAGTTCTTAAAATGAATCTTGATTTTAACCATGGATTCTAATTGGACAACCTAGAAAAACCGAGAAATGGTTTCGCCAGATTTTGACTTTAGATTTTCGGCCCTTTTTGGGTGGCCAACTGCACCCCTACTGGCTGACTTACACACTCCTCTTGGGTAACTACTGAAATGGGGATGGACTAATGATATAATTATTTCAAGAGCATCGAATCAACCAAATTATTGAAGGGCTGGCCCCTTGTCTTGAACTCCAATATAAAAGTTTGAGATCTAGCTCCTCCTTCCTCTGCTCAAGTTGCAGCTGCACACTGTACAAATGTTGGAATGGACTGTGCTATCAAGAGGGTTGAACCTGTATCTTGATGCTAGGTGATGGAATAAAACTCATAGATGATGGAAATAATCTCTCTAAAGTGATGGAATGGTCCCTCATAAGATTCCAAGCTGAAATACTTGGAACTTCATTCCTCCACTAAATTTACGTGGCTGGACTGCGCAATTCCTAGAGGAACTAATGCTGCACGGAGGTTGTTACAAATTAATTTTTCACCATCCCTGCAATCCCCGTCTCACACATTGCAGGGCTCATGTTGTGACCTATGAGCAGTGACATAACTTGAAAATACTTTCATGGCATTCCCCTGAACATGTACTTTCATCCCCCTGAAGACATATCCTGCTGAAAAACCATAAAAACACCCCTTTTTGCATTGGCGCGGGAAGCCAGTTTAGTACCCGCGCCAATGGGGAAAATCCTTCAAAGAGGTTGCGCCAATTGGCGCTCTGCCCCAGATTCACACTCGCACCAGCCAATTTAAGGAGTGTTTTTTAAAAATAAATGGCGGAAGTTTCTTCCTAACTGATCCAGGAACTGATATCTATCTTGAGTTGGGAGGTTTGGCTACGGATTTCCATAGAGAGGAAGTGGTTTCCCACCTCTCATGGAAGCTTCCTTGATGATAGGGTCAATCCCATGATTATAGGGATCCAAAATCCCCTTCCTCCATCTATAAAAGCTTGCTCATCTCCTTTGCAAGCCCTTGACAGGCTTTTCGAGACGTGTTCTGCTGGTGACCCTCCGAAGGAGAATTAAGCGTCAGAACTATGGTTGTATTCTTCCTTTGATTGATTAATAATAAGCGACTATTGGTTATGGTTCCACTCTTGTTGTTGTTTATGATGATGAGTTATGTCCTTTCTGACTGACATATAGTTGCATCTACTGGATTTTATGCTTGCGTTTGTTTTGTTTCTTGCATGTGCAGGTGTCCATCACAGAGATCGTGGGGATCGTGATCTACCAGGGCTAAGGAACAAGAGCGCTACCTCTTCTACAAGCAACAACGTTGGATTCCAGGTAAGCCTTCATCGCTAGTTGGTTTATTTGTAATTAGGAACCTACACCATAGTGTGAATGATTGTTGATAGACCCGGTCTGGGCTAGTAGTGATCACCTCTGTCCGCAGAGGGGATTTACCTCCAAAACAATTTGGCGACCATACTGGGGATCGTTAGCTTGTTGTCGTTCGTTTTATGAGCTATAAACGAAGCCTGAAGTTGGCCAGATAGCCTTCGAAACACTTTTTCTCTGCAATTGCGAAGTAGATCAAAACTGCTTTAGTCAATCTCCAGTTTAGTTTGTAAACTGAACATTTTGAGCACTGTCTTGTCTCTTCGGTTGATTCTTGATTCTGCTTGCTTGATCAGCTCTTTTGGGCTGGTTCTTTCTGTGAATTTGGGTTTTTGAAAACTCCAAACTTCACTGGTCTGATCTTGGATTGGTTATTTTTTATTTTAGCATAGAAAATTTGACTGGCGCGTTTTTTAGCATGACAGTCACGCCAATTGGTGCTAGTTGTCAATGTATTACCCGCGCCAATTCTGATATGGCACTAGTTACAGCCTGACAGTCGCGCCAGTGCTGGGGACTACTAGGGTTTGCTTGATTTTGAGCTTTCTGAGCCTGATCTCTGATTTTGGTTTCATTTTTTCGACTGCTTGAGTGTTTTGGAGCCTTGATTGACTGGCTCTTACCTTCGTCCTTTGGTTGTTTGCCCATTTCCATCGATTTTGGATTCTAGCCCTAGGTCATCTAGGTGCTATGGTGTGTTGAGCCTTCCTTGGGAGTTTTTGGTTTCTATCGGTTCAGTCAACCTTGTGATTTCTTCCCTGCATTCATTTGACAGTTGTGTATTGTTTTATTGCGCTATTTGAGTGATTGACTCCTCCTTCATTCAAATTCCGCTTTGTCTCATTTTGGGCTTAGATTACACAACTCATTTGTGTCTTTAGGAATTTCTTGGTTTTGAGGGACTATTGGTCGATTTGAGGTCTGATTGTGTTTTCTATTGAGCGAAATTTGTTTGTTTTTGCTCTCTTATCATCATTTCTCGAATCGCCTTTGCATTAGTTTTCATTTTTTTTAGCGCACTTTGCTCTGAAATATTGAAAATATATAATAAAAAAAAATCTCTTTTTCTTTTCATTAGTTAATGTGAATTAGATATTTTCAGTGTTATTAGTGATTGGTAACCTTGAACGAAAATCTTTTTAGTTTTCATTAGCTGCATTAGAGACGTCATTGGTTTTTTTCTGTTCATTTCGTTATTGTGTGAAAAGCTCTCAACTCTCTCATAAATAGCTTTCATCGAATGAAATGATATACTGTGGCATATAGAGTCAATTTAGGAGATTTTGAAACATTACATTCGCTAGGGCCTGAAAAATGAAACGTAATTGAAGATAAACTTTAAAATTTACTCAATTTACACTAATGCAACATTGAAATCTAACAAAACACATTTAGAGGTCTAGGCTAGAGATGTGTTCCGGCGTCTTAAAACCTTGTAGCTGTCGTTCGCCTCTTGGCTTTAGACAGTGCTAGTATGGACTTGTGCTCCCCGTACCGTCACGTATATAAACAGAGACCCCACTAGGTTCCAATCCTTTATCCATAGGAAGCTGAGTCTGCCGCCCTATACCCATGATACACCGGACACAACATTCGGGGAGATTGCCTGCACGTACGTTAAGTACTTGGTTGATTTCTCTTTCATTTTGAAACCAAGGTGTATATTGCAGTTCACGGTTATTTGGTACACCATTTTCCTTGTATTCCTGAGTAGTCATTTGATCTTTTCTGACTCTTTAAATTTGAAAGGATCACCAAGTGCTTGTCCTTTCACGCTTGCTTCAAAACTGAGAGAGATAGAGTCACATTTTTATCCGTTTCTTGACTCTTAAAACGTGAAACGGTGAAGTTTCCTATTTTTCAATGTGGTAAAAAATTAATCACCCGCGATCACACGCCCTGTTAGATTTTTCTTGTTGGTCGTTTGATTGTGTGTCTTGACTCTTTTTCAGCCCGTGTGTGTGTTTGATCTTTTCTCTTATCGTTACTACCATAGTGGCAGAACCCTCGGTTTCATCTACTGGTAGTCCTTATACGGGCGATTCATCAGAGGCTTCACAATCCTCTTTTGAACCTTAGCAGCCCATTGTTTCCGAGTTTCCTGACGGGGGACCGGTTCTTGTTGAGCAACCCTTTGGGGGACCAGTTGAATTCAGTTAGCCCTTTTCCAACCCTTGGTCTGATTTAAGAGTAGGGGCAGAGTTCCTTTCTCTTACATCGGGTTTGCCTTTTACAGCTATTGTTTTTCCTCCTAGTCCTCGCCGTCTATTACGAGATCTAGCGGCAGGCTCAATCATGAGTGAATCTAGCGAGGAAATCCCCATGTCCAGTTAGGATTACCAGTTATTTCCTCGGAGATTATTTCTAGGAGACAACACTGAACCAGATGTTATGTCATCACCCGGTCCCTCATTTCTAGCGGGGTATAGATCCTTGGGTCAGATTATTGCCGCTGCAGCCTCTATGGGGGTATCAGCTCCTTCTACGAGGCCGTTGGCTTCTTCATTAGGGATGTCTCCTTAGACTCCCATCACCTCTGTACCCATTCGGCCCACTTTCTGTGTGGCTGCGTCTACACCTGTTGTTACGACACCCTTCACGAGGGCTCTGCCGCCTCCTGAAGACGTCTACATAGTGACTGCTATGCCGGAGAACATCTCTCCAGAGGAGTATCGATTGTCCCTACAATAGACGAACCCCGAGGGTGGACAAACCTCTCAAGACCACAACTGCTCTTATTTTTCGCATTATGCACAGGATGGTACACCCGTGTATGCTTTTCCAGATCAATACGATGAGCATGGGAACATGTTAAGTTTACCTGCTCCAGAGGTTAACCTTCATGCTAAAGGTTTATCGTATGGCTAGGCTGGGCAGTATTACAACCCGCAAGGGCAACCTTTCGAAGGCCAACCTTCAGACCAGCCTGGCTATCCTTATAACCAGTAGGGCCAGCCCATCCAAGGCTATCCTACAGGCCAGCAAGGGCCATCGTACGGTCCGCAAGGACAGTATTACAACCCTTCCGGTCAACCTGTGCAGCCTTAGTCGGGTTACCAACCGGGGCCGGTATACGGTCCTGGGGGGCAAGTCCAACCTTCCCAACCCATGCAACCTCAGTATCCTATTAATCCAAACATTGCACACCATCCAGGGCCATCTTATGGTCCTGAAGCAGGTCAAACCAGTTACCAGCCACCACCTGGCTCTTTTCCTCCACCGGGACAACCGGTTTATTCGGCACAACTTCGTGTTCAGCCTCCAGGCCAACCAGTTCATCCGGTCCAACCTGGTGTCTCTCAACAGCCAAGTCAACCTGCGCAACCGACACAACTTGTTCACCCGGGTCAACCTGTTAACCCAGGGCAACCCGCTCAGCCAAGTCAGCCTGCTCAACTAGGCTAGCCTGCACATCCTATCAACCCTGCCCAACAACCGACTCATTCGATCCCGCAGCCAAATCAACCGCTGCACCCAAATTATCAGGCTCCGCAGGGTTCCACCTATCAGCAGCCCACTCAACCTCAAGGCGGCTACTATTCTCATGGTCAATACCGGCCGAATTATAGCTAGCCCCAAGTTTCTACCTATCGTCCTCAACAACCTGGCTACACCTATGCTTAGCAGCCAAATCCAAATGCTGCTTACACAGGGCCGACTCATAATCAGGGTCCATACTCTGGTTACCAACCCCCGTACGCTGGTTACCAGCAACCAAATCTGTTGGTTATACCACCTATGCCCCCTATGGTCAGAATCGTGCTAGACAGAACCCATGGGGGGGGAAAGGATATTCCCAACCAGCGTGGAGTACAGGTATTGGTCCTTACCTAGGGCCAGGTATGCCATCCAATCCTCCATTGTCATTTCTGGCTACCTTGGAGTTACCGGATGTTTCGAAATTAACGAATGATCCAATTCTGCATAATCCTTATTGGCCTCTGGTTCCTACCAAGGTGCCCAGTGATTGCCCCAAGTTTGAGGGAAAATTTGGAGAGGACCCCCAAGCTCATGTGATAACTTACCGTATTTGGTGTTCGTCCAACTCTTGGGTGGATGATTCAATCCTTCTGCGCCTCTTCCAACACACTTTGATTGGCGCTATTGCTAAGTGGTATATCAAATTATCCCGTGGCATCTTTCAATATTTCAATACATTAGCCATGGATTTTCTGACTCATTTTCAGTTACCGGTTTGCTACGAAGCCGGGACGCATCTCCTGAATTCTTTGAAGTAGGACAAAGCCACCCACATTTCTGATCACATTCATGAGTGGCGACGTCATCATATGCTGATCAAGTTTCGTATACCTAATCAGATACTAAATCATTGGTTCACCACCTCCTTCGTTAACAAAATCGCCCAAGATATTGCTATGGGAGCGTGTGTGACTAAAGAACAAGCCATAGCACGTGCTCAATATCTGGATTTGGTATATTCACAATCCGGTACACTGTATGATATCTTGCCTAATGCTCCATGGTCTGGAACGTCTAAAGCTCCACCTAGCCCAGCAGTGGATGGTGTTATTGGTTCCATGTCTCAGAATTCGAAGAAATCTTCGAATGGGAAGCAGAAGTCTAACTCATCTAATAATTCTGCTCCTCGTGCCCCTACCGATTCTGGAAAAAATGTGGAGGTTAATGCCATTCAGGCCAATCCTACGGAGCAAGCCTCCAAAGGGAAGAAGAAGGGAAAAGGTAAATCCAAATCCGACGCCCCAAAGCCAGATTCCAAACCTCGGACTGAGGATGGTTCCCAACGCAAACCGAAGTACCCCTGCCTCATTTGTGAAGGAGATCATTATACTAAGGATTTTCCTCTACGATTTGAAGTTAGTCAACTTCTAAAAAGCTCCAAAGGGACTCCGAAAGTTCTTAAAGAACCGTTCCCATCTCAGCAGACCCAGATGGTTGAACAACCTTCACCATCTGCACCATTTGGGTCCCAAGTCTTTATGATGAATGGCGCTGCACCTATTTCTATCACCACGTGTTTGAAGGATTACAATGAATCGCATCAGGCATTGGGGAAGGCAGTTGCAGATGGTCTACCTCCCCCACCTGTCTCCGGTTCGTTGGAAATTGAGAAGCCTACTGTTGAACCCGTTGTGAGGCCACCTTCTAAAGGTGTTCTACGAAAGTCTTCCTACAATACGAATGCCCGTGCCGCTCAGCACTACAGTATTATTGAGGATCTGGCACATGCACCTTCTGCCATGTATGCTTTGGAAGTTCTTCAAATTTTTCCTTCACAATGGAAAGCTTTATTATCTGCAATCGGTGGAATCGATCCCACTGATTCAAGTCTTCTCACCTTTGACTTAGAAAATTTCACCCCCCGACTTCCACATCAGATAGCTCTTATTATTCATGTCGGGATCAACGGTCTTAACATCCATAGGGCCATTGTGGATGAAGGTGCTTCTACCTGCGTCATGTTGTCCACTTGCTAGAAGGCCATTGGCTCTCCGGCCCTTTCATCCTCTCCCAATGCTCTAGAGGCATTTTATGGTCGGGAATCCAAACCCCTTGGTGTTCTCAAGAGTCTAGCGATTACTTTACAGGGGAAGACTTTCAACGTAGAAGTAGAAGGTGTTGATGCTAAGCTAAACTACAATATACTTCTTGGCCGCAGCTGGACTCACACCATGTTATGTGTGCCATCCACCCTCTTTCAACTTATTAAGTTCCCTCACTAGGGAAAAATCTTTACGGTGGATCAGTTGTCCTTCTTCACCTCCACCTCTGAGAACAACGTTCCTTACGTGGATTAGATCCCAAATCCCCCGGACAGTGTAGGGCACAGTCTCTTCAAAGACCCCATCCTCATGGTTATTTTTCCCACACCACCATCACACACCGCTCAAGTTAACATGATCTCTAGGTCTGACGACCCATGGCTCATCCCTACGCCTAAGCAGGTGACTGAGTTTGGAGAAACAATTCCCTTAACTCCAGTACAGATTAGCTACTGTGAAATCGTTGCTGCGTCCGATCCTCCCCTCATCAGCATGCTCCTTTGAGCATGGCATTAGACATCTATTCTCAATCCCCTTGGCTCGGTCAGGCCGATTCGCCTGATCCTCTCAAAGAGATTTTTCCTTCTGATGAAGCCATTGTTGAAACAATGTCTCTTGAGGAGCTACCTTGGAGTGATCGACATCATCATTCCTCCTTTATGCCCTGCCTGGGGGCAATGTCAGATTGTCTAGAGCATTTTGCATCTCAGGTTCCCACTCCACCTCTCCAAATGCCAATTTTGACGCACGAGGTTCTTTCGGAAGGAAACCTGAGTAATATCTCTCAAACCATCCCTATCAACATCTCTGTTAAATCGAGGATCTTTGAGAACATACACATGGGAGTAACTTGTTCTCCTGATGAGATACAAGTTTATACTGATCTTTTTAAATAATCCAGAGATGTGTTCGCCTGGTCCTACGAGGAAATTCCTGGGATTGATCCCAGTATCATAGTGCATGAGATTCCAGCCTACCCTGGTACGAAGCTCGTATGCCAACGCTTACTCTCGGTGCATCCTTGTAAAGCTGCTGCAATTAAGGCAGAAGTTGAAAAACTTCTGAACGCGGGCTTTATTTATCCCATCCCCTCACAGAATGGGTTTCAAACATTTTCCCTGTCAATAAAAAGCAGGGTAATATTAGGGTCTGTGTTGATTACCATGATATTAATCACACCTGTCTGAAGGATAACTATCCCACTCCATTCATAGACCAAATCATCGACGAATGTACCGGAAGTGAGATTTATTCCTTCATGGACAGCTTTTCTGGGTACAATCAGATAAACATTCTACCTGCTGATCAGGACAAGACTACATTCAACTGTCCGTGGGGTACTTTCGCTTATAAAAAGCTCCCGTTCGGCTTGAATAATGATGGAGCCACTTTCCAGTGGGCGATGTCTTATGCTTTCCATGACATACGCCATATTGTTCAGCCTTATCTGGATGACTTGCCAGCTCACTCGACTAGGCTAGAGGACCACCCTGAACACCTCCGCCATATTTTCCTTCGCTGTAGGCACTACAATATTAGGCTTAATCCTCATAAATGTGTCTTTTGCATGGATTCTGGCCATATTTTGGGATTCATAGTCTCCAAAGATGGAATTAATTTTGACCCTTTAAAGGTCAAGGCTATCATCAATATCCCATCACCCTCCTCATTATATCAGTTGCAGAGTCTGCAGGCAAAAGCTAACTTCCTCCGAAGCTTTATCCCGAACTACGCGGAGGTGGCCAAAGGATTCGCGCGTCTTCTAAAGCAGAACGTTCCCTTCCATTGGGACAACATTTCTCAAGAATCCTTTGAGAAGCTTAAGATGTTACTAGTTAATGCTCCTTTGCTTCGTCCTCCTGATTATCATCGTGATTTCACTTTGTATATCATCACCGCGTTTAGCACCATAGCTATGGTTCTGGTGTAGGATGATGATGATAGAAATGAACATGTCATTTATTATCTGTCACGGAACCTTCTCGACATAGAAACACGTTATGCTCATGTTGAGAAGCTGGCATTAGCCGCAGTACACGCCGTGCAGCGTTTTCGCCACTACATCCTGTTGCGTACAATAACAGTGGTTTCGGATAGCAACCCCATGAAGTATATTCTCTCTCGGAAATTACTAGGGGGAAAATACTCCAAATGGATCATTATCCTGCAGGAGTTTGACTTAGAGTTCACTACTGCTAAGTCAACCAAATCACTAGTTTTCGCGGATCTTATATGCTCACTCCCAACAAACTCCACTCCTTCACACTTTGAAGATCATATCCTGGACGAAACTCTTTTCCTTATCAGTACTCGCGACCCTTGGTACGGCAACATAATTGTGTATCTTCAGACCTCCAAATTTCAGTCTAAGTTGACTAAAGATGCCTGACGTCGGATTCGGCATCAGTCTCAACCCTACCGCATTGTAGGAGATAACTTATACCGCGTTGGAGTAGATTTGGTGCTCTGTCGGTGCCTAACCTTGGAAGAGGCTGAAAGGGTCCTAAATGACTGCGACAGTGGCGCCTATGGTGGTCACATGTCCAGATATGCCACTGCCGAGAAAATTCTGCGAGCAAGTTACTTCTGCTTGTCAATATTCAAAGACTGTATCGTCGCAGTACGCAAATGTCACATGTGCCAGGTATTTCAGCACACGATACGCGCGCCACCTCTCCCTTTGCATCATGTTATTACCGTTGGTCCTTTTGCGAAATGGGGCGTATATTTTATGACGTGTAACCCTCATTCGGCTGGGGGGCATGCGTATATAATCGTCGCCGTAGACTACTTTATGAAGTGGGCCGAAGCGATGCCTACACTAGCTTCCGACGGTAAGACAACTGCCCAATTCATCTTCAACCACATCATTTCACGTTTCGGGGTCCATCAGGCCATCGTTACTGACCATGGTACTCATTTTCGAGATTATATGATGGCCGAGCTGACTTCAAGATTGGGCTTACGACACGATAGCTCAACGCCATATTACCCCCAGGAAAATGGCCAAGTTGAGGTTGTGAACAAGGTTCTGGTCACTATGCTTCAACAAACAGTTGGTATTCACAAATCCAATTGGCACCTCCAACTGTTCTCAGCTCTATGGGCCTACCGAACGTCGGCAAAGAGTGCAACTGGATTCACACCGTTTCAATTGGTGTATGCTCTGGGAGTAATTCTTCCAGTTGAATGCGAGATTCCTTCTTTGAAATTAGCTGTGGAACTTCTACCTGACACTTCTGCTAAGGAAGAGCGTCTTTTGTATCTAGAACGGTTAGATGAAACCCGTTGTTTGGCTTCTTTAGTCATTGAAGCACAAAAGAAGCGGGTGAAAGAACACTTTGATCAATCAGTTTCCCCGCGTTCCTTTGTCGAAGGGGACCCCGTCCTCTTATATGATCAAGCACATGAAAACCTTGGGGCCAGCAAGCTCCAACCTATGTGGCATGGCCCCTACATAGTAAAACAGGTTTTGAAGAATGGGGCTTATGAGCTTATAGATTATGAAGGAGTTCCGCTGGCGCAGCCCAGAAATGGGCTGTACCTGAAAAAATACTACGCTTGAAGTAATTTTTGGTGTGGTGTGTGTACATAGGTGTGTTATTTCATTTGTGTGCATGTGTGGTGTGGTGTGCATTGTAAACATATTTCTGTTGATCGGGTCTTCCTGATTGTGCATATGTCCATCAATCCGTTTGTTGGTTTCGTAGATGGTGCCTCCTGCAGTAGCAGGAATCTGTCTTCGGCAACCTAGGTAACCTACAATCCTGCTAGTGAGGTATGTATATATATATATCGAAATTTTTACATAGTGTGCATTACATAAATCAAAAATATACATGTTCGTCTTAATACATCTGGAGATGACATGTCTCTCAAAAAATATGCATGAAATAAAGCCCTAGGTGTCTAATCTGCGTGGTGCTCATGATAACGAGCCATAGGACGAACTAAGCGTCTCAGAAGATGGTGGAGGCGACTAGGCATTCCCACCATATGTCTCTAGTATGCTAGTGGAACATCTTCCAACCGGGCGTAATCTAGAATCCCCCGGGAAATCCCCTCGAGGTTCTGGACCAACTCTCCTCCCTCGGCACCCTCCGCCTGAGGGTTAGCTGCGGGATGAGTTCTCCATGAAATGGGAGACATACCGGCTGGTCTCTCTGGGCCGACATCTGCATATGCATATAACTGTTGTCAGAACGGACATGTATTAACAAAAAAAATCATAAAACACAAAAATCAAAAAGATGATCTTACCCAGCTCCTCATCCCAGTCATCTCCCTCTAGGAGTGGAAGATCTAGATCACCAGTGAAATTGGTCCCTGCATATGGTCAGTCTTCGACTACGATCAACTGACGCCGTAGCCACCCAAAAAACTTCGGCCTCCAGGACATCTGTTGGCCCCCTCCTGCTCTGGGCATTAGTGCTACCCAGTGAACCATTCTCGGCTCTCATGGTAACGGCTCAGCTACTATGGCCCCTTGGCCCTGTAAGATTGGTAGTCATTCTAGAATGAACAATACCAGGATAGAACCATAACCAAACTGCTTCAGATTGGCCTGCTTGCACTTCGTGAGCTGTCTCTTCATGTTGACTGTCACCGCTGTAGCCCAGTCAAACAGTGTAGGAATCATACACTCTGAGGCTAGTATGATTTGGGCCTTGGTCACCTCATGTGGAGCTTGCGATCCTGCGGCTCATGTAATGGTGTGTAGCACTACTCTGAGTGCTATATCCTCGATGGTGTGAATGTATACCTTCCTGATTCCTGATCTAGTTCGTGCCCTTGGGCACATCCTCGCCATTACCTGCTCCATCTTTTCCCCAGATGGTATGCTCCCTGTCAGTATGGGCACTAGACCTCTCCGTGATAGTCCGGTTATGAAGTATATGTCAAAACCCTCCAGTTCTGATACTTGATCCCACAGCTTGAACACTTGTTCATTTTCATCCCAAATACTAATCAGGTATTGTAGGAGCTCAGGTTGAGCTCGTAAGCAAGGTGTCAGGAAGAACTTTTTAAGCCCGCAGTTCTTGAGAGCATTCATACAATTTTCGTTCTCCATGGCTAGTTTGTCCTCTTCCCCATGCTCCCTCTCTTTCCATTCGATCACCATTGTACTCGGTTGCCTGCATCAACATGGTCAAAATCCCTTGATTAGACCTCTTCTATGCTTAGAAAACATTCAAATCACTAGTTATTTGGAATTTTGCAACGGAAAACCGCGCTGCGCCATTGGCACAGTTGTTTCTTTAACAGTCACTCCAGTTGGCGCGGGCTCTTTGTATACAAAAGGCCATTGGCGCGGGTTCGTGCCCGATACCCACGCCAATGGGTGGAGCCATAAAATTACAAAGATATTCCACAAAAATATAATGAGAAATGGAAAACTATGAAAAAATGGATTAAAATGGAGTACACGGAAGTGCCTCTTACCTGGAATGAACGGGAATATGAATGGTAGCCCGGATCTGTCGCAATCGCCATTAGAAGGTTTGCACAAAATGGACCACTGCTACTCTCCAAATGAGGTAAATAGTAAAAGTAATTTTGTTTTTACCATTTCAGACTATTTATAACTTTTTGAAATCTAAAATAGGTTTTAAAAGGCATTTTCATTAATATTTTGATTTATTTTGTCTAAAATGGATTTTACACTTGCCTCTGTGTGCAGCAACAGGTTTCTACGTGACTTCAACGGTGAAACGAGTTGTATTTTATACTTTTTTGGACTCGGTAAAAACACGAAAAAGTCATTTTGGAGTCATCTTTCAGCTCTTTTCTGACTCTCTAAACATGGAAAGATTGCCGAGGCCATTGTCATTTCAATCTCCTTAAAGTGGCTACGAAACGACATCTACCTAGTATAAGTTTACCCCTTTTTTGGGCTGGGATGGATTATTTACGAAAAAGGAATACCCTAGCCTATCGTGACTAGGAGGTTTTCTCAAACATAGTTTTCTACCTTTTCGAATCTGAGGAACTATTTACAAAAAGGGACCATTGGAGTTTACTTTTTAGATATCTTTTCAAACTCTCTAAACATGAAAAGACGCCGCGTTCTTCCTTTGTCGGACTCGTTAAAACTTGACGACATCGGATTCAATCGTGATGATGCTATTTGAGTCGCTCCTTCCTAGGGCTCGTTAAATGTACTAGGATGGATTCGTCCGAAGGGAGGACTTATATTACAAGAATATGCTATCCCCTTCAAGCTTGCTATCAAAAATAATTGGGGTACTCGCCAAGAATGGTGGGGAAAAATGGAACCAGAATCATTGTCGTGTCGGCAGTATGTCGCTCTTGAACATGGCACTTGTCTGCATTCGTGTCGGGTTGGGGACATCTCATCTCATTTTTCACTTGCCTCTGTGGCTTTGGGTAATCCCTTTTGACCTCTCATCTTCTCTTTGCCTCGTCACTATGACCTCTGATCTTTTGATGTCAAATACTGCCAATTCCACTGTCGTGCCGTTCATATGTTCAAGAGAAGTTGACCTCTGCAAGTACCAACCTTCCTCTGATTCTCATCTGATCGTGATTCACAAAAACACTATGTTCCTCTATCTCATGTCAATGATGTGGGAAACATTATCACCCACCTTCAATCAAGGTCACTTCATGTCGACTTCAGCTCATTATCCAGGAAACTGATCTAGAGACTCCCTTCTGGTGCCTTGGAGCCTGCATGCCTTAATGGCAGGTTCTTCGCATTTGACGCGAGGTTTTCATCATTGGCCTCCGATCGAGTGATTCTACGGGTGTTCAATGCCAGCTCATTGATTCACATGCCATAGATTGTACCTATAGTACCTTGAGGGCCATTGTCATTATTGGTGGTACCTCTCACGTCTATTAATAGCCTTCATCATTGGCTGGTAATTAGACGATGTTCTTGCATGTTTGACTTTAGCTCACTTATTCACATGCTTGGAATTGTACTATGTTCGGGTCAAGATGGAGCGCAAGACCCTGGATTTTGTCTGTTGTAATCAAGGCTGCGAGTTTGTGGATTATTATGATTATTTACATGACTCACTTACTGGATGGCTGCGACCATACCTGAGTCTACTTATTGATCCTCACTAGATGGCTGCATCCATGCCTTGGATCTGAATTATTGTATACTCTACTATGGATGGCTGCGCCCATGCCACCTATATATCATGTATCTGAGATATCATTTGTACTTCTCCACGCAGGTTTTCCGACGGCAGATTTTTTAGTTGGACACATTCTCGTAAAGCATTTCTCCCCTCTCTCTCTCTCGGGCCTCATGCTTTAGGGGGCATCTGCTACACAGTAATTTTTCACCATCCCTGCAATCCCCATCTCACACATTGGAGGGCTCATGTTGTGACCTGTGAGTAGTGACATAACTTGAAAATACTTTCATGGCATTCCCCTTAACATGTACTTTCATCCCCCTGAAGACATCTCCTGCTGAAAAACCCTAAAAACACCTCTTTTTGCATTGGCGCGGGTAGCCAGTTCAGTACCCACACCAATGGGGAAAATCCTTCAAAGAGTTCCTGCCAATTGGCACTCTGTCCCAGTGTCGCACTCGCGCCAGCCAATTTAAGGAGTGTTTTTTAAAAATAAATGGCGGAAGTTTCATCCTAACTGATCCAGGAACTAATATATATCTTGAGTTGGGAGGTTTGGCTACGGATTTCCATAGAGAGGAAGTGGTGTCCCACCTCTCATGGAAGCTTCCTTGATGATAGGGCCAATCCCATGATTATATGGATCCCAACTCCCCTTCCTCCATCTATAAAAGCTTGCTCATCTCCTTTGCAAGCTAGTCTTCAAGTTCCCATATTCTCAAGAGCCTTATGCTGCAAGAGCCTCGATTATTCCCCTAGGGCAAAATTCAAGCAAGGAGACTATTGTCAAGATCCGAAGAGAGAATTTTGTCCCATCCTTGATAGGCTTTTCGAGACATGTTCTGCTAGCGACCCTCTGAAGGAGAATTCAGTGTCAGAACTACGGTTGTATTCTTCCTTTGATTGATTAATAATAAGTGACTATTGGTTATGGTTTCACTCTTGTTGTTGTTTATGATGATGAGTTATGTCCTTTCTGATTGACATATAGTTGCATCTATTGGATTTTATGCTTGTGTTTGTTTTGTTGCTCGCATGTGCAGGTGTCCATCACGGAGATCGTGGGGATCGTGATCTGCCAGGGCTAAGGAACGGGAGTGCTACCTCTTCTACAAGCAACAACGTTGGATTCCAGGTAAGCCTTCATCGCTAGTTGGTTTATTTGTAATTAGGAACCTGCACCATAGCATGAATGATTGTTACTAGACCCGGTTTGGGCTAGTACGCATCGCCTCTGTCCACAAAGGGGATTTACCTCCTCAATAGAGGTGTATAATGATGCTCTGATGCCAGATATCGAAATGATACACCTTGAGTGCTGAAATGGAAGAAAAATATGAGAGGATCAACCCTCCACTAGTTTCTTAGCTGAAATGATAATAACTACCTTCCTCCTCTCAAAACCTAAGACAAGAATGCATAGTTCCAGACGTTGTATATGTAGAAGAGAGGGGATGAATGTGGCACCAATCTCAGATGATGAATTGTTGCTCAAAATAACCTTCTCAGAGTAGGCACTCAAAGTCCCCCATTGGTAAGGGTGGTATTCCCTCTAGAGAACAACCGTGTGCTAAACAACACAACAGACTTAGCTAAATAGTTGAAGAATGCAAATAAATGTCAAACAACAATATAATATCAAATTCCAGACTCATTTTCTTTGCTTCCCCTGAGCTTTTTTATATGGTTGTGAGCCTTCCCTAGCCTTGGCCCACCTCATAAATGTGCTACACATATGGCCACTAGTCTCCATGAACACTATGTTGTCTCTCCATGATACCCATGATCTCTACAATTAATCTCCACTCCTTCCATCGTTTGTGCATTTAATGCACCACTTCCTCCATCACTTCATCATTAATGCACTATGATGTTACTTTTATTCCTTCACTATCTCCATCATGTTCCTAATTATCTCTTGATAATCTCCACTCTTCCTTCCTTAATGAGCTAATCCAGTACTCCATGATGTTGAACTACTATCTAGTAATCCACATTCACACAACAAAAGTGGATTTTATTCATCTATGTGGTCTATGGGTCCCTCCACCCTTTTATTTACTTAATCAATTGAGAAAATCAAGAACTCTAATATTCCAATTAACTAATGGAAAATTGGGAATATTACAGAGAACGAGAAGAGGAAAACTTAATCAAAGAAAAAGGCATATGAACTAAGAAGATTTGAAAGGAACTTTTTCACTCACTACAATATCAGTAGGAATTGGGTTGAGAAGTGTTGGAAATTGTTTCCACAAGTTCATCCTGGTAAGGGAAAGCAAGTCATGCAAGCACTGAAAAAGGAATATGCAAAAGAAAAAGTGGCACAAGATGTGGTTGTCCATGAAGCAACCTCAAAAGAAGGAAATGTTCAAATAGAGGATTCAGTTACCATGTTGGGTAAGAACTGTTCGGACTATTTGTCTAGTTGAAGAGTGTAAGTCTTTGTTTGTACTAGTTGCATATCCCCATAGTGGGTAATTTGTAAAAGTGATAATTCATGAATAAATCACTTACATGCAACACTTTTTTTCATTAGCATGTTTATGCTAGTTTGGCTTGGTTTTTAGTCAATTGAAATGGAAATTCAGGTGTCAAGTTTCTCCACATTGTAAAATGCATTTTTCTTGGATTATGTCAGAAAGAATTTTTGAAAACTATTGTATGAGTAGTGGCAGCATATTTTTTATGTACAAATGTGTTGAAAACACAATTTGTACAAGTATTTTCCATGTGCAACTTGTATTGGTTTATGTCAAAGTCTTTTAGATTTATCCTCGGTAAGGATTATTGTAGATAAACACCATTGAATTGTTCTTGGGGAGGATGTTATTAAGAATTGTCATAGCGACATGGAAAAGTCAAGGACAACAACCAACTTGAAACCTTTGGTGAAGCTACAGTTCAAGTTTAGGATGAAAAAGAGTCGTCACGGTGCTTCAAACTTCGATTGGGTCAAGTTTAGAAGAATGAAGGAAATGTACCTTCAATTGCTAAATGGATGAAAATGAAATTTTGGAGACCAAAATTATTTTAGTGGGGAGATATAATCAGGAGCCAAATTTTAGCTCAAAAATAAAATTTCTCGGAATCATTTAAAACTTTAACGAACATGTAGGGCTTGTCGTCCTGATTCCATCTATCTTCGTTTCACAAAAAAATTGTCTCTTTATGCCTCTAGAAATGACTTCTACCGTCTTAGCCAAACATGAATGTTTTTTTTTTAAGAGACACTCAGATGCCTAGTCAACATTCCATACTTCTGACATGGAAATTGATTGTGCAGGGTCAAATTTTGGTCAATTTGTCTTTTTCTCCTATCAAATGAGGAGATGAAAAGTGTCAGTTGGTGGTTGGTTGAAATTTTGGATTCGTTGTCAAATTTTCATTGGAGGTTCAATGAATAACCAAGTGAGGACACGTGGTGTAGCCTCGGGCCACCATGTTCCCCCATTTTGGATTATATAGTGCCATAAAAATTATATGGTGAAGGTTGGGCGTAGGTCGAGCCTTGACTCTGCGAACTCCCCCACACTATGCATTCACTTAACCACTATACCACAATCATGAGTCTTAATAGACAATGGTTGTGGTTTCTATTTAATCTTTGCATTGTAATACGGTGAAAGGAAAAGGGGGCCAACCCCGCTCCATGCAAACTTAAAGATATGACCGCTTATTTTAGGTAATCGAAAGCTTTGATGTGAATTTATTAAAGTGTGGAATTAGTGTGTTAAGTTCAATGAATTAACATGCTAATCTCCACTTAGCATTAATTGGAAGATTCTGACTAAAATGGTCAAAGTGCCAATTTAACCCTCAGTTAACTCCAATTTGCCAAATTTAGCAGAGGTTTCCTGGGTGAAACTGGAAGAATTCATAGCTTGGGAAATTTTTAACCAAAAGAAGCACATGAAGAGGCTAGGTATCCATATTCAACAATTCCTCATTCATTGGTGCAGGTTTCAGAGGTAGACGAGCACTTCTAGAAGGGAGTTTTCTAGTTTGAAGATTAAAGATACCTAGGGCCACCATAAGAGGAGGTTATATCTGCTTCACCTGAAGCCCAATTGAAGAGCCATAAGAGGTGACTCAGGGGTTTATGGATGCTTTGAATCCATTCATAACCTTTTTTTTACTGATTTTAGCATATATTCAGTGTCATCCTGTAGATTTGAAAAGTAAGGTGTATGGATCAATCAGATATTTGAAGTTTTTTTAGACGTTGTTGAGCATGGAGGAGACCTTGTAGGGGTTTTCCCACCTCCAGAAATATTTTTGTAGTATTTGTGACTAGCACGGTTCAGCTCTAGTTTGACTTCCTTATTCATGATTTTTTTATTGTGTTTTTCAGTGTGGAATTTAAGGGTGTATGTGATGGGTTCCTAGCTCTCACAGCTGAAAGTATCTCATCTTTGTAGGAGATATGTTGTGCTGCTGATATTTTGAGAGTTATTTGCATTAGAAAATTACCTTGAAGGGGTAATAGCCACATGTTATTGGTTGTAAACTGATATGTACTTTCGACATTGAATGCAAGAGTGGTCTGGTTATGTTGACAAGCTTAGAGATGTAGCCCAAGAGGATTGAAATCCTTCATCAATGGCCTTATTATTGTTGTTTTAAGCATATTTCTTTGCAAGTGTTTGATGATTTCATGATTCACAATTTGTTCATGGAATTACACTATTGAAAGACACTTAAAAGAAACATTTAAAGTAACATGTTCTTCAGTTCAAATCTATGCACATAAGAAGAAATCACATTTATATTAGGAAAAGGTACTTAGCATAGCATTTACTAATACTCCTCCATTCAGATCATTTTGGTATCAGAGCTACAAGTTTATCGTTAGCTTGTGTTTCTTGTGCAAAGAGGGTTTGACTATCTGCAGGGTGAAAATTCTTATAAGGATAAAGCTCGAAAGAGGAGAAGCGAAACTTGTTGGTGCATATTCCTAAGTTGGAACAAGAAGAAGGAGTCCAGATTTGCCACAAGCTCCACATTTAGTTTCACCTCCAAATATTCCTGAGGGTTCCATAAGCATGTATCAAGCAGGAGAGACTACAAGCCTGAAAAAGTATCAAAGCTTCAGAAAGGATTTTTGGGACATGTCATAGATGGTAAAGGTACACTATGAAGAGAGGAACTCACAACTGTAAGGTAAAGGCTCTAGATATTCAAGATGAGAAGGTTCTCCAACAAAGGAAGAACGTAAAGTTAATGGTGATAAACCACCATATTATCCACAAACTTCATATTTTTCGAGAAATCTGATGAAAAATGTTAATGTAGAAAGTCCTTCCAAGATGGAATATGGACATGTTAAGGAGTTGAGGATGAAATTAAATCAGGACATCATGTTAATGAGTTGAAAGAAGAAAACAAAATATTCCAAGAGGACACCTTCAGAATTAGAAAGGAGTATGAAAACGTCTTTGTGTCTCAATCAAGAGATGAGTCAAATGGTGAGCATGCATATGCTCCTTATTTACATGCATATGTTAATGTAAATTATTTTGCAGACTCTGAAAGAAACAACAGAGGCATTGGGTACAAGCTATTGGAAAATATGGGTTACAAGGAAGGCTTAGGTCTTGGTGTGAATCAACAAGGCATCAAGAACCCAATAGAGGTAAAAGAGAGACCAAAGTATGAAGGCTTGGGTTATGTTGCACCAAAATAATGGTATTTTGATGAAAACTATTGTATATCATGTACCTTCTGTCACAAAAGAGGACATGAGAAGGCAAGGTGTTGGAATTTGCATCTAGAACTAGTACGTGCTTGATTTTCCAAATACAAGACACACTTGAAGGTATATCCAAAGAGAGATGAAAGAGTTGAAGAAAAAACTCACTCAAGTTATTCATGTCATGCAAGTTCATCATCTAGGAAGCATATGCCAAAGGACACCAAGAAAAGGCATACTCGTCCTATTCATTCCAATGCTTAATCCATCATGAAGAAGATGTTTATCTCTCTTGAGATTGAGAACAAGAAGAGGAAAACTCAATCAAAGAAAAAGGCATATGAGCTAAGAAGAGCTCAAAGGAACTTTTGCACTCACTACAATATCAGTGGACATTGGGTTGAGAGGTGTTGGAAATTGTTTCCAGAACTTGATCTTGGTAAGGGAAATCAAGTCATGCAAGCACTAGAAGAGGAAGTGACAAAATAAAAGTGGCACAAGATGTGACCATCCATGAAGTATCCTCAAAAGAAGGAAAAATTCAAATAGAGGTTTCAGTTACCATCTTGGGTAAGAATTTTTTGGATTATTTTCCGAGTTGAATATTGTAAATCTTTGTTTTCACTAGTTTCATTTCCCCAGAGTGGGTAATTTGTAAAAGTGATAATTCATGAATAAATCACTTACACGCAACAATTTTTTCTTTAGCATGCTTATGCTAGTTTGGATTTTTTGTTAGTCAATTGAAATGGAAAATCCAGGTGTCAAGTTTCTCCACATTGTAAAATGCATTTGTCTTTGATTATGTCAGAAAGAATGTTTGAAAATTTTTGTATGAGTAGTGGTAGCATATTTTGTAGTACAAATGTGTTCAACACTAAATTTCTACAAGTATTCACTATGTGTAGGTTGTATTGGTTTATGTCAAAGTCTTTTGGACTTATCCTTGGTAAGGAATTTTTCAGATAAACGGGATTGAATTCTTCTTGGGGAGGGTGTTGTTATGCATGGTAATGGCGACATGGACAAGTCAAGAAGAAAAAATAAAATTGAGACCTTTCGTCAAGTTACAGTTCAAGTTTAACATGGAAAAGAGCCGTCATGGAACTTCAATCTTTGATTGAATTGAGTTTAGAAGAATGAAGGAACTGTACCTTCAATTGCTAAACAGACGAAAATGGAATTTTGGAGACCAAAAGTCTTTTAGTGGGGAGATATTATCAAGAGCCAAATTTTAGCTCAATAATCAATGTTCTCGAAATCTCTTGAAACTTGAACAACCGTGTGGTGTGTTTCATCCTGATTTCGGCTCTCGTCGTTTCACCAAAACTGGTCTCTGTATGCACCTGAAAATAAATTTTGTCCTCTTAGCCCAACATGTCATTTTTTTTTAATAGAGATAGTAAGATGCGTAGTTAACAGTTTGGATTTTTGACGTGGTATCTAACCATGCAGGGTAAAATTTTGGTCAATTTGTATTTTTCTCTGGTTGAATGAGGAGCTGACAAGTGTCAACTAGTGGTTCGTTGAAATTTTGAGTTTCTTTGTAAAAGTTTCATTTGAGGTTGAATGACCAACCAAGTGAGAACACATGGTGTAGCCTGGGGCCACCACATGCCCCCTTGTTGGAGTACATAGTGGTGTAAAAATTATAGGGTGAAGTTTGGGCAGAGGTCGGGGCTCGACCCCATGACCTCCCCCACACTACGCGCACACTTAACCACTATACAAAAAATGTGATTCTTTTATGGTTGTGGATTATATTTAATCTTTGCATTGTAATATTGGATAAGAAAAAGGGGGCCAACCCTGCTCCATGTGACCTTAGAGCTACGACCACCGATGGGGAAACAAATAACCATGAGTAACCATGATTAATTCTTAATCATGGTTAACCCTTAACCATGATTAACCCTTAAACATGATTTATTAACCCTTCATCGTATCATTAGCACTAATCTAAAGCTTTAACGCAAATTTATTTAAGTACAGAATTAGCGCATTAAGTGCTCTTAATTAGCACGCTAATATCCACTTAGAATTAATTGGCATAGTCTAAGTAAAATGGTTGATGTGCTAATTTAACCCCAGTTAACTCCAGTTTTCCAAATTTAGTGGAGGTTTCCTAGGTGAAACTGGAAGAAGTCATAATTTGGGATGTTTTTGACCAAAATACGGACAAGAAGATGCTAGGTAGCCATTTTCAACCATTCTTGAATCATTGGTGTAGGTTTCAGAGGTAGAGGATCTCTTCTAGAAGGGATTTTTCTAGTTTGTATGTTAAATATGCCTAGGGCTACCATAAGAGGAGGCCATATCTGCTTCACCTGAAGACTAATTAAAGAGCCAGAAGAGGCTACTCAGGGTTTTCAAGATCTTTTTAATCCATTGTTAACCTCTATTTACTAATTTGAGCACATTTTTAGGGTCATATTGCAAATTTGACAAGGGGCATCGATCAATCAAATTTTTTACGATGTTTTGGAAGATTTTGAGCATGGAGGAGACCTTGTATGGGTTTTCCCACCTTCGAAAAGCTTTTGCAACAGTTGTGACCAGCATGGTTCAACTTTGGTTTGACTTCTTTGTTCATGAAGTTGTTTATTGTATTATTTAGCGTGGAATTGAGGGGTGTATGTGATAGGTTTCTAGCTCTCACCGATGAAAGTATGTCATCCCTGTAGGAGATGTGTTGTTGATATTGTGGGAATTCTTTGTACTGCAATATTTCCTTAAAGGGGTAATAGCCACATGTTATTGGCAACAAACTGATATGTACTTTTGACACCAAATACAAGAGTGGTCTAGTCATGTTGACATGCTCGGATATGTAGCCCATGAGGGGTGAACTCCTTCATCAAAGGATTTTGTCTTGTTGTTTGATGCATATTTATTTTCAAGTGTTTGATGATTTCATCCTTTACAATTTTTTCATAGAATCACACTGTTGAAAGACACTTAAAATAAACTATTGAAGTAACATGTTGTTCAGTTCAAATCTATGCACATAAGAAGCAAGCACATTTATATTATGAAGAGGTACTTAGCATAGAATTTACTAATACTACTCCATTCATATCAACCATGAATCATATGGATTCCATCAAAAAAAATTCTGCCATTTTAGTTTCTATATATTTTTTGAATACCAAAAAAAAGTGCATACTTTATGAGTTTATCAATATTCACGAAAAATGTACCCTTACCTCAATATTTTGGTAACCCAATAATTAATTTCATTCACATATCTTCCCATCCTTGAATAGGAAAGTGTAATGGTTGATTTGACTCTTGAGATTTCTCTATGTCTGATATTTCTACTATATCTATTATTTATCTAGAAAATCTAAAATGACATTTTGATGACTATCCATTTGAATCCCCATGAAATTGTCTTTCCCCATTTTGTAGATTATTTCATCTTCAAACCTTTGCATTTTTTGTACCTATTTTTTTCTATTCTAATGGAAATTTTTGCTCCAAAATATACTTTAGGATATCATTGTCCATCTTGACCTTGGAATGGTTCCCAACAACATATTGTCACCATTTTTTATCACATGTACAATTTCTTCCATTTATTTCTTTAATGTATATTTGACCATACATTCTCCCTTCAATTGTGTGCTTTGAAATGTCAATGCTTCTCCCTTCTTTTGCCAATTCTATGAATGGTTAACCAAAATTTAATTTTTTCAAATACTAATGTAGATGACATAGCATCCTTTAAAAGAGAGAATGATGAATTACCCTCATCATTCCATTAAAAAAAAAAAATTCTTCAAAGGAGATGGCAATGGACCTATAATGCATGCATTATTTGTAGCATATTGTTGATAATATCTTATAATTCTCAAAATCCTCTAAGACTCTTCATGTTCTTAGGAATATTTCATTTTCTAACATATTGGATAATTTTAGGGTATGACAAAAATACATTACTTCTCATTTCCCAAAATCACATTTGGATATTTTTACATACAATTAATTTTATCAAGAACTTTTAGAACTTTATTCACATGTTAAATGTGGTATTCGTTTTATTTTGTATATATGAATATATCATGACAAAAAAAAACACAAAGTTTATAAGTTAGGGTCAAATTTTTTTACTCATGATGCTTTGAAAAGGAGGAGAAGAATTAGTCAACCCAAAAATCATGACCAAGAACTCAAATTTCCTTCATGTGTTCTAGAATTACTTTTGCGAGTGCCTTATTCCCATAATTTGATCTGATGGTATCTTGATTTAATATTAATGTATTAAAAATAACTTTTTAAATGAATATAAAATAAAAGCTCACCAAGAATTGGGATACGGGTTTTACCCTTAATGGTGATTTTATTTAGATATTTTTAATCACGACACATCCTCCAATAACTATCCTTTTTTCTCACCATCATTATTAGGTCTGAAATGAAATCCTCCTTATGTTATCCACCCTAGTGTGAAATACCTGAAATTATGAATCATAAACATGAATATCACTTAACTACTTGATTATTATCAGTTACTTGAATTGGTGTTATTCCCAAACATTCACATAATGCTCACGAAAGTATGCCTATAATAAACCTTAGCTATAATATAATAATGTATACTCCTTCTAACTTACCATTGGTAGAGTTGATGGGGTTTAATCTCAAACTTTAAATTTTCTATGTGAATCTTTTTTTATCATCGATAATATTATGCAATTCAAAATATTACTATACTTGGTTCACCTAGCTAAATAACTTTAATGTATGAAAGTTTTTCAATTCAACCTTGGGAAAGTTCACTTCCTTTGGAAGCCATTTGTAATTAACTCTATCTTTGAAGTTAGTTCTTCCTAAAATTTTCTTATTAATCGAGAGTTGTCTAACCGATGTGATCCCTTTATTTTGATGAGCCTCTTCGGTCACATCATCAATTTTAGGTAATGTCCCAATTTAGGGATTGTATGGTCATTTTTAGGGAGCATTAAAATTTCCTATTATTTTCATCCATTTTCTACTCTAATTAATTTAAGTGTCCATCTGTATTTATTTCCATTTGTTTCTTATTTTGATCCATTTTTTTTTTCATATTGATCAAAACATCCTTTTCCATTGACCTATCATTCAATTGGTTAATTTGGCTATCCAATTTTGACAGTTGGTTTTATGTCCCTTTAGTTTATTCATGAGAAATGTAGGACCAATGTATAGGTTTAATTTATGAATTCATTTGTGGATCTTAGTTTCGATCCATGGGAAAAGGTTATTGGGTCATAAGGGTAAGGGATGATTAGGTGCCAGAGCACTCTGATATACATGAAAGGTCCAAAAGTGGTATTAAGTAAGTAGGATCAACCATACCCCTACCGGCATTTGCTAAATATATAGGTATAAGACAATGGTCTCCTTGACTACTATTTTTGATGTACTATAGTAGTAAAATAGCTAGAAATCCTATGTAAGTTTAGTTTCATGTATTTCTTGGGAGCGTCCTATATACCTAAAGGAACATGAAAGTGATATAATGTATATAAGTGCTATCTGATATAGTACGAAAAAAATGAGTACCAACCAAGGTTGCAGGTGTTTCCAACAACGGTTATAAGGGTTTCAAACAAGGTGTACCATGTGTATTTTCTTTATATATTCTTCCCATAATGAGAGTTTTACCCTCTAAAAAATAGATCCTTATGATATTTAAACATGTTGGAACACATATGCAATAAACATTTAATAAATGATGTAACTATGTCCATAAACTATCTCAAAATCACCCAAATTTCCAAAATATATATTTCATAAATTGTAATGAGTCAAAATATTTAAAAAAAAAATGACATGTCATTCACTATATTTCCATACGAATTTGAAAATGAGACTAGAACATTATTGAAAATGCTTTAAAGTGAAAATTCCAAAATGGCTATTTTAATTTTGATTTTAGAATTAATTACAAAACTTTTCTACCACAAGCTCTATCTTTAAAATTATAACAAACTTGAATGTGAATACGTTCCCACCTACAATATGATATTTCTCATTACTTTCCACAAAATTTCACTATCTATATTCTCCTAGAAAATAGGTTATTGTGAAAATAAATACATCACTCTTTTAACTCTAATTTCAATTTTAATCACAAAACATAACTTCCATAAGTTATATATTTGAAATTGTATAAAAAGAAAACTTCAAATTTTAACCATCTCATTCTATATTGCACCTTAGCCTCCTCAATTATTTCTATTTGAAACTTAACAAAATAGCAAAAAAGGATGACTCGTTTGACACTAATTTCAATATTAGTCACAACCAATATATTCCATAGGATATATCTATGGAATTATTGTTAATTTTAAATTGAAATATTGATCATATGTACTTTTTTATTTATCCTTAGTATTATGAAAAGTTCACTATTTGAAGCTTCCTAGAAAAAAGGGTAATATAAAAATTTTCAACATGTCTTACTTGAGTAAAAACCTTGGATTGTATGATTTAATATGAAATGTTATCATCCAAGTTCCTTGAAAATGATAGGAACTAGGTGAACAACATCCACTTTGAGAGAGAAACCTCCTTTACAATTAACCAAACTATAAGACAACATATAATGATCGTATGCCTAGGTCAGCTTTATGTGTGTGTGTGTGTGTGTGTGTGTAGTTGACAAAGGGTATAATTCTAAGAAAGTGTGTAAGGAAGTTTTCTAGACAACCTACTAATATAACAAGTAAAATTATAATAAATTATTAGAAGGTACTGAGCATAGAGGTGATGGGGAATTAATAAGGTCGGGAAATAACATTTACCTTAGAGGAATGCATTTGAATTTTTTTATGTAATAGGAACATTTTCACGTTCATGTTGAACAATTTTTGTTTCCCAATGGGAACTGATATGTACTGTTACTATGAGAACACCCTCTCACCTAACCTCCTGATCTAGTTCTTGTCTATGTTGGCTTTGGTATTTGACTTCCTACTAAACTAATGAGCTAATATCATATCCATGTAGGTTTTTCATGCACTACTCTCATCCCCTTTTCAGATTGAACACACTATATTTCTTTCTTAACCAAGTACCAACCTCTTATTTCATCCACTCCTTTAGTTCTAATACCAATTGTTATAAAATAGGAGAGAAATATTGAAATACAATAGGTACACATAAAAACCAACCATAAGATATTCAGAAGAAAAAAAATTCATAGGGTTCATACAATGTGGGTTATGATGGCATTCACAAGCTATATATAGAGGTGCTAGTCAAAGTATGGACATCAAAAACAAATCTTTTTTACCACTCATGCACTATGAAAAAAAAAAATTTATACATCAGCTCGAAACCCCTCAATCAAGGATTTTCTTGGAAAATCGCTCACTAACCACCAAATAGACCATGCTCTGGACAAAACCCAGATGGAAAAATTGCGAATTTCATCTTTCTTTAACCATAAATTGAACCTTAAGTTTGATGATGACTTTTCCCTATGAAATTCCCTTCTTCTCTTGGCTTGATATAGAGTGCTCAATATTCTTGAACATCTAACATAAATAACCCTTTCCAATACACAATATTTGACATAAAAGCACTACATTTAAAATATTAAGAGTAATCTGGTTCTCCAGGTCTATATTTCAATCTCATTCAAATGTAAATAACAGGGAGAATAGAGTGCACAAATTCTTCATTCAATACAGTAATTTCTATTGCAAATGTAGTAAAGAATAAATACCAAATCAATTTTAATCTCCATATATTAATATGACTATTAATAAGCCTCACAAATTCACATGCAATTAACTATCTCACATGCACTTACAAATTTGACTTACCGATTAATAAATACCTGTCCAAGAATGATGTTCAGTTAACTACTAACTGCACATGCTACATCTAGTTCATACAGATTCACACGGATTGAGGATCAATTCCCATAGATTGATCTCATGGATGTATTAATTTATATCCATTTTCTTTAGTCTGAGGCAAAGAAAAAATAGTGCACCCTTCTCCACACCAAAAATTGAAGAAAATGTTCCTCCTTTTCAAAACTAAATTTTTTTTTCCAAGAAATGAGTTCGCCAATGTGAACCAATTTCCTCACTCCACAACATCAGGAAACAAGATCTATATTTTTAATCTAATTAGCTCTAACTCCCTATGAGAAATCAAATCCTATCCTTAACTATTTGAAATATCTTTTAACTAGATGTTCCTAACTACTCCTAGCTAAATATCCAAAAAAATTCACAAATAAACCTAAAAATGTTCTATCATGGCATGTGATCAACCAATCATATTGATAGGCTCTTGGTATGACTTCAATAACTTATCATGTTTATGTGCACGACCTAATGCATCTCATTATACTCCCAAAGAAAGAAAAAATTTATGAGTTCCTCCTCATAAGATCTTCTATAGAATGACCTGCTCTCTATAGTGTTGCTTCATCCATCTAAGTAGAATCCCCCATCGGACGGTCTTTACACTTCACTGGATACTCCAAGAATTATTTCCTTCTTATATTCCTGGCAACACGTGTATCCAAAATATGTTTAGCCTCTAAACTCTTTGCCAAATGAATTTTTTTCACCGCTATTGTTCCTTTCCTTCATCATGGTCAAGATTCCCAAAAGTTTGATTTGTATCACCAACTATTTAGGAATACAAATCTTCTACATTAAAATTGGGCGAAATGCCAATGCTTGGAGGTAACTCGAGCTCATAAGAATTCACTAAAAACTTGTAGAGGATATTAAAAGGTCCTATCTTCTTCATTTTCAATTTGTTGTATTCTCCCCTTGGAAATCTCTCCTTTCTTATGTGAACTAAGACCATTTCTCCCACTTCAAATTTTACCTTTTTACTTTGTAAATTTTCTCATTACTCGTAAATATATCTTGCATCTTTTAATATTTGTTTTAATTTCTTTTGTAGCTCAATCATGGCTATTACAGAATCCTCTCCATCAAAACTTCTATGCTTAAGCTTCCCTAAGTCTCTTAGCTCACAAATTCCCCTCCGATGCATGCCATAAAAGATCTGAAATTGACTCTTTCTCATGCTCGTATTTGGTGAGTCATTATAGAAAAACTCAACTTGGGCTATCACATGATCCATTTTCTTGGGTTGATCAACTACTAAACTCCTCAAAAAATTACCCAAACTCTTTTTCAAAACCTCTATTCACCCATGATAGAAGATGATAGGTGTTGGCATATGTTGTCCTTGATGGCAACCTACTTGATGAAATAAGACTGTCGGCGATATGATGCAATGTGTTGTCCTTGATGGCAACCTATTGGATAAAGTTGTTCTTGATGAGTTGCCTATGATAAGTAGCCTATTTGTTAAATATGTAAGGATGATATATCTGTGTGTTAAAAGGAAGGATGATGTATCTACAGATCAGCTCAGAAGGAACATAAGAAAGGAAGTGATAGAAAAATGATAAATATGATGTGTCACAAAGCATACACGGGTTTGTTAAGGTGAAGTAGCGTATGCACGCGGAAAAGTACGTGCCAAGTTGTGTATGCCCTTTTGCGCTCCAAATTTAGAATACCAAGGGGTGTTACCATGGTATTGACCCATTGTATTGAGCGCTTGATTATCTATTTCATCCTGTCCAGGAATACCATCGGAAGTGGTGTGGTTTTGACTCATGGTATTGATAAAGGCTAAACCTATATAAGGAGAAGAAGATCATTGTGCAAAGGTGTGCATGTGTCTGGGTATTGAATGAATACTTCACTTTGAAGTATATCTGCATGATTGAAATTTGTTCTTCATTGATAAATCTGAATCTGTGATGCACCCATGGATGTTTCTAAATCCTTAGATCTGATGATGATGAATCTCTAAGATGATCTGCAGAAGAAGAACTGGTGAATATCTGGCTCAAATTCTGCTGAAGGTAATGAATAAATCTGGGTAAGCTTATAGATCTGGTCTGTTTTGCAAAGCTTTCATTTACAGATCTATACATGAGTTTGTTGTGGAAAAATCATGTGTATACGCGGATCTGATCTGATAAAAGCGTGTATGCGAAGTTAGGGTTTACTGAAAAATGCACAGATGTATACGCAGGTTAGTCTAATGAAAAGCGCGTCTATACGTGGATCTGTTTAAATAAAAGCGTGTATGGAATTTGAACTGAAGGTTGCTCATGGTTGAATGTTTTTCTGCATATCTATTCTGAAGTCTGGGTGATTTCTGATTTTCTGGTTACAGTGGTTTCACTATACTGTTTGAAGCATTGGGAAAAGTATGTTTGTTGAAAAATGAAAGGTTGAGTTGAAGTTGTTTGGTCCAGTTTGAAAATTGATGAAACGTGGTCTGTAGTGGTGCTGAGGATCGAAGCATTCAGTAAGGGGGTAGTAGCTCCCTTCCAAGTGATAACTGGTAAACGAGAGCAAGGGGTAGTAGCTCCCTTCCAGGAAAGGCTGGTAAACGAGAGCAGGGGGTTGTAGCTCCCTTCCAGGAGAGGCTGGTAAACGAGAGAAGGTTGTAGCATTCTGTAGGTGGGTGCCTGCGTGATGGTATGAGTCTGCACTAGTACACAGTTGTAAGATGTTTTCTTTATAATAAATATTGACGACTGAGACGACGACAGCGGTGGTTTTCTCCCGAATTGGGTTTCCACCTAAAATCCTGGTGTTCATGTGTGATTCTTATGTGTGTTGATTTATTCTGTTCTTACTGTACATGTTTACTGCTTACTAACATCTAATAAGTGAATTATGCAATAATCTAAGATAAGAATTATCTGCATAATAAAATATCTGAGCATACGCGAGTTTCCTTAAGGATATCCACATATATACGCTAGTTTTGTTCTGTAAAGTAGCGTATGGGTTTTTGAGAAAAGAAAAGTAAAAATTTGATTGACAAATCAAGATACTGATTCACCCCCCCCACCCCCCCTCTCAGTATCTTTCCCAACAATTGGTATCAGAGCAGGTCCTTCTGAAAAAGGCTTAGCGGCTAGAAGGAAGATCAAGCAAGATGACCAATCAAGATGGAACATCATCTATCAAGCCTCCCCTCTTTAATGGAAGCAATTTAATCTTCTGGAAGACCAAGATGAGATCCTATCTTCAGTCTATGGGAACAGATGTATGGGCCATTGTTCAACAAGGATATCAATATCCAGCTACAATACCAACAGATCTGACTGAAAAGAAGAATTATGAATCAGATGAAAATGTGGTCAATGCTATAACGGGAAGTCTGACTGAATCTGAATTTTTCAAAGCTATGCAGCTAAATACAGCAAAGGAAATGTGGGACAAAATCATTCTAAGTTATGAAGGTGATGCAAAGGTAAAAAGTGCAAAACTCCAAATTCTCAGAATTGAATATGAAAATTTAAAGATGCATAGTGATGAAAGTATTGCCAGTTTCTTTTTACATCTTGATGATGTTGTAAATCGTATGAGAAATCTGGGAGAAAAATAATCGAATCTACTTTGGTTGAGAAAATTTTAAGATCTCTAACGACAAAATTTGAGTCAAAAGTTTTTGCTCTTGAAGAAAAACAGGATCTTTAGAATCTTACCATGGTGCAACTTCATGGGATACTAACTGCATATGAAATGACAAGAGGAGGACCATATGAAGTCAAAGAAGCCATCTTTAGAGTTTCTACAAAATGGAATGAAGTGCAAGAAGCAGAAGGATCAGGATATATCTCAGAAGAAGATGAGGTAAATTTTGTAAGAAACTTCAACTTGGCACAGGACGGTTCAGAGGTAAGCTTCCCTTCAAATGTTTTGATTATGGAAGAGTTGGTCATTATGTTGCTAAGTGTCCTTATAAAGAAATATCTGCAAAAGGGAAAGAAGTAGCAAGAAGGAATAAGAACCGGTCTAGCACTAGAAACAGTTAATATACTCATGAAGATAGTGATGGGTTATCTGATAGTGAGGAATAATGTGAACAAGATCTTAGACTTCTCATGGCATTTGAATCTAGAGAAGAAAATGATACTTTTGTGGATGCTCTAAAGGACAATGATTTTCTTGAAGAAAACAATCAACTCAAAATACACTTAGAAGAATGTAAAATACTCTTAGAAGAAAGGAAAATAACCATAGAGACTATGAAAAGGAAGTTTGAAGAAGCAAAGAAACACATTGAGAAATTAGAATGTGAAGTGGTAAGTCTAAGAAAATATTTTGAGAAAGAAAAGACTTTGAATCTTAGATTTACTAAAGGATCAGAAACCTTAAATGAGATTATCAAGGTACAATGCTCTCCTCTTGTAAAGACAGGTCTTGGATATACCGGGGAATCTTCTCAGGCTTCAGCACCAAATTATCTAAAAGCAGTTACAGCTGGTTTACAAAATTCTGCCACGCAGCAAGGGAATAAAGAATATTTACAAGTAAAGCATGATCATCTCAATTCAAAGAACACTAACAGGAATATCTTTCAAAGAAACACCAATCAATAGTTAAATTCAAGTAGAAGATTTCATGATCGCAGAAATTTCTTCTTCAACGGACAATGTTTCTCATGTCACAATTTTGGTCACAAAGTTGTTCAATGTGTTGCATATAAAACCATCATGAGAAGAGAAGCGAGAAAGAAAAGGATTGATATTGAAACAAAGAAGAATACCTATAAAAAAATTTCTCCTCTTCTAAATGAAGTTGAATGTGATTATTGCAATAAATTTGGGCATGAAGAATCTGAATGCAGGAGAAAAGTTCAGCCAAAAGAGCATTTTTCTTCAAGTTCCAAAGTATGGAAAAAGAAAGATTTACAGGTTGAAAATTGTGGCATAGCGTTATTTGCAGAAGGAGAAGAAAATCAATGGTACATTGATAGCAGATGCTGAAGACACATGACAGGTGACAAAACCAAACTTCGTGCATATAGTACATTAGAAAAAGAAAAGAAAGTTACTTTTGGAAATGATACTCCTGCTGTAATTAAAGGAAAAGGGTCTGTGTTTCTAAAAGATAAGGTGAAGGCTAATGATGTCATGTATGTGGATGGATTAAGGCATAACTTGTTAAGTGTAAGTCAAATGTGTGATCAAGGAACTGAAGTTGTCTTTAGTTCAAAATAATGTGTGTTTCGTGATCTTGATACAGGTAAAACAATCATAAAAGGAAAAAGAACTCCAAGCAATCTATATGTATTGAAGAACTACAAATAACAATGTTACTTGAGTAAATCTTCAGAAAAATGGCTATGGCATAGAAGGTTGGGACATCTAAGCTTCTCTCAAATCAACAAATCAAGTAAACTTAATGTTGTTCGTGGTCTTCCCAATATTACTCTACCTAAAAGTATCATATGCAAATCTTGCCAATTCGGCTAGCAGACCAGAGCGCAATTTAATGCCAAGGAAGGATCATCAAGTAAGCCTCTTGAACTCATTCATACTGACATATGTGGACCTATGAGGAAAAATTCACCTCGTGGTGAACAATACTATATCTTATTTATTGATGATTTCTCTAGAATGTGTTGGATTGGGTTGCTGAAGCACAAAGATGAAGCATTTGAGAAATTTCAGATCTTCAAGGCGCTGGTTGAAAATGAAGTAGAACTAAAACTAAAATGTCTTAGATATGATCGAGGAGGAGAATATACTTCAAATTAATTTCTTGGATTTTGTGAGCAACATGGCATAAAAAGATAATTTTTTGTAGCTAGAACTCCACAATAAAATGGCGTAGCAGAAAGAATGAATAGAACATTTCAAAAAATGGCTAGAGCTATGCATGATGATTTTGGAACACCTGACACATTTTGGGGAGAAGCGGCACATACAGCGATAAACATTCTCAACAAGGCACATGTTCGTGTAAATAGTGACAAAACTCCATATGAACTCTGGTATGGTAATTCTCCATCTGTGAAGCATTTTAGAGTTTTTGGAAGTAAATTATTTATCAAAAATAATGATGAAAAACTTGGCAAGTTTGAACCTAGAGCAGATGAAGGAATACTTCTTGGTTACTCCTCTACAAGTAGAGCATATAAATGTTACAATAAAAGACTTCAAAAGATTGTTGAATGTATTGATGTTGTTATTGATGAGTCTCATGCAGCCCCAAAGCTAGAAAAACAGATAAAAAATTAAGACAATGGTGACTTATGTCCTTCTACATCAAATAGGAATGATATAGACAGTGAACCCAATGAAGAACCTGAAGATGATTTATCTGAAAAGGCTCCATCCAGATATGTTCAAGAGAATCATCCAGAATCTCAAATTTTGGGAGATAAAGGATTAGGTGTACAAACAAGAAGGACTCTTGTGGGATCTTCTAGCTATCTGGCATTTCTATCTACTATTGAACCTCACAATGTCAATCAAGCTAGAAAAGATGAATGTTGGGTTCAAGCCATGAATGAAGAGCTTGATCAAATTGAAAAGAATCACACTTGGGAATTAGTACCAAGACCTCATAACAAAAATTTCATTGGAACTAAATGCATATTCAAAAACAAGTTAAATGAGAATGGGGATGTTGTAAGAAACAAGGCTGGACTTGTTTGCAAGGGGTATACTCAACAAGAAGGTATAGACTTTGAAGAAACTTTTGCTCCTGTAGCTAGACTTGAAGCCATAAGAATGTTTCTTTCCTTTTCAAGCTTTCAACAAATCAAAGTTTATCAAATGGATGTTAAATCTGCATTTCTCAATGGTGATCTAGAAGAAGAAGTTTATATATAACAACCAGAAGGATTCATTTTGGGAAATGATGAAAATATTGTTTGTAGACTTAAAAAGACTCTATATGGTCTCAAACAATCTCCAATGGCATGGTATTATCGTCTTGACAAATATCTTCAGCAACAAGGATTTTCAAAGGGGTCTGCTGATAGCAACTTATACACAAAAATTGAAAATGATAAACTTGTGATTGTGGTTGTATATGTTGATGATATCATTTTTGGAAGTAATGAAGAATCTATGAGTCAGAAATTTGCTTCTATCATGCAGCAAGAATTTGAAATGTCTTTACTTGGGGAACTAACATTCTTTCTTGGTTTGCAAGTGCATCAAACTACTGATGGTATATTCTTATCACAAGAAAAATACCTTAAGAAAATTCTAAAGAAGTATGGCATGGAAGAATTCAAACCTGTAAGTACACCAATGATAACCGGATGTAATCTCAGTTCTCATGATGATTCCCCCATGGTGAATCAACCAGAATATAGATCTATGATAGGAAGTCTACTTTATCTCACTGGGACTAGATCGGACATTATGCATATTGTTGGGATTGTTGGTCGATTCCAAGCTAATCCAAAAGAGTCTCATCTTCAGGCTATCAAAAGAACATTCAAATATCTACAAGGAACTCAAGACTTTGGACTATGGTATCTGTTAGGTCTCTGTAATTTATTAGCAAGATTGGGAGAGTCCAATCATAGAGTTAACATCATTTCAACCAAACTTTGGGATTCTAGGATATAGCCCTCCTGAATCCGGAGAGGGATCTCTCCAATATGTGCAAAGATGGATATTGTCTTTGAAAAGCTTAAGGTAATGATATTAGGCTAGTTATGAAGGCCAAGGGTTTTGTTTTGTTTTGTATGGTTGAGCATAAAATGCTACTTGAGGGGAAAGTCCTGAGTGCAAGGTTTCAAAAGTGAGAAGTTGCAAGCAAATAGAAAAGTTTTGGCAGATAGATAGATATAACGCTGGTTTTTAGTCCATTGGGCTATGGAGTCATATCTGGGCTTTAATTGAACAACAACATCAAGTGTGATCCAAGGGGATAGTCATCTATGTCTAAGGATCTCTTTAAATTTTGATTTATGGAATGGAGTGATACATCAAGAAGGGGAATTAAACAGATGCAGAACGAAGAGCAGCCTAGGATCTGATAAGTACTTTTAAACCAGTCAGCCTTTGACAAACATTTTAAGAAGGACACGAAAGAAGACTAGGATCTGATAAGTACTTTTAAACCAACCAGCCTTTGACACACTTCCAATAGAAAATATACAAAACAAGGGGAAACACAACGATAACACAGAATGATCTAAGATCTAGCAAGTGCTTCTAAACTAGCCAGATTTTAACACATTCCAAGGGAAACAATCTGTTAGTTATGCAGACAAGTCTGGGACTAGGGCTAACCATATCTTCCTTCAGTTCATCATCACATAACATATACTGAAAGTAACGTTCAGAAATAATATTCAGCTAGGACGATAAAATGAGGGAACGCCAGCATTCTCATGCCTAAACTGAATTAAGTCATTCCTGAATAACACAGATTGGAAGAAAACATTCAAATAAAGATTTCTCAGGCAGAGAAGGTTACTGATATACAGCAGGTCCTAACCCTGTTTAAATTGTTCTTTACAGTGGAGAATGAAACAACATGAAAATAGAAATAAAACAACAAGTTACAAATGAGAATAACATCACTGTCAATATAGATCAGGATCCCATGAAACAGTTTTTATATTGATGTCAAACCAGCTACAAACTTCAAGTCCAATGTTTCAGTTCAGCAATCATCTTCACTATTCAACCTAACTACTCTAGCACAAACAGAGCTTCAAGGGCCAGTGAATACTATGTACAAATAGAAGTCTCAAGCTCAAGTGTATTTCAAAGTTCTGCAACCAACAGTTTCTCCTCTTCTGTAGAAGTACTTATAGGAAGATGAGGAGGTGAGATTTTAACAAAATATCTCAAGGACAGTTAATGCAGAGTGAAGACTTCTCGGCACTTTGAGAGGCATCGACTGGAGAAATTACAGGTGGAAGTGCTGCATTAAATTTTATATTTGTGATTTAAAACTCGAAGTGAGTTTTATTTGACTTTGAGGCTCATATGCTGTGTGAAATAACTCCGCAGACAGTTGTTGCATCGGTTTCCTGTGGCGGAATTAACTCCCTGGCTGCGCTGAAGGTAGATATTTCTTTAAGCAATAACTTCGGCCTCTGTTTGAAAGGTTTGAGGCAACAGGTGGCTCTTTGTAGTAGCTGAGGAATCAATTTGCCTCAGTTGAAGCGGTGGAAACCTTTCTGTCATCAAAACATTTATGATTTTCTTTTTAAACTGTGTTTTAGATTGGGGATTAGGCTTTTGATAACGGTCTTAGCCGTAATCCCCAAAAAACCGTCTTCAATCTTTATCTGCTGTGCTCTATCTTCAAACTGATACTCTTTAACTGTTTTTGAATTGATGTGCAGAGGCCGCGTAAGCCTTCGTGTGCTATCAATGCTCATGAAACATTGATTAAACTTCGAATCAAAACCTGCAAATGGTTCCCTATGGTAGATCGTGGGCGCAGGAATCATCATTCCCGCCTCCGAAGCATCTTTATAATACACAGAGAATCATTGAAATCACCTGCAACAAAACACAAAACAATTAAGAAATCCTGCGTTTTTTGGGTTTAAACTGCTTCAGATGGCAGTGGAGGAGCGTAGCCGTTGGATGAAGACAACCAACGGTGGAGATCTGCATAGAAAGGAAAAAAGGATAGCGGGAGAAGAATAAGGAGGAGTAGTTTTGGACCGTCCAATCTGGACACGTGGACGGTCCAAATCTAATCAGAGGGTCTCAATCGGGGGTGGCACAAAAGGGGATGCGATTGAACTTTGCGATTGAGCGCTGGCCGTTGATCTGAGGATCATATCGACGGCGGGGAATGAATCGGAGGTAATCGCAAGAGGGTGAAACATTGCGATGCGATTTTGCGCGGAGGGCTGCGATTAGCGCTTGGGACTTATGATGAGGGCGCATTGGGGAAGTGGTTTAGGGCTTAGCCCGAGGGGCTTAGGTCCATAAAAAGACTTTGTATTTTTATGATTTTTTCACGGTTTTTAAATGGAAACAAAGGGTGTCGAAAGGGTTAAAAAGTGAGTTTTTAACCATGGGAAGGGTGATTTACGAAGGGAAGAAAGGAAAAGATGAATAATAGAGGAAAAATATGGAAAAAGGGAAAGGAAAGGAAGGTTAATTTTTGAGTGGGAGAAAAGGAAAAGGGATGGCTTTGCAGCAGTTTCTTACAGGAAATCAGCAGAATTAATAGGAAAAGTAATGAAGATTTTGGACAGAGGCATGAGGCCTAAAAGAGACTTCAAGAGCCAACAATTTCTAGTGATAAAATTTGTTCCTTGGAGGCTCAAAAAAGATCTTAGCCACCTTTTGGTATAACAAAATATTATAGGTGGCTAACAGTGGCTCCACTTGGGGATGGTGCCTTCTTGAAGGCATCAAGAATTCGGACTTGATTTCTGGGAGGCTTATTAGTTGCCTCATCCATTGGGCTGTCCTTCTGTGATTGAATGATCTTTTTCTAAAAACATATTTGGCAGCCATGAAAATAATGGATTTTCATCTACAAGCTTTCTACCTACCCAATCCTACTGATCTAACATTTTTTCTTCTTAGAGTGCACTTGGATTGGAAAACTCTCTTACAACATTTTATTCTTTTGAAAGCATGAAATCTAATCTATTTCTAATCCTTATTTCTCCCTGAACTCAGATTAAACAGTTGAGCTCAGATATTTCTCTACCTAGTCTACTGTCTGTTGGGATTAAACAGTCCAACAAACTTTCATTCTCTAAATTCTACAATAGAAATTTAAAAATAGTCAAGTCAAGATTGAGCTATTTGACTTGCTATGATCTATGGCATAAGAACAAGCTGCACATAGATTATTATTTGCAGAAAATTAAATCAAAATGGAAGGCTTAAGATCTGAAAGTTTCTCATTATGGCCTTCTTTTTCTTTACAGCTCTGTTTTTAATTTTGTTTTGAGCTGTCTCTTTCTTGATATCTGATTCAGATTTTGGGAAAATAAGAACCAGTTTTTCTCTTTTATGACTCAGAAAAATAAAGCAGTTTTGAGTCATCTCTCTTTGGAAACTTTGGTTCAGATTTTGAACATGTTTGAACCTTTAATTTCTATCCTAATCTATCTACCGATAAGCCAAGATTAAACAGTTTGGCAAATCAAATTCACTACCCTATCAGCAGAAAATTGAAAGCTAATTAGTCAAGATTAAACAGTTTGACTAACTAGAAGTGTGTTTTGCAGGAGTGGCATTTAAGCTTGCACACTTTCAGATTTATTTCTCTTTTTGGCATGAGGATGTGCCTTTCTTGTTTTTCATTTCTGCCCTCTTTTCTTTCTTTCTTTTTTTTTGTATTTTTTGATTTTTCATAACTTTGAATGCAATGATGGATGAAATGTTTACAATGGAAAAAGAAAAAAAAAGGCTTAAAAACATATCATGAATCAAGATAAGTAATGCTTGAGTATCCTGCCATTGACTGGACCCCCAAACAAATCCGTTCCATCCAACTCTTGTAAGAAGAATGCATTGTTTCCAGCAACTGAATGAATAGAGTAAGGGCCAAGCCATAGATTGTCAAATTTACCATGCTTTCCCTTATCTTCTCTCTTTGAATCCCACTTTAACACTTTGTCCCCAATCTTGAAATTACTGGCCTTTGTTCTTCTGTCAAAAAGCTTCTTAATGCTGTCCTGTTTCTGCAATGTTTTGTTGTACACTTCCTCTCTGATTTGCTGAAGATGAATGGTCTGATTTATTCTTCCGATCATGTCATTATCTTCAGTCTGCAACTCTTGAATTAACTTCATAACTGGTACACCAAGGCTGTTAGGAAAAATTGCATCTGTACCATATACAAGCTAGAAGGGTGACATACCAATGGATTTTTTCAATGTTAATCTGTCAGCCCACAGTGCATGGATCAACTTCGTGTGCCAAGACTTCTTATTGTCTTCCAACAGTTTCTTCATTATGTTCACTAAGATTTTGTTGGAGGACTCTGCAATCCAATTACCTTGAGGGTAATAGGCTGTGGAGTGCCCTAGTGTTATCTGGTATTTATGACAGAAGTCAACCATTTTCTTGCTTCTAAATGCTGCTGCATTATCCGTGATGATCTTGGTAGGGCAGCCAAATCTGGAAAGGATATTGGTTTCTATGAACTTTATAATAACTGAATCATTGGCTTGTCTACAAGGAATGGCTTCTATCCATTTAGTGAAATAGTCTGTGGCAGTAAGGATCCATCTATGCTGGGCAGAAGATGAGGGATGGATTTCACCTATGAAGTCAAGTCCTCACTGTTGAAAAGGAGCTTCAACAGTGATTGGATGTAGAGGAAGGGGTAATAATTTTCTCTTGCCCTCAAACAATTGGCATTTATGGCAAGTAGTTGTCATTTTGTGAACATCAGGAAAAAGGGTGGGCCAAAAGAAACCAGCCCTCAAAATTTTGTTGGCTATTGACTTCCAGTACAAATGGCCTCCACACTCTCCTTCATGAAATTCCTGCTTAATCTTCTCTGCATCAAACTCAGGCAAACATTTAAGCAATATACCACTAGAATTTTTCCAATAAAGACACCTATCTATAATGCAATAGTTTACTGCTTTCAGTTTTAAGAACCTTGCCTTCGTTTTCGATAAACCAGGAGGCGTGTTTAAATTAAGCAAAACATAAACGATATCAGCATACCAAGGAGAATTCAGAAAATGGTTTTCAATAATGGGAGTTGAGAATTCTTCTTGGTTGTCCAAAGCATTAATCACATTAATATCAAGAACTTCAAAATTGGATTCAGCCATTAGTCTAGCTAGACCTTGGCCTTTGATGAGCTTAGTGGGTTTTATCTCTAAATCATATTCAAGAATAACAACAATCCACTTACCTCTCTTACCATCTGGATCTTGTGTTAGAATGTCTTTTACAACTGAATTTGGGACAAAGGCAATGATGTGTGAGTGAAGGATGTATACTCTGAAGTCTTTCAATGCTTTAACCAGAGCAAAAGCTTTCTTTTCCATAATATTATACTTCAAAGGGTCATCCCTCAATGCCTTGCTAAAGAATGCAATAGGCTGCTCTTGTCCTTGTGGATTTTTCTGTAAAAGGACAGCAGCAATGGTATGTTCTGATGCAAATGAGAAGATATAAAAATCTTTCGAAAAATCAGGGCTTATGAGAACCGGTGTTTTGGTTAATGCTTGTTTCACCAGCTCAAAGGATGTCTTTGCTTCCAAGGTCAATTTTATCCCTTGCTCCTTCTTCAACATGTTTGTGATATTTCTAAGGAGCTCTGCCAAGTTAGGGATGAACCTTCTCAAAAAGTTAATCTTTCCAATGAAAGACTGCAACTCTTTGATATTTCGAGGATGAGATATTTGCAATATAGCCTCAATCCTCTTTGGATCTATCTTTATACCTTCTTCTGAAATAATGTGTCCAAGAAGCTTACCTTCTTGGAGACCAAATAGTGTCTTCTTAGGGTTTAAAGATATTCAAAACCTTTTGCACTTCTCGAAAACATTTCTCAAATGTTCTAAATGTTCTTCATCTGTTTTTTAAAACACAGTGACATCATCCAGATAGATAATGATGAAGAAACCCAATTCTTCCGAGAATGCTATGTCCATGGCTCTCTGAAAGGTTGCTCCAGCGTTCATTAGACCAAAAGGCATCTTCACATACATGAAAGTGCCCTATGGAGTAGTGAAAGCTGTCTTTAATTGATCAGCAGGGTGAACTAAAATCTGATTATACCCTGAATAGCCATCAAGCAACGAAATCCTTTTAGACCCCACCACCTTTTGTAAAATGTGATCCATTTTTGGTAAAGGGTAGTTGTCTTTTAACGAAGCTTTGTTTAAGTCTCTAAAGTCTATACAAAGCCTGATTTCTCTAGTCTTCTTCCTAACGGACACCAGATTAGATACCCACTCAGAATATCTAATAGGGACAATAATGCCAGCATCGTGCATCTTCATGATTTCCTTCTTAACCAATGGCAACTGGACAGGGTTTATTCTGCGCAGTTTCTGTTTGAATGGGTTTTTGTTTTCTTTAAGAGGGATTTTGTGCTGTATTATTTCAGTGTCATAGGATTTGAGATCTTCGTAACTCCAAGCAAAAACATCAGAAAATTCTTTGAACAGCTCTAAGTATTTGAGTTTAATGTGAGCTGGCAAAGTTTTGGACAGCTTGATCATTTTCGGTTTTTCCTCACTGCCTATATTGCACTCCTCTACTTCAGTCTCTACAGGTTCCAGTTTTGGTTTATTGGCCACATCGTTAAAATCGAACAACTCCTCTAAAGGCGTTAGACCACTCGACAAATTTTCATCTTTAGACTGCAGAGTTTGTAATTCTTCCGTTTCTAAATCTGCACTTAATTATGTTTTGTTCCTAAGTTCGCTAGACAATAGGTTAATATTGGCAGGTTGAGGAGACGATTCTTCTTCACCAAGAAAGTTTTCTTCACTGCAGTCTATATCATAATCTGAATCTGAACTGTGCAATTCGAACTCATTTCTGAATTGCATGAAGTCTTCTATTTGTTTGTCATTGTCAAACACTTGCCAATATTTTTCGTTATCAGGCACTGCCGGTCTAAATTTTATCGGAGTTGTGTTGTCTCCAGTCTCATATAGCGTTAGACATGTTCTGGCCGCAAAGGCTAAATTGTGGGCCATAATGTTCTTTTTCCTTGGGATGAAACTCAGGTTTGACTCCTCAAATGTTGTCAACAGATCCATGACATCATTTCGATAGGCTCTAAGTCTGGGATGATTCGCATTATACTCCCCATTGACTTTCCTAATAATTAACTCAAAATCCCCGTACACATTAATTCTTCTGGCTCCTAATTTATTCAAGAGATGCAAGCCTAAGAGAAGGGATTCATATTCCGTTATGTTGTTGGAACACTGAAAGTTTAATTTGCATGAGATGCATTCTGTGTGGTTGTTTTCAGTGTTAATGATCCAAACCCCTGCACCAGCATTATTTCTAGTGCATGACCCATCAAAATACATACTCCATAAAGGACTATCTTTGGTTTCGTTTGTTTGGCGATTGTCCTTTTTAACTATGGTGCCTTCTGACTGTTCATGATTAGCAGCACCCAATTGAATTTGTTTTGACTCCTCAAATTCTTCAATAGATTGAGGGATGTTGCCGGAAATGTTAGGGGTATTTTCTGGGTTGTTAAGTCCTAACAACAATGGGCCCATAACCGACAAATCAAGACCTATGCTTTGTTTACTAATGTTTTCACATGTGGCAAACTGTTTGGACACTTCTGCGTTATTATACTCTTCTTCCCTGTCGGCCTTTAATTCTGTTAAAGTGACTTGCTCACTAGGAGTTTCATTGTTAAACATGATAAAAGAATCAAGGCCTGTATTTACAGAATATATAGGAGAGTTTCGTGGTCTGTCTTGACTTGTAACCGTGTATTTCATATGAGACTCCCTGTAAAGTCTTCTGGTCTGATTGAAAACCGGGATGGTCGCATATGTCATGTCCATCTGCATAGTCCCCTGTAACTTAGCTCCCCAAGATCTTGATAAAAGCATTCCATACTTTGGGGGAACATCAGCCACAACAATGTCCATGAGTAAACATTTGGCTGGAATCTGGGCTAGGTTAACACAGAGGTCTTTGATCAATCCTAGACATTTTACTCTACTTGAGTCAAAGGAGTATAGGTCTTTGTAGGGTTTGGTAATTTCTAAACCAAGGCTCTCCATCACATATTTAGGCATTAAATTATGAGAAGCCCCGGAATCATGCATAGCGTTGTGTAGAATTTTGTCATGAATGTTCAAACTCACATAAAAGGGAGGAACTGGTCCTTCTTGAAACTTCCCTTCAATCTTAGGGCCAAAAATCAACTCTCGTAGGTCGTCACTAAGATTAACTGTATCTCCATTTTCCTCTATATTTAAAGCCTTCAAAATTTGGTTCCTATATACATGTTGGGCAGCTAACTCAGTTAATGGAACAGAGATTTTGATCTTTAAGATTTCCTGTTCAAGGCTGAAAGGGGTTTGATTCTTCGAAGCACTTGTTTCAACCTTATTAGCTGTCACTCTATCAACAATTACAGCTTGCTGATTTGTTTTACTTGACACAACTGTTGTAGAAGGAGTACTAGTTGAATTGTTAGTACTGCTGATGTCTTCACTCTGTTTTTCAGAATTTTGAGTGTTTTTCTCCTTATCCTTATCAGAATTAACAGCCAATGTTTTGTCTTTTTGTTTGGCTGTTTTGGGTTTAGCTGCGGTTTTGCTTTGAGAGGATTTGTCAGAGGTTTTGGTGTTGGGGGCTTGTTGACTGGTCTTGCTTCTAAGGTCATATTCTCTTTGAGGTTCTATGACGACATTTTCCATGTCCCGATAATAATTTTCATTATCATTTCTTTTGTCATCGTAAGGTGTGTAAAGACCTTGTTTATTATCATAATGAACATCAAAGTCATCATCCTCCTCCCCAAACATGTTGATATCCTCTTCCTCTGCTATGTCTTCTGTTTGTTCAACCTCACTTACATAGTTTTGATGAAAGGGAGGAGTGATCTGTTGATCATCTTCCCTGGGTCTGTCTAGAGGTTGGTTCCTTCTAGCATTCGGATTCTGGTTTCTATTTAGAGGAGCAGTTTGATTTTGATTTGCTTGTGCTCTCTTAATTATGCTCATCTCTTTCATCATTTCTTCCATCATTCTCTCCATCTTTGAGCTTGAAGTGGAAGGGGTGGATTCCTCTCTAAAATATACTCTCTTCTCGCTCTTCATTCTTGCTCTTTTCTCCATCAAGTTTACTTCCACAGAAAGAGCACCCCTTTTCATGTCTTCAAGAGTTGCAAAGACTCTTTCTCTAAGTGAATATGTCATGTCTGGATCAAACCCTTCAGGAAATTTGTTTAAAGCTGAGCCCTGAGGAGGTTTTAGTTGAGGGGAAAGTGCATTATAGACGCTGTTAAATCTGGTACAACAAGATTGTACACTTTCCCCAGGGTTCCTATGGAGATTGTTATAGTCAGCAAGGACTTGGAGAGGATTCTTCCTCACTTCCCATTTGTTTAAGAATGCTTGATGGAAGGCTTGGAGATCGTTAATACTATGGGGGGTTAAACCTTTAAACCATTTTCTTACTTCCCCCCCCAAACTTTGAGCAAATAGTCTCAACTTGACAGAGTCATTATCAATTTCATTTCTGTCAAAGTAGTCATTCATCTTGTCCACATGTTGAGACGCTGTTATGGTATTACTAGCATCATATAATGGAATTTTGGACTGATAGTCCTGTGGAAGATCAACTAATGGTACAAGAAGGACTAAGGGAGCATACCATGTTGCCATGGTAGGAGGTGGAGGTGGATTTACAGAAGGGAAAGTGGGCTGAGGTGAAGTGGTTTGAACAGTGGATGTAGGGTGAGTAGAAGTGGATGGACCAGGAGTAGACTGTTGAGATGATCTTGGATGAGAGACACCTAGATTGTGAAGGAAATGTAAATCAGGAGGTGTTGTTTCCCTGCTACCAGGATGTTCACTTGTTTTAGGAGATGAAAGTGAAGATTCAGAGTCTAACTGGATTATATCATCAAATGACCTAGTCCTAAATGGGTTCACTAAGTCAGTTTGTGATTGTTGCAGAGCTAAAATATTTTCGGGGACTGAATTAGCTCTCAAGGGTGATCTAAAAACAGTTAATAATTTAACCTTAGGAGACTTCCAAAGGATACTTTCTGGATTATCAACTATCCCAGGTGGGTTAGGGTCTGGATGGGCTCTAGTGTGAATCTTTTTAGAAGCCACTATGCTATGTCGTTTAGACCTAAAACAAGAGAAGTTCAACCAGATATGACAATCTTAGAGAGGTTCACTAATCTGTTTTTACGATTTCAAATCCCACAGTCTTCTAACTAAGTTTGAACGATTTTATAATGATAAAGGTTCTTCCCAGTGGAGTCTTAAGGTCTGTTCAGGATTGTGGAGTCGCCAGGTGGAAAGTTCAGAGTTTTTTCAAAGGGGTACACTGTCCACCACAGTGTTTGTGAAACATTCCTTTCAAGGATATCTCAAAAACACAACAAACTCTAACCAGAGGTTGACTGGGAGGGCATTCAGCAGATATGTCACCCCACAAAGAGGATGAGACCCGGAGGCTACCTGGCCCTTTCCAGCCTCTGTCTAAGAGTATAAAGTAAAACACATCAAAGACGTACAAAAGATATCAAAACTAGTGTTTTACTACCAATCTGAAATGTTTTTGCAATTTTGTAAATTGCTTTTATTCGTGGTTCGGAAGAATATCCTAACTTTGCCTCAAAACTTAGCTACGGTTATGAAACAAAGACAGTCTATCCTTAGGGCTAAGCTAGCTGATTTTCCAAGGTTAGATAAAAACTCGAAAGAATCCTAGGACTGACCTAGTTTGTCACTGATTCAATTGAGTTTCATCTTAATTACCATTTCTTGGTAGTGCTTGAAAAGGCTGCTTTTGACTCTCAAAATGTTATGAAGATTCTGGGTAAGGGTCCCCAGCGGAGTCGCTAGAAATGTTAGCTTCTGGTGGCTCAACTGCAAAATAAAACAATTCTCATGGAACCAGAGATTCTGGGTTAAAGTTTCCCCAGCGGAGTCGCCAGAAATGTTAGCTTCTGGTGGCTCAGCTGCAAAATAAAATAATTGTCATGGAACCAGAGATTCTGGGTTAAAGTTTCCCCAGCGGAGTCGCCATAAATGTTAGCTTCTGGTGGCTCAGCTGCAAAATAAAACAATTGTCATGGAACCAGAGATTCTGGGTTAAAGTTTCCCCAGTGGAGTCGCCAAAAATGTTAGGTCTCTGTAATTTATTAGCAAGATTGGGAGAGTCCAATCACAGAGTTAACATCATTTCAACCAAACTTTGGGATTCTAGGATCTAGCCCTCCTGAATCCGGAGAGGGATCTCTCCAATATGTGCAAAGATGGATATTGTCTTTGAAAAGCTTAAGGTAATGATATTAGGCTAGTTATGAAGGCCAAGTGTTTTGTTTTGTTTTGGATGGTTGAGCATGAAATGTTACTTGAGGGGAAAGTCCTAAGTGCAAAAGTTTCAAAAGTGAGAAGTTGCAAGCAAATAGAACAATTTTGGCAGATAGATAGATATAACGCTGGTTTTTAGTCCATTGGGCTATGGAGTCATATCTGGGCTTTAATTGAACAACAACATCAAGTGTGATCCAGGGGGCTAGTCATCTATGTCTAAGGATCTCTTTAAATTTTGATTTATGGAATGGAGTGATACATCAAGAAGGGGAATTAAACAGATGCAGAACGAAGAGCAGCCTAGGATCTGATAAGTACTTTTAAACCAGTCAGCCTTTGACAAACACTTTAAGAAGGACACGAAAGCAGACTAGGATCTGGTAAGTACTTTTAAACCAACCAGCCTTTGACACACTTCCAATAGAAAATATACAAACAAGGGGAAACACAACGATAACACAGAATGGTCTAAGATCTAGCAAGTTCTTCTAAACTAGACAGCTTTTAACGCATTCCAAGGGAAACAATCTGTTAGTTATGTAGACAAGTCTGGGACCAGGGCTAACCATATCTTCCTTCAGTTCATCATCACATAACATATACTGAAAGTAACGTTCAGAAATAATATTCAGCTAGGACGATAAAATGAGGGAACGCCAGCATTCTCATGCCTAAACCGAATTAAGTCATTCCTGAATAACACAGATTGGAAGAAAACATTCAAATAAATATTTCTCAGCCAGAGAAGGTTACTGATATACAGCAGGTCCTAACCCTGTTTAAACTGTTCTTTACAGTGGAGAATGAAACAACATGAAAACAGAAATAAAACAACAAGTTACAAATGAGAATAACATCACCGTCAATATAGATCAGGATCCCATGAAACAACTTTTATATTGATGTCAAACCAGCTACAAACTTCAAGTCCAATGTTTCAATTCAGCAATCATCTTCACTATTCAACCTAACTACTCTAGCACAAACAGAGCTTCAAGGGCCAGTGAATACTATGTACAAAAAGAAGTCTCAAGCTCAAGTGTATTTCAAAGTTCTGAAACCAACAATTTCTCATCTTCTGTAGAAGTACTTATAGGAAGATGAGGAGGTGAGATTTTAACAAAATATCTCAAGGACAGTTAATGCAGAGTGAAGACTTCTCGGCCCTTTGAGAGGCATCGATTGGAGAAATTACAGGTGGAAGTGCTGCATTAACTTTTATATTTATGATTTAAAACTCGAAGTGAGTTTTATTTGAATTTGAGGCTCATATGTTGTGTGAAATAACTCCGCAGACAGTTGTTGCATCAGTTTCCTGTGGCGGAATTAACTCCCTGGCTGCGCTGAAGGTAGATATTTCTTTAAGCAATAACTTTGGCCTCTGTTTGAAAGGTTTGAGGCAACAGGTGGCTCTTTGTAGTAGCTGAGGAATCAATTTGCCTCAGTTGAAGCGGTGGAAACCTTTCTGTCATCAAAACATTTATGATTTTCTTTTTAAACTGTGTTTTAGATTGGGGATTAGGCTTTCGATAACGGTCTTAGCCGTAATCCCCAAAAAACCGTCTTCAATCTTTATCTGATGTGCTCTGTCTTCAAACTGATACTCTTTAACTATTTTTGAATTGATGTGCAGAGGCCGCGCAAGCCTTCGTGTGCTATCAATGCTCATGAAACATTGATTAAACTTCGAATCAAAACCTGCAAATGGTTCCCTTTGGTAGATCGTGGGCGCAGTAATCGTCATTCCCGCCTCCGACGTTTATTTATAATACACAGAGAACCATTGAAATCACCTGCAATAAAACAATTAAGAAATCTTGCATTTTTTGGGTTTAAACTGCTTCAGATGGCGGTGGAGGAGCGTAGTCGTTGGATGAAGACAACCAACGGTGGAGATCTGCATAGAAAGGCAAAAAGGATAGCGGGAGAAGAATAAAGAGGAGCAGTTTTGGACCGTTCGATCTGGACACGTGGACGGTCCAGATCTAATCGGGGGGTGGCACAAAAGGGGATGCGATTGAACTTTGCGATTGAGTCCTTTGCGATTGAGCGCTGGCCGTTGATCTGAGGACCAGATCGACGACGGGGAATGAATCGGAGGGAATCGCAAGGGGGTGAAACATTGTGATGCGATTTTGCGCGGAGGGCTGCGATTAGTGCTTGGGACTTATGATGAGGGCACATTGGGGAAGTGGTTTAGGGCTTAGCCTGAGGGGCTTAGGTCCATAAAAAGACTTTGTATTTTTATGATTTTTTTACGGTTTTTTAATGGAAACAAAGGGTGCCGAAAGGGTTAAAAAGTGAGTTTTTAACCATGGGAAGGGTGATTTACGAAGGGAAGAAAGGAAAAGATGAATAATAGAGGAAAAATATGGAAAAAGGGAAAGGAAAGGAAGGTTAATTTTTGAGTGGGAGAAAAGGAAAAGGGATGGCTTTGGAGCAGTTTCTTACAGGAAATCAGCAGAATTAATAGGAAAAGTAATGAAGATTTTGGACAGAGGCATGAGGCCTAAAAGAGACTTCAAGAG
>CM076571.1:893266066-893375826 GCA_034641835.2 Pinus albicaulis
ACAATTTCTAGTGATAAAATTTGTTCCTTGGAGGCTCAAAAAAGATCTTAGCCACCTTTTGGTATAACAAAATATTATAGGTGGCTAACAGTATCCAAAGAATGCTGATCTTACTCTTCATGCTTACACTGATGCAGATTGGGCTGGAAATGTTGATGATTGGAAAAGCACGAGTGGTGGAGCATTCTATATGGGGCCTCGGTTAGTATCTTGGTTCAGCAAGAAGAAAAACTCTATTGCCTTATCTACAGCAGCAGCAGAATATGTGGCTACCGCATCATGTTGCACACAACTTCTTTAGATGATGCAAACCTTACAAGACTTTAAAATCAAGTGCACACCTCCAGTCTCAATTATGTGTGATAATAAAAGTGCCATCAATATTTCAAAGAATCATGTTATGCATTCCAAGACCAAGTGAATTACCATCAAGTATCACTTCTTACGTGAACAAGTGCTTGAACAAAAGGTGAAGTTGGAGTATGTTCCCTCCAAAGCACAAGTTGCTGATATATTTAACAAACATCTACCCAGGGAAGCATTCGAATATCTCAGATAGAAGCTGGGAATAGTCTCTGCCTTGCAGAAAATCAGAATTGCTTAAATTCAGAAGATTAAATTGGATACGTGGGTTTACTGAAAGAAAGTCACGTATATACGTGATTTTATGCAAAGAAAACCGTGTATGGTTAGTTTCTGACAAATTTTACTTGGGGTTAGCATTCTTCAGCACAGCTGCAATGCTGTTTGGTATCTCTGATGCTGTTTGGTATCTCTGGTGGTGTTCCAGTTTTCATAATTCTGTTTCTTTCTCTGATGGCTCTTGATAAATATGCCTTGATGATTTGCTGTTGAAAGTGTTCAGGATGCACAAGCTAAGGGGGAGCACTGGTCATGTGGAAAGGATGCATTGGATGCAAAGTTTCAGGGGGAGCATTAGCATTTCTGAATGTAATGCATTTTTGGCATTATGATGGTTCTGAAATATGATCTCTCTTGAGGTCTTTTTGGTCTTGGTTATAAAAATTCATATTTGTAATTTGATGAAAAGGTTATGTTGAGACCTATGATGTAATTTGTAATATTCAGTCTTGTAAAGGGCTTTTTCAAATTTGTAAATCCACTTGGTTGGATCTTTGATGTAATTATGAGTCATTGGTGATAGGAATGGTCATAGAGTCATGTAATTCATTGAATTTTATGTTGAAGACTCAGCATGAACTCAGAGGGAGCATGGTAACTTCAATGCACATCAGATCTATAGAGCTCTTCTTTCTACATGAGGAGAAAAACATTGTCTTGGCTTTGATCCGCCCTTTGCCCTTGATGTCAAAGGGGGAGAGTAGCATGGTGTTTGAATAGGGGGAGAATATCATGGTGTTTGCATAATGATTATAATCAATGCATCTATCTATTGTTGTGGTGATCAAACACCATCATGGTTTCCATCAAGTCCAAAGGGGGAGATTGTTGGCATATGTTGTCCTTGATGGAAACCTACTTGATGAAATAAGACTGTCGACGATATGATGCAATGTGTTGTCCTTGATGGCAACCTATTTGATGAAGTTTTTCTTGATGAGTTGCCTATGATAAGCAACCTATGTGTTAAATATGTAAGGATGATGTATCTGTGTGTTAAAAGGAAGGATGATGTATCTACATATCAACTCAGAAGGAACAGAAGAAAGGAAGTGACAGAAAAATGATAAATATGATGTGTCACAAAGCATACGCGGGTTTGTTAAGGTGAAGTAGCGTATGCACGCGGAAAAGTACGTGCCAAGTCGCGTATGCCCTTTTGTGCTCCAAATTTAGAATACCAAGGGGTGTTACCACGGTATTGACCCATTGTATTGAGCGCTTGATTATCTATTTGATCCCGTCCAGGAATACCATCGGAAGTGGTGTGGTTTTGACTCATGGTATTGATAAAGTCTAAACCTATATAAGGAGAAGAAGATCATTGTGCAAAGGTGTGCATGGGTCTGGGTATTAAATGAATACTTCACTTTGAAGTATCTCTGCATGATTGAAATTTGTTCTTGATTGATAAATCTGAATCTATGACGCACCCATGGATGTTTCTAAATCCTTAGATCTGATGATGATGAATCTCTAAGATGATCTGCAGAAGAAGAATTGGTGAAGATCTGGTGCAAAGTCTGCTGAAGGTAATGAAGAAATCTGGGTAAGCTTATAGAACTGGTCTGTTTTGCAAAGCTTTCATTTACAGATCTATACGCGAGTTTGTTGTGGAAAAAGTGCGTGTATACGTGGATCAGATCTGATAAAAGCGTGTATGCGAAGTTAGGGTTTACTGAAAAATGCACAGATGTATACACGGGTTAGTCTAATGAAAAGCACGTGTATATGCGGATCTGTTTAAATAAAAACATGTATGGAATTTGAACTGAAGGTTGCTCATGGTTGAATGTGTTTCTGCATATCTATTCTGAAGTCTGGGTAATCTCTGATATTCTGGTTACAGTGGTTTCACTGTTCTGTTTGAAGCATTGGGCAAAGTATGTTTGTTGAAAAATGAAAGGTTGAGTTGAAGCTGTTTGATCCAATTTGAAAATTGATGAAACGTGGTCTGCAGTGGTGCTGAGGGTCGAAGCATACAGTAAGGGGGTAGTAGCTCCCTTCCAAGTGATAGCTGGTAAACGAGAGAAGGGGGTAGTAGCTCCCTTCTAGGAAAGGCTGGTAAACGAGAGCAGGGGGTTGTATCTCCCTTCCAGGAGAGGCTGGTAAATGAGAGAAGGTTGTAGCCTTCTACAGGTGGGTGCCTGCGTGCTGGTATGAGTCTGCACTAGTACATAGTTGTACCATGTTTTCTTTATAATAAATATTGAAGACTGAGACGATGACAACGGTGGTTTTCTCCCGAATTGGGTTTCCACCTAAAATCCTGGTGTTCGTGTGTGATGCTTATGTGTGTTGATTTATTATGTTGTTACTGTACATGTTTACTGCTTACTAACATCTAATAAGTGAATGATGCAATAATCTAAGATAAGAATTATCTGCATAATAAGAGATCTGAGCATACACGAGTTTCCTTAAGGATATCCACGTATATACACTAGTTTTGTTATGTAAAGTAGCGTATGGGTTTTTGAGAAAATAAAAGTAAAAAGTTGATTGACAAATCAAGATACTGATTCACCCCCCCTCTCAGTATCTTTCCCAACAATAGGATATTTTTGTTTTTGGCTCATTTAACTTCTCAGCTCAGTACAACTCCAATGGTTGTCCTACTAGCACAATATCTTACTTGAAAGGGCTGATAACTTCAACACAAGCTTCTGAGTGATCTTATTCTTCAATAGTTGATTTTTTTTCTTTTTTTTGTTGTTGCAGTCCAATAAAATGGCTACCTTTCATTGTTAATGGTGTGAATGATAGGTACACAAATTCCACTGAAATTCCTAATAAACTTCTTGTAGAAACTTGGGTAAGCCATGAAAACTTCTCAATTCAAAATTTTTCTATTTACATGTTATATTTTTTTGAATATATATATCAAATAAATTTTATGATTATATATATATATATATATAATTTAATTTATATCAATTAATTTTATTTTAAAGATATGTTAAATATTTTTAAGTATAATTTTATTTATCATATTATAAAGTTTTAATATTATTATTATTATGTTTTTAATTATATTTTGTAAATCATAATTGTTTTAAAATTATAATTTTAAATATAATATTGGTTTATAAAAAAATTTCGGTCATAATTACATTATTCAAATAAACATTGTTCACATTTAAATGAACATTGTTGACACTTTTTTATTCAAATAAGCATGGTTCACATTTAAATGAACATTGTTGACACTTCTAGAATAAATTACTGGATAAATCACAAAAACAAAAATTCTAAATCATAATTATTTTAAATTATAATTTTAAATAGATTAATAGTGTTTTCTTTCATCAGTTAAACTTGGGAAAAAATATCGTTTGATTTATTAGAAAGTGATTTTATTTAAAGTCTTCTTAGTGTATAATTACAAAATTAAATATAATAGTTTCAATTTAATGATTTCGATAATATCATTACATTTCTTATGATGATATTTTATTTAAATTACTGTAGTGATATAAAGGTTTGATTTAATTCATTGAGATAATTTAATTAATGATTAAATACAAGAGTGAACTGACTGGCAAATAGAAAGGCAGTTATCTGATGTATCAAATAAATAAAAAGTAAAATCCAAAAAGTCAACTTACATTGTGTTCAAATAATGTTTATGAAAATACTAATCATGGTTTCGTCGCTATGTACAAATTTATTATGTTGAGGCAACCTAATGAAATATTTTTTAATATAATTTTATTTATGATATTATAAAGTTTTAATATTATTATTATTGTGTTTTTAATTATATTTTGTAAATCATAATTGTTTTAAAATTATAATTTTGAATATAATAATAGTTTAGAGAAATCTTTCGTAATAGTTTGAACATTGTTAACGCTTTTTGAACCAATTACTAGATAGATAAAAAAACAGAGATTCTAAATCATAATTATTTTAAATTATAATTTTAAATATATTAATAGATTTCAAAATTATTTATCAATGTCATTTTTTTCATAAAATTAAGTATTTTGTTTCCTAAGTTAAACTTGGGAAAAAATATCGTTTGGTTTATTAGAAAGAGATTTTATTTGAAGTCTTCTTAGTGTATAATTACAAAATTAAATATAGTAGTTTTAATTTAATGATTTCGATAATATCATTACATTTCTTATGATGATATTTTATTTAAATTACTGTAGTTATATAAATGTTTGATTTAATTCATTGAGATAATTTAATTAATGATTAAATACAAGAGTGAACTGATTGGCAAATAGAAAGGCAGTTATCTGATGTATCAAATAAAAGAGCAAATCCAAAAGTCAATCTCATATTTCAGTTCAAATAATGTTTGATAAAAAACACTAATCACGTGGCTCGTCACGGAAGTCCAATAAAATGAATACCTATCCTTGTTAAATTACTGGATAAATCACAAAAACAAAAATTCTAAATCATAATTATTTTAAATTATTATTTTAAATATATTCATAGATTTCAAAATTATTTATCAATATCTTTTTTTTGATAAAGTTAAGTATTTTCTTTCATCAGTTAAACTTGGGAAAAAATATCGTTTGATTTATTAGAAAGTGATTTTATTTAAAGTCTTCTTAGTGTATAATTACAAAATTAAATATAGTTTTAATTTAATGATTTCGATAATATCATTACATTTCTTATGATGATATTTTATTTAAATTACTGTAGTGATATAAAGGTTTGATTTAATTCATTGAGATAATTTAATTAATGATTAAATACAAGAGTGAACTGACTGGCAAATAGAAAGGCAGTTATCTGATGTATCAAATAAATGAGCAAATCCAAAAGTCAATCTCATATTTCAGTTCAAATAATGTTTGATAAAAAACACTAATCACGTGGCTCGTCACGGAAGGTGCACAAATTCTACATTGCTATGTTGAGCCAACCTAATGAAATATTTTTTAATATAATTTTGTTTATGATATTATAAAGTTTTAATATTATTATTATTGTGTTTTTAATTATATTTTGTAAATCATAATTGTTTTAAAATTATAATTTTGAATATAATAATAGTTTATAGAAATCTTTCGTAATAGTTTGAACATTGTTAACGCTTTTTGAACCAATTACTAGATAGATCACAAAAAACAGAGATTCTAAATTATAATTATTTTAAATTATAATTTTAAATATATTAATAGATTTCAAAATTATTTATCAATATCATTTTTTTCATAAAATTAAGTATTTTGTTTCCTAAGTTTAACTTGGGGGAAAAATATCGTTTGGTTTATTAGAAAGAGATTTTATTTAAAGTCTTCTTATTGTATAATTACAAAATTAAATATTATAGTTTTAATTTAATGATTTCGATAATATCATTACATTTCTTATGATGATATTTTATTTAAGTTACTGTAGTTATATAAATGTTTGATTTAATTCATTGAGATAATTTAATTAATGATTAAATACAAGAGTGAACTGATTGGCAAATAGAAAGGCAGTTATCTGATGTATCAAATAAATAAGTAAATCCAAAAGTCAATCTCGTATTTCGGATCAAATAATGTTTGATAAAAAACACTAATCACGTGACTCGTCACGGAAGGTGCACAAATTCTACATTGCCTAATGAAATAACGAAGAGACACACGGTAATTAGGTACGCAAAAAAGCGAGACAAATTTGATAGTCAAATGATTGCGAGAGTTAGGATCTCTTCTAGAAGGGATTTTTCTAGTTTGTAGGTTAAATATGCCTAGGGCTACCATAAGAGGAGGCCATATCTGCTTCACCTGAAGACTAATTAAAGAGCTAGAAGAGGCTACTCAGGGCTTTCAAGATGTTTTGAATCCATTTTTAACCTCTATTTACTAATTTGAGAACATTTTCAAGGTCATATTGCAAATTTGACAAGTAAGAGGCATCGATCAATCAAATGTTTTACGATGTTTTGGAAGATTTTGAGCATGGAGGAGACCTTGTATGGGTTTTCCCACCTTCGAAAAGATTTTTGCAATAGTTGTGACCAGCATGGTTCAACTTTGGTTTGACTTCTTTGTTCATGAAGTTGTTTATTGTATTCTTTAGCGTGGAATTGAGGGGTGTATGTGATAGGTTTCTAGCTCTCACCGGTGAAAGTATGTCAACCCTGTAGGAGATGTGTTGTTGATATTGTGGGAGTTCTTTGTACTGGAATATTTCCTTAAAGGGGTAATAGCCACATGTTATTGGCAACAAACTGATATGTACTTTTGACACCAAATACAAGAGTGGTATAGTCATGTTGACATGCTCGAAGATGTAGCCCAGGAGGGGTGAAATCCTTCATCAATGGCTTTTGTCTTGTTGTTTGATGCATATTTCTTTTCAAGTGTTTGATGATTTCAGACTTTACAATTTTTTCATAGAATCACATTGTTGAAAGACACTTAAAATAAACCATTGAAGTAACATGTTGTTCAGTTCAAATCTATGCACATAAGAAGCAAGCACGTTTATATTATGAACAGGTACTTAGCATAGAATTTACTAATACTACTCCATTCATATCAACCATGAATCATATGGATTCCATCAAAAACAATTATGCCATTTTAGTTTCTATATATTTTTTGAATACCACAAAAAAGTGCATACTTTATGAGTTTATCAATATTCACGGAAAATGTACCCTTATCTCAATATTTTGGTAACCCAATAATTAATTTCATTCACGTAACTTCCCATCCTTGAATAGGAAAGTGTAATGGTTGAGTTGACTCTTGAGATTTTTCTATGTCTGATATTTCTACTATATCTATTATTTATCTAGAAAATCTAAAATGACATTTTGATGAATATCCATTTGAATCCCCTTGAAATTGTCTTTCCTCATTTTGAAGATTATTTCATCTTCAAACCTTTGCATTTTTTGTACCTATTTTTTTCTATTCTAATGGAAATTTTTGCTCCAAAATATACTTTAGGATATCATTGTCCATCTTGACCTTGGAATGGTTCCCAACAACATATTGTCACCATTTTTTATTACACGTACAATTTCTTCCATTTATTTCTTTAATGTATATTTGACCATACATTCTCCCTTCAATTGTGTGCTTTGAAATGTCAATGCTTCTCCCTTCTTTTGCCAATTCTATGAATGGTTAACCAAAATTTAATTGCTTCTAATACTAATTTAGATGACATAGCATCCTTTAAAAGAGAGAATGATGAATTACCCTCATCATTCCATTAAAAAAAAAAAAAACTTCAAAGGAGATGGAAATGGACCTATAATGCATGCATTATTTGTATTATATTGTTGATAATATCTTATAATTCTCAAAATCCTCTAAGGCTCTTCATGTTCTTAGGAATATTTCATTTTATAACATATTGGATAATTTTAGGGTATGACAAAAATACATTACTTCTCATTTCCCAAAATCATATTTGGATATTTTTACATACAATTAATTTTATCAAGAATTTGTAGAACTTTATTCACATGTTAAATGTGGTATTCCTTTTATTTTGTATATATGAATATATTATGACAAAAAAAAACACAAATTTTATAAGTTAGGGTCAAATTTTTTTAATCATGATGTTTTGAAAAGGAGGAGAAGAATTAGTCAACCCAAAAATCATGACTAAGAACTCAAATTTCCTTCATGTGTTCTAGAATTACTTTTGCGAGTGCCTTATTCTCATAATTTGATTTGATGGTATCTTGATTTAAGATTAATGTATTAAAAATAACTTATTAAATGAATATAAAATAAAAGCTCACCAAAAATTGGGATAGGGATTTTACCCTTAATGGTGATTTTATTTAGATATTTGTAATCACGGCACATCCTCCAGTAACTATCCCTTTTTCTCACCATCATTATTAGGTCTGAAATGAAATCCTCCTTATGTTATCCACCCTAGTGTGAAATACCTGAAATTATGAATCATAAACATGAATATCACTTAACTACTTGATTATTATCAGTTACTTGAATTGGTGTTATTCCCAAAAATTCACATAATGCTCACGAAAGTATGCCTATAATAAACCTTAGCTATAATATAAGAATGTATCCTCCTTTTAACTTACCATTGGTAGAGTTGATGGGGCTTAATCTCAAACTTTAAATTTTCTATGTGAATATTTTTTTATCATCGATAATATTATGCAATTCAAAATATTACTATACTTGGTTCACCTAGCTAAATAAATTTAATGTATGAAAGTTTGTCAATTCAACCTTGGGAAAGTTCACTTCCTTTGGAAGCCATTTGTAGGTAACTCTATCTTTGAAGTTACTTCTTCCTAAAATTTTCTTATTAATGGAGAGTTGTCTAACCAATGTGATCCCTTTATTTTGATGAGCCTCTTCAGTCACATCATCAATTTTAGGTAATATCCCAATTTAGGGATTGTATTGTCATTTTTAGGGAGCATTCAAATTTCGTATTATTTTCATCCATTTTCTACTCTAATTAATTTAAGTGTCCATCTATATTTCTTTCCATTCATTTCTTATTTTGATCCTTTTTTTTTAAATATTGATCAAAACATCATTTTCCATTGACCTATCATTCAATTGGTTAATTTGGCTATCCAATTTTGATAGTTGGTTTTATGTCCCTTCAGTTTATTCATGAGAAATTTAGGACCAATGTATAGGTTTAATTTATGAATTCATTTGTGGATCTTAGTTTCGATCCATGGGACAAGTTTATTGGGTCATAAGGGTAAGGGATCATTAGGTACCAGAGCACTTTGATATACATGAAAGGTCCAATAGTGGTACCAAGTAAATAGGATCAACCATACCCCTACTGGCATTTACTAAATATATAGGTACAAGAAAATGGTCTCCTTGACTACTATTTTTGATGTACTATAGTAGTAAAATAGCTAGAAAGCCTATGTAAGTTTAGTTTCATGTATTGCTTGGGAGCGTCCTATATACCTAAAGGAACATGAAAGTGATATAATGTATATAAGTGCTATCTGATGTAGTACGAAAAAAATGAGTACCAACCAAGGTTGCAGGTGTTTCAAACAACGGTTATAAGGGTTTCCAACAAGGTGCACCATGTGTATTTTCTTTATATATTCTTCCCATAATGAGAGTTTTACCCTCTAAAAAATAGATCCTTATGATATTTAAACATGTTGGAACACATATGCAATAAAAATTTAATAAATGATGTAAATCTATCCATAAAATATCTCAAAATCACCCAAATTTCCAAAATATATATTTCATAAATTGTAATGAGTCAAAATATTAAAAAAATTGACATGTCATTCACTATATTTCCATACGAATTTGAAAATGAGACTAGAACATTATTGAAAATGCTTTAAAGTGAAAATTCCAAAATGGCTATTTTAATTTTGATTTTAGAATTAATTACAAAACTTTTCTACCACAAGCTTTGTCTTTAAAATTATAACAAACTTGAATGTGAATACGTTGCCACCTACAATATGATATTTCTCATTACTTTCCACAAAATTTCACTATCTCTATTCTCCTAGAAAATAAGTTATTGTGAAAATAAATACATCACTCGTTTAAATCTAATTTCAATTTTAGTCACAAAACCTAACTTCCATAAGCTATATATTTGAAATTTTATAAAAAGAAAACTTCAAATTTTAACCATCTCATTCTATATTGCGCCTTAGCCTCCTCAATTATTTCTATTTGAAACTTAACAAAATAGCAAAAATGGATGACTCATTTGACACTAATTTCAATATTAGTCACAACCAATATATTCCATAGGGTATATCTATGGAATTATCGTGAATTTTAAATTGAAATATTGATCATATGTACTTTTTTATTTATCCTTAGTATTATGAAAAGTTCACTATTTGAAGCTTCCTAGAAAAAAGGGTAATATAAAAATTTTCAACATGTCTTACTTGAGTAAAAACCTTGGATTGTATGCTTTAATATGAAATGTTATCATCCAAGTTCCTTGAAAATGATAGGAACTAGGTGACAACATCCACTTTGAGAGAGAAACCTCCCTTACAATTAACCAAACTATAAGACAAGATATAATGATCGTATGCCTAGGTCAGCTTTGTGTGTGTGTGTGTATATGTGTGTAGTTGAAAAAGGGTATAATTCTAAGAAAGTGTGTAAGGAATTTTTCTAGACAACCTACTAATATAACAAGTAAAATTATAATAAATTATTAGAAGGTACTGAGCATAGAGGTGATGGGGAATTAATAAGGTCGGGAAATAACATTTACCTTAGAGGAATGCATTTGAATTTTTTTATGTAATAGGAACATTTTTGCGTTCATGTTGAACAATTTTTGTTTCCCAATGGGAATTGATATGTACTCTTACTATGAGAACACCCTCTTACCTCAAAAAAACCTCTTGATCTAGTTCTTTTCTATGTTGGATTTGGTATTTGACTTCCTACTAAACTAATGAGCTAATATTATATCCATGTAGGTTGGTCATGCACTACTCTCATCCCCTTTTCAGATTGAACACACTATATTTCTTTCTTAACCAAGTACCAACCTCTTATTTCATCCACTCCTTTAGTTCCAATACCAATTGTTATAAAATAGGAGAGAAAGATTTAAATACAATAGGTACACATAAAAACCAACCATAAGATATTCACAAGAAACAAAATTCACAGGGTTCATACAATGTGGGTTATGATGGCGTTCACAAGCTATATATAGAGGTGCTATTCAAAGTATGGAAATCAACAAAAAATCTTTTTTACCACTCATGCACTATGAAAAAAAAAAAATTATACATCAGCTTGAAACCCCTCAATCAAGGATTTTCTTGGAAAATCACTCGCTAACAACCAAATAGACCATGCTCTGGACAAAACCTAGATGGAAAAATTTTGAATTTCGTCTTTATTTAACCATAAATTGAACCTTAAGTTTGATGATGACTTTCCCCTATGAAATTCCCTTCTTCTCTAGGCTTGATATAGAGTGCTCAATATTCTTGAACATGTAACGTAAATAACCCTTTCCAATACACAATATTTGACATAAAAACACTGTAATTAAAATATTAAAAGTAATCTGGTTCTCCAGGTCTATATTTCAATCTCATTCAAATGTAAATAACAGGGAGAATAGAGTGCACAAATTCCTCATTGAATACAGTAATTTCTATTGGAAATGTAGTAAAGAATAAATACCAAATCAATTTTAATCTCCATATATTTATATGTCTGTTAATAAGCCTCACAAATTCACATGAAACAAACTATCTCACACACACTTACAAATTTGACTTACCGATTAATATATACCTGTCCAAGAATGATGTTCAGTTAACTACTAACTGCACATGCTACATTCAATTCATACAGATTCACATGGATTGAGGATCAATTCTCACAGATTGATCTCATGGATGTATTAATTCCTATCCATTATCTTTAGTCTGAGGCAGAGAAAAAACAGTGCACCCTTCTCCACACCAAAAATTCAAGAAAATGTTCCTCCTTTTCAAAACTAAAAAAAAAATTCCAAGAAATGAGTTCGCCGATGTGAACCAATTTCCTCACTCCACAAAATTAGGAAACAAGATCGATATTTTTAATCTAATTAGCTCTAACTCCCTATGAGCAATCAAATCCTATCCTTAACTATTTGAAATATATTTTAAGATGTTCCTAACTACTCCTAGCTAAATATCAAAAAAAAATCACAAATAAACCTAAAAATGTTCTATCATGGCATGTGATCAACCAATCATATTGCTAGGCTCTTGGTTTGACTTCAATAACTTATCATGTTTATGTGTATGACCTAATGCATGTCATTAGACTCCCCAAGAAAGAAAAACTTTATGAGTTCCTCCTCATAAGATCTTCTATAGAATGACCTGCTCTCTATAGTGTTGCTTCATCCATCTAAGTAGAATCCCCCATCGGACGGTCTTTCCACTTCACCAGATACTCCAAGAATTATTTCCTTCTTATATTCTAGGCATCACGTGTATCCAAAATATGTTTAGCCTCTAAACTCTTTTCCAAATGAATTTTTTTCACCACTATTGTTCCTTTCGTTCATCATGGTCAAGATTCCCAAAATTTTGATTTGTATCACCAACTGTGTAGGAATACAAATCTTCTACATTAAAATTGGGTGGAATGCCAATGCTTGGAGGTAACTCGAGCTCATAAGAATTCACTGAAAACTTGTAGAGGATATTACAAGGTCCTATCTTCTTCATTTTCAATTTGTTGTATTCTCCCCTTGGAAACATCTACTTTCTTATGTGAACTAAGACCATTTCTCCCACTTCAAAGTTTACCTTTTTACTTTCTAAATTTGCTCATTACCTGTAAATATATCTTGCATCTTTTAATATTTGTTTTAATTTCTTTTGTAGCTCACTCATGGCCATTACAGAATCCTCTCCATCAAAACTTCTATGCTTAAGCTTCCCTAAGTCTCTTAGCTCACAAATTCCCCTCGGATGCATGCCATACAAGATATGAAATTGAATCTTTCTCATGCTCGTATTTGGTGAGTCATTATAGAAAAAAATCAACCTGGGCTATCACATGATCCATTTTCTTGGGTCCATCACCTACTAAACTCCTCAAAAAATTACCCAAACTCTTGTTCAAAACCTGTATTCACCCATGATAGAGGATGATAGGCTAAGCTAAAATTTAGCTTAGTGCCAAGTTTCTTCCAGAAGGTCATCCAGACATGTCTTCTGAATCTTGTGTCCTTGTCAGAGATTATAATTTTTGGCAAACCATGCAACCGAACAAGGTCATCAAAAAATAAATTAGCCACATGGGTGACATCAATATTTTTGGAACACCGAATGAAATGAGACATACTAGTAAATATGTCCACAACTATGAGGATTGAATCATTACCTCGTTGATTTCTCAGTAAACCTAGAACAAATTCCATACTCACTAAATCCCAAGATCTATTGGGAATGGGTAAAGGCATGTCTAATCCAGCATTTTGACTACTCACTTTCGTATGTTGACATTCCATGCACTTACTCACATACCTTTGTACATTTTCCTTCATCTTAGGCCAGAAATAGAAGTGACTCAGTTTCCCAAGTGTTTTCTCAAAACCAAACTGTGTATCCAACCTGCCATTATGCTTTTCTTGGACCAAGTTTTCCCTCATTGAGAAATTGGGAATACATAGTTGTTTTTTCTTAAACAATAGTCCATCCGGCAACATAAAATCTTTCCATGGACTATTGTCCCTATTGATTGGATTCTTACACACTGCAAAAGATTCTTTAAAATAGGCATCAATGTCATACAAGTCCTTCAAATAATCATGGTGAAAAATTTGTATTTGAATTTCCGACATGATTAAACATCTCCTACTCAAGGAATTGATAACCTTATTGGCCTTCCCAGTAATGTGCTTCAAAACAAAAGTGGAAGTTTGAAGGAAGTCCAACCAATTTTAATGTTTATGATTCATCTTATGTTGTTGCATAATGTATTGAAAGGTAGAATTATCTGTGTACAGAACCAACTCCTTAGGCATCAAGCAATGCCTCCAATGCTTCAATGTTTGAACCACTGCATGAAATTATTTGTCATAGGGAGAGTATTTTTTTTTTTGGCTCATTTAATTTCTCGGCTCAATACAACTCCAATGGTTGTCCTACTAGCATCATATCTTACTTGAAAGGGCTGATTGAAGTTTGGCAACTTCAACACAAGCTTCTGAGTGATCTTATTCTTCAATAATTGATTTTTTTTCTTTTTTCTGTTGTTGCAATCCAATAAAATGGCTACCTATCCTTGTTAATGGTGTGAATGATAGGTACACAAATTCCACTGAAATTCCTAATAAACTTATTGTAGAAACTGGGGTAAGCCATGAAAACTTCTCAATTCAAAATTTTTCTATTTACATGTTATATGTTTTTGAATATATATATCAAATAAATTTTATATATATATATATATATATATATATATATATATATATATATAATTTAATCTATATGAATTAATTTTATTTTAAAGATATGTTAAATATTTTTTAATATAATTTTATTTATCATATTATAAAGTTTTAATATTATTATTATTGTGTTTTTAATTATATTTTGTAAATCATAATTGTTTTAAAATTATAATTTTAAATATAATATTGGTTTATAGAAAATTTTCGGTAATAATTACATTATTCAAATAAACATTGTTCACATTTCAATGAACATTGTTGACACTTTTTTATTCAAATAAGCATTGTTCACATTTAAATGAACATTGTTGACACTTTTCGAATAAATTACCGAATAAATCACAAAAACAAAAATTCTAAATCATAATTATTTTAAATTATAATTTTAAATATATTAATAGATTTCAAAATTATTTATCAATATCTTTTTTGAAAAAGTTAAGTATTTTCTTTCATGAGTTAAACTTGGGGAAAAAATGTCATTTGATTTATTAGAAAGTGATTTTATTTTAAGTCTTCTTAGTGTATAATTACAAAATTAAATATAATAGTTTCAATTTAATGATTTCGATAATATCATTACATTTCTTATGATGATATTTTATTTAAATTACTGTAGTTATATAAAGGTTTGATTTAATTCATTGAGATAATTTATTTAATGATTAAATACAAGAGTGAACTGACTGGCAAATAGAAAGGCAGTTATCTGATGTATCAAATAAATGAGCAAATCCAAAAGTCAATCTCATATTTCAGTTCAAATAATGTTTGATAAAAAACACTAATCACGTGGCTCGTCACGGAAGGTGCACAAATTCTACATTGCTATGTTGAGGCAACCTAATGAAATATTTTTTAATATAATTTTATTTATGATATTATAAAGTTTTAATATTATTATTATTGTGTTTTTAATTATATTTTGTAAATCATAATGGTTTTGAAATTATAATTTTGAATATAATAATAATTTATAGAAATCTTTCGTAATAGTTTGAACATTGTTAACGCTTTTTGAACCAATTACTAGATAAATCACAAAAACAGAGATTCTAAATCATAATTATTTTAAATTATAATTTTAAATATATTAATAGATTTCAAAATTATTTATCAGTGTCATTTTTTTCATAAAATTAAGTATTTTGTTTCCTAAGTTAAACATGGAAAAAATATCGTTTGGTTTATTAGAAAGAGATTTTATTTCAAGTCTTCTTATTGTATAATTACAAAATTAAATATTATAGTTTTAATTTAATGATTTCGATAATATCATTACATTTCTTATGATGATATTTTATTTAAGTTACTGTAGTTATATAAATGTTTGATTTAATTCATTGAGATAATTTAATTAATGATTAAATACAAGAGTGAACTGATTGGCAAATAGAAAGGCAGTTATCTGATGTATCAAATAAATGAGTAAATCCAAAAGTCAATCTCATATTTCAGTTCAAATAATGTTTGATAAAAAACACTAATCACGTGGCTCGTCACGGAAGGTGCACAAATTCTACATCGCTATGTTGAGCCAACCTAATCAAATATTTTTTAATATAATTTTATTTATGATATTATAAAGTTTTAATAGGATTATTATTGTGTTTTTAATTATATTTTGTAAATCATAACTGTTTTAAAATTATAATTTTGAATATAATAATAATTTATAGAAATCTTTGGTAATAGTTTGAATATTGTTAACGCTTTTCGAACCAATTACCAGATAGATCACAAAAACAGAGATTCTAAATCATAATTATTTTAAATTATAATTTTAAATATATTAATAGATTTCAAAATTATTTATCAATATCATTTTTTTCATAAAATTAAGTATTTTATTTCATAAGTTAAACTTGGGAAAAAATATCGTTTGGTTTATTAGAATGAGATTTTATTTAAAGTCTTCTTAGTGTATAATTACAAAATTAAATATTATAGTTTTAATTTAATGATTTCGATAATATCATTACATTTCTTATGATTGATATTTTATTTAAATTACTGTAGTTATATAAATGTTTGATTTAATTAATTGAGATAATTTAATTAATGATTAAATACAAGAGTGAACTGATTGGCAAATAGAAAGGCAGTTATCTGATGTATCAAATAGATGAGGAAATCCAAAAGTCAATCTCGTATTTCAGTTCAAATAATGTTTGATAAAAAACACTAATCACGTGACTCGTCACGGAAGGTGCACAAATTCTACATTGCCTAATGAAATAACGAAGAGACACACGGTAATTAGGTACGCAAGCCTAATGAAATAACGAAGAGACACACGGTAATTAGGTACGCAAAAAAGCGAGACAAATTTGATAGTCCAATGATTGCGAGAGTTTGGACGCGCACATATTGCCGTAGACGACACACGAGCGCACAGTATGCCTTTCAATACAATGTACAGTCATGGTCTCAAACCTACCCTTTTCTCCACTCTAGTGAACGCGCAAACACCCTCGAGTCTAGACGAGTGAACGTGCAAAAACACTCAAATTTGCTACGTGTCCATGAGACGGAAAGTTCTGGTAATTCTGGGTGGAATTTGGAAAAACAAGTTTTAGTCAAATTCTGTTTCTGTTTTTTTATTATTTAAACTAAGTTATTTATATATATACGAATTCAACCCTACCAAAATTTCTTATAAAAAATTTCACCAATTACAAACACATGTATATAGGTAATTCCGAGTTTTCGTTGATTTTATTTGTTGAAGTGAGTTTTTTACCGGAATTTTAAGCGGGAGAAACTAATGTGACATAACGCAACGGCACTGGCGTTTATTTGTTTCATTGGAAAAACGGATTGCAATGTAAGAAATTCAAAAACCAGTGGATAGGAATGTCTTGGGACCCACGACCTCAATCCACTGAATTCGATATAAGGTTGCAAAGTCCCTCAACTCTGGCAGATACATTTCAAAATTTTCTCCTACCCGAAAAGATGGAATCCAACAACGACGCTGCTCAAATGAAGATCGATGAGGATAGTTGCAGGGTTATTCAAAAAATGAAGATCGATGAGGATAGTTGCGTTATTCAAAAAATGCAGATCGATGAGGATAGTTGGGTTATTCAAATTAAGGAATCTCTCGACGCTCTACAAGAAGAAGACGAGGAAAATGTGAAAGAGTTCTGTGTGTCCGTATTTAATGTGCCAAAAGAGTTAATGGCAGAGAAGCCAGAAGCCTACACTCCTCAGATGGTTTCTATTGGCCCCTGTCACCATTGGAGAACTGAACTCCATGATATGGACCCCTACAAACTGGCAACTGCTTGCCGATTTCAGAAAAGAATAAAGGGTCTAGCAAAGTTTCAGTCGGTCATTGTGGAGGAATTTAAAAAATACGATTGGCATGTACGGAGCTGCTATCACAAGTTCATCGAGTATAAGGAAGAAACCTTGGCGTGGATCATGGCTCTCGACGCCGTCTTCCTTCTTGAGTGTTTGCACTTGTATGTTAAACACGACGACCAAAGCTCCGACTCGGAAGTCAAGCAGCTGGCACGTGTATTAGATCCGAGAGGCACCAGTGCGGTGTACAATTCCGTTCTCAGAGATTTGATGATGCTCGAAAATCAGATGCCGCTTTTCCTGATGAAAAAGCTTTTGGAGTTTGAGTTGGGTTCTGAAGCCAAGGCAGAGGAGAGGCTCTCCAGACTGCTGTGTCTAGTGTTCCAAGAGCTATCGCCTTTCAGTTTTAAGATGCCAGAGAGTCGAAATCTCCGTATCAAGGAAAGGCGGCACATGTTGGAGGCGCTGTACTACTGTATTGTCCCTCTTTCCGACGATCAAATTCCAGTTGGATTCGAGGAAGAAAAAGATGCTCGTTGTCCAGCGGACATGTCAACCGTTACTCCAGTTGAGGAAGGAAACAATTCGCCCGATCTCGAGGACAGTTCAACCATTGCGCAAGCCTTCAGTATGCTCTGCCAAACTCTCTCCTCTATTAACATTGGCGTCGCTCGATTTCTCACCATGTTACTCCGGCGAGCGCTGAAATGGAAGCCTTCGCAATTTGTGATGAAGTTGCCCTTGCTTCTTATTCTGACTACGTTTAAAAGACTCGATGAAGATGTAATGGGAAATGGCGAAGAATCCTCTGTTAAGATCATACAGCCTTCTCCACACGAACTGAATATTCCTTCAGTGGCTGAGTTACATTTTGCGGGAGTCAAATTCTCTCCTACTGATGGCGATCTCACCACAATACAATTTGACGAGAAAACGGCCATGCTTTACCTCCCCAGAATAAAGTTAGACAGTAGCACAGAGGTAATCCTGAGAAATCTGGTGGCATTCGAAGCTTCTGCTGCGCCTGCTGGTGCGCTTGTTTTGAGGCGATATACCGATTTCATGAATGGTATGATCGACGGAGTAAGAGATGTGAAATTGTTGAGAGAAAGCGGAATTATTTGTATGCAGCACCAACGTGACGGAGAAGTTGCCAGCCTATGGAACAGCATGGGTAAGTGCGTTCGTCCTAAAGATGCTGGATATTTGGACAAAGTAATAAAAGCTTTAAATGGGTATTATAGTAGAAATTGGAAGGTTGTGGTGGTAGAGTTTGTCAATAAACATATTTTCAGCTCGTGGAAATTGCTCTCTCTTGTAGCTGCAGCGATACTTTTGATGACTACTTGTTTGCAAGCGTACTGCTCTGTCTATAATTGCAAAAAATGGGTAAAACAATAGAGTTAGGCACCAGAATCTTTCCCACTGTTGAGAATGAAACCTCGCAGCAGGGAAATACAAGACTGCCGTTTCTAATATTTCTGTTCGTCAGTTTTGTAATGAAACCTCGCAGCAGGGAAACGAAAGACTACCGTTTCTGATATTTCTGTTCGTCAGTTCTGTAAGTGTGGTTGTGGTGGTTTGATTTGTACATCGTCGCAATCCCGAAAACGGCAGGGGTTTTTATTATGCTGCATAACAGAAATATCTAATATCTATTTGCTCAGTATAAAGAAAATATAAGAAATCCGTAATTATGTAAATTTTTTAATTCCATATCTCGGAAGTGTGGTTTTATAGTGTTTTTTTTAATATTTAGTAATTCATTAATATGTATGGTTTTAAAAACTTCAGTATTATTTATATAAATTAAGACCCATTAAAATATTTAATGGCCATGTTGAAATTGTAAAGTGAGGATGGATTGATGGCAGTGAATACAGTCTCTAGGTTTTCTGAAAAACATGGTTTTGAAAATAAAGTATGTCTGACTTGCAGGCTGTTGGATATACTCTTGGTGTTATAAGGCAGCCACGAGGATTGATCCTGGGACCTCTCTTAGATTAGTCTAAAGAATTACCGATTCACCATGGTTAAAAAAAAAATAAAAAAATTTCATGGAAAAAATATTCTTAGATTTTCACGTCTCAACCGCAAATACATTTTTATTTTTTTTTAAATGGAAATTTTCGAAGCCCCCTATTTCGAAGTACACCACCACGCCTATTTATGTAAACATATATAAAGTCAAAGTGTATACTTATTTTATTAGAGATGAATTATTAATGCAGCAGTAAAATAAATCAATCATTTTCAATGTTCAAACTGTTATATAAAATTTAAAAAATTATTTATATTTTTTTAAAGATACGTATGTGTATCTTAAAGATAAGTATGTGCATTTTGGAATAAATATTTCAAAATTTTACATAATTATTCATTTTATTTATTAATAATTATTAAGTGAATAATACATAATTTTTAAAAAATATTTTAAAATAATTGTTTTTTAATATAGTAGTTTAATGTTAAAAATTGAAATTTATTTAAAAATAGTTATGTCATTTTTATTATTTTAATAAAAGTGATTATTTTAAAACACTTATCAAAATATTAGATATAAACAAAGGTTATAGTTTTTTTTAGACATATAATAGGAGTAGTTCATAGTATTGAATCATGATATTTTACAATAAAATTTATTTAGAGATTAAAAAATTTAAAAATGAATTTTTATCATTAAAAATTTGATTGTTTATATATATATATATATATATATATATATATATATATATAGTTTTTTTTTAATTATTAAAAATAAAAATATTTTAAAATGGAATTTAATTTCATTAATATTTCTTTTTTATAATATGAAAGGTAAAACATGTGATTTCATATATCTTAATATTTATTAACAATTTATTTTAAATAACAATACTCATAAATCATTTTAATTTAAAATTATATATATATATATATATATATATGTGTGTATATCTATATATTCATAAAATTTTACATATAATTAAAATTAATTTAATTTAAATTCTATGATATTAATTATGAATACTCTCTAAATCATATATATAGATATATAATTTTTAGAATCTCCGCTTTTATAATCCATATAAAATTGTAAAATAGATATATAATTGTCAATGTATTCATAAAAATGAGAAATTGGTTATGTAATTCACCAAAAGTACTTCAATATAAAAGTCAAGGACACTCTGTCCCCTTTTACCAAATTCTCTCCCCTTCCCTTTTACCAAATTCTCTCCCCTTTCTCTCTCTCTCCCTCTATCCCCATATTTTCCTATCTCTCTCCTACTGTATCTATCTTTCCACCCAACAACTATCTCTCCTCTCATGTACTTGTAGATGAAATAGCATCCTGTGAAAGAGAGAATGATGAAGTATCTATGCTAATGTAGATGAAATAGCATCCTGTGAAAGAGAGAATGATGAAGTATCTATGGCTAATACTAATGTAGATGAAATAGCATCTTTGTAATAGATTTTTGATAATATCTTATAAGTCTCAAATTCCTTTAAGAATCTTGATGTTCTTAGGAATATGCCATTGTGTAATAGCTTGGATCATTTGAGATTCCATCTTAACTCATACCTTTGATATGAAAAAATACTTTACTTCTCATTTCCCAAAATCACATTTGGATATCTTTACATATAATTGATTCTTATCAAGAATGTGAAGAAAATCATTCACATGTTAAATGTGGTATTACCATTATTTTCTATATATGAATATATCATGAAAAAAATCAACACAAATTTTTCAAATTAGGGTAAAATTTTTTTAATCATGATACTTTGAAAAGTAGGAGAAGCATTAGTCAACACAAAAATCATGACCAAGGACACAAATGTCCTTCATGTGTTCTAGAATTTGTTTCGGAGTGTATTATTCTCATCATTTGATTTGATGATATATCGGTTTAAAAAAAATGTATTTAAAATAAATCCTTGCTTGAATATAAACTATGTCTCACCAAAAATTGGGATCGGGAGTTTACGCTTAATGGTGATTTCATTTATATATTTATTATAATGGCACATCTTCCAATACTTATTATTTTTTCTCACCATCATTATTGGATCTAAAATGAAATCCTTCCTATGTTATCCACCTTTGTATTTGATACCTAAAATTGTAAATTATAATCATAAATATCACTTAACTATTTGATTATTATCAATTTATTGAATTAGTGTTATTCTTAGGCTTTCCCATATTGATCATGAAAGTATGTTGTTAATAAATCTTAGTAATAATATAAGAATTATACTCCTTTTAACTTACAATTGGTATCATTGATAGGATTTTATCTCAAAGTTTAAATTTTTTATGGGAATATTTTTTTTTATCATCCACAATATTATGCAATTCAAAATATTCTCTACTTGGTTCACCTAGCTAATGACCTTTAATTTATCAAATCTTATTAATTAAACCTTGGGAAAGTTCATTTCCTTTGGAAGTGATCTCTAAGTAAATCCATTATTGAAGCTAGGTCCTCGTAAAAGTTTCTTATTAATGGAAAGTTGTTCAACCTATGTGATCCCTTTATTTTAATGAGCCTCTTCGGTCACATTATCAATTTTAGGTAGCATCCTAATTTAGGGACTGTAAAGTCATTTTTAGGGAGAATTCAAATTGTCTATTATTTTCATCCATTTTATATTCTAATTAATTTAATTTTCCATCCATATTTCTTTCCATTTCTTTCTTATTTTGATACATTTTATTTTTCATATTGATCAAATCATCCTCCTTTTACATTGACAATGATTCAATTGATTAATTTGGCTATCCAATTTAGACAGTTGGTTTTATCTCTCTTCAATTTATTCATGAGAAATGGAGGATCATTTTATAGGTTTAATTTATGAATTAATTTGTGGATATTAGTTTGGATCCATGGAAAATGGTTATTAGATCCTAAGGGTAAGTGATCATCAGGTACCACAACACTCTAATTTATATGAAAGGTCCAACAATGGCACTAACTAAGTAGGATAAGCCATACCCTTAGCCAAATTTCCTAAATACCTAGGTACAAGGGAGTGGTCTACTTGATTGCTATTCTTGATTTAATATAGTAATAAAATAGCTAGGAAACCTATGTAAATTTAGATTCATGTATTCCTGGGGAGCATCGTATATACCTGAATGAAAATGAAAGTGACATAATGTATATAGTTTGTTAAGAAACCAGCTTAGAAAAAAGAAGAAAAGATATATCAACGACTTAGAAATTGTCCTCTTCGAAGAGGCAACCTTCTTTACATTACATAAATGAAAAAATCTTGGATGATACAAATGAAAAAACCTCCTTTCTATATATAGTATTTGAATCGGTCACAATAAAATCCTAGTTGAGATAACAATAACAATGTAAGGGCACAACAATAGCAATAATGGGCTTCTATGGGGAACAATAATAACAATATTGGGACAACATGGGAAAAATAATAATAATAAGGAGGTTATACTAACAATAATAATAAGGGGATACACTAATATTCCTTCTATTGGGATACACATTAATTTCTATATATTTTTTGAATACCAAAAAAATGTGCATAATCTATAAGTTTATCAATCACCACAAAAATGTACCCTTACCTTTAAAAATTTTGGTAACTCAATAATGAATTTCATTCACATATCTTCCCATCCTTGATTAGGTAAGTGTAATGGTTTAAGTATACCTTGATATTTTACTATGTCTGATATTTATACTATATCTATTATTTATCTAGCAAATCTAAAATGACATTTTTATGACTCTCCATTTGAATCCCTATGAAATTATATTTCCTCATCTTATATATTATTTCATATTCAAACCTTTGTATTTTTTCTCCCTATTTTTTTCAATTCTAATCGAAATGATTGCTCCAAAATTTACTTTAGGATATCATGGTCCATCTTGACCTTGAACTCGTTCCCAACAACATATTGTCACCATTTTTTATTACATGTGTAATTGCTTCTATTTATTTCTCATATGTATATTTCACCAAATATTTTCATTTCAATTGCTTTCTTTGAAAATTTAATTTTTCTCCCTTCTTTTGTCAATACTACAAATGATTAACCAAAATTTAATTGTGGTTAATACTAATGTAGATGAAATAGCATCTTGTAAAAGAGAGAATGATGAAGTATCCTCATCATTCCATTCAAAATAATTTTTCTTCAAATCAGATGGCAATGGACCTATAATGCATGCATTACTTGTAATAGATTTTTGATAATATCTTATAAGTCTCAAATTCCTCTAAGAATCTTGATGTTATTAGGAATATGTCATTGTGTAATAGCTTTGATCATTTGAGATTCCACCTTAACTCATACCTTTGGTATGAAAAAATACTTTACTTCTCATTTTCCAAAATCACATTTGGATATTTTTACATACAATTGATTTTTATCAAGAATGTGAAAAACTTCATTCACATGTTAAATGTGGTATTACCATTATTTTATGTATATGAATATATCATGAAAAAAAAACCAACACAAATTTTTCAGGTTAGGGTAACTTTTTTTTAATCATGATGCTTTGAAAAGTAGGAGAAGCATTAGTCAACCCAAAAATCATGACCAAGCACGCAAATTTCCTTCATGTGTTCTACAATTTGTTTCGGGAGTGTATTATTCTCATAATTTGATTTCATGATGTCTTGATTTAAGAAAAATATATTTAAAATAAATCCTTACATGAATATAAAATATGTCTCACGGAAAATTGGGATAGGGAGTTTACCCTTAATGGTGATTTTAATTATGTATTTATTATCATGACACATCTTCCAATAATTATTGTTTTTTCTCACCATCATTATTGGATCTGAAATTAAATCCTTCCTATGTTATCCACCCTTGTGTCCAATACCTAAAATTGTGAATTATAATCATAAATATCACTTAACTACTTGATTATTATCAATTTATTGAATTATTATTATTCCTAGGCTTTCCCATATTGATCATGAAAGTATGTTGTTAATAAATCTTAGTAATAATATAAGAATTATACTCCTTAAAACTTACAATTGTACCATTGATAGGATTTTATCTCAAAATTTAAATTTTCTATGTGAATATTTGTTTTATCATCCACAATATTATGCAATTCAAAATATTACTCTAGTTGGTTCACCTAGCTAAAAACCTTTAGATTATCAAATCTTGTCAATTAAACCTTGGGAAAGTTCATTTCCTTTGGAAGTGATCTCTAAGTAAATCCATTATTGATGTTAGGTCCTCGTAAAAGTTTCTTATTAATGGAAAGTTGTTCAACCTATGTGATCCCTTTAGTTTGATGAGTCTCTTCAGTCGTATTATCAATTTTAGGTAGCATACCAATTTAGGGACTGTCATGTCATTTTAAGGTTCAATTCAAATTGTATATTATTTTCATCCATTTTATATTCTAATTAATTTAATTTTCCATCCATATTTCTTTCCATTTATTTGTTATTTTGATCCATTTTATTTTTCATATTGATAAAATTATCCTTTTACATTGACAATGATTCAATTGATTAATTTGGCTATCCAATTTAGACAGTTGGTTTTATCTCTCTTCAATTTATTCATGAGAAATGGAGGATCACTATCTAGGTTTAATTTATGAATTAATTTGTGGATACTAGTTTGGATCCATGGGAAATGGTTATTATATCCTAAGGGTAAGTAATCATCAGGTGCCACAACACTCTGATTTAGATGAAAGGTCCAACAATGGTACTAACTAAGTAGGATCAACCATACCCTTAGCCGAATTTCCTAGATACCTAGGTACAAGGGAGTGGTCTCCTTGATTGCTATTCTTTATTTCCTATAGTAATAAAATATCTAGGCAACCTATGTAAATTTAGATTCATGTATTCCTGGGGAACGTCATATATACCTAAATGAAAATGAAAGTGATATAATGTATATAATTTGTTAAGAAACTGGCTTAGAAAGAAGAAGAAAAGATAGATCAACGCCTTAGAAATTGGCCTCTTCAAGGAGGAAACCTTCTTTACATTACATAAATGAAAAAATCTTGGATGATACAAATGACAAAACCTCCTTTCTATATATAGGATTTGAATGAGTCACAATAAAATCCTAGCTGACATAACAATAACAATGTAAGGGCACAACAATAGAAATAATGGGCTTCTATGGGGAACAATAATAACAATATCACGACAACATGGGAAAATAAATAACAATAAGGGGGTTATAGTAATAATAATGGGATACACTAGTATTCCTTCCGTGGGGATTCACTTTAATTTCTATATATTTATTTAATACCAAAAAAATGTGCATAATTTATAAGTTTATCAATCACCACAAAAATGTACCCTTACCTTTAAAAATTTTGGTAACTCAATAATGAATTTCATTCACAAACCTTCCCATCCTTGATTAGGTAAGTATAATGGTTTAAGTAGACCTTGATATTTCACTATGTCTGATATTTCTACTATATCTATTATTTATCTAGCAAATCTAAAATGACATTTTGATGACTGTCCATTCGAATCCCTATGAAATTATGTTTCCCCATTTTATATATTATTTCATATTAAAAAATTTCTGTTTTTTCTCCCTATTTTTTTCGATTCTAATCGAAATGATTGCTCCAAAATTTACTATAGGATATCATGGTCCATCTTGACCTTCAAATCGTTTCCAACAACAAATTGTCACCATTTTTTATTACATTTCTAATTCCTTCGATTTATTTCTCATACGTATATTTCACCAAATATTTTCATTTCAATTGCTTTCTTTGAAAATTCAATGTTTCTCCCTTCTTTTGTCAATACTACAAATGATTAACTAAAATTTAATTGTGGCTAATACTAATGTAGATGAAATAGCATCTTGTAAAAGAGAGAATAATGAAGTATCCTCATCATTCCATTGAAAATAAATTTTCTTCAAAGTAGATGGAAATGGACCTATAATGCATGCATTATTCGTAATAGATTTTTGATAATATCTTATAAGTCTCAAATTCCTCTAAGAATCTTGATGTTCTTAGGAATATTCCATTGTGTAATAGCTTGGATCATTTGAGATTCCACCTTAACTCATCCCTTTGGTATGAAAAAATACTTTACTTCTCATTTCCCAAAATCACATTCAGATATTTTTACATACAATTGATTTTAATCAAGAATGTGAAGAAATTCATTCACATGTTAAATGTGGTATTCCCATTATTTTCTATATATTAATATACCATGAAAAAAAAAAAACACAAATATTTTAAGTTAGGGTAATTTTTTTTTAATCATGATGCTTTGAAAAGTATGAGAAGCATTAGTCAACCCAAAAATCATGACCAAGAACGCAAATGTCCTTCGTGTGTTCTAGAATTTGTTTTGGGAGTGTATTATTATCATAATTTGATTTCATGATATCTTGGTTTAAGAAAAATATATTTAAAATACATCCTTACATGAATATAAGGTATGTCTCACCGAAAATTGGGATAGGGAGTTTACCGTTAATGGTGATCTTATTATTTATATATTTATTATCATGACACATCTTCCAATAATTGTTATTTTTTTTCACCATAATTATTGGATCTGAAATGAAATCCTTCCTATGTTATCCACCCTTGTGTCCAATACCTAAAATTGTGAACTATAATCATAAACATCACTCAACTACTTGATTATTATCAATTTATTGAATTAGTGTTATTCCTAGGCTTTCCCATATTGATCATGAAATTATGTTGTTAATAAATCTTAGTAATAATATAAGAATTATACTCCTTTTAACTTACAATTGGTACCATTGCCAGGATTTTATCTCAAAGTTTAAATTTTCTATGTGAATATTTTTTTTATCATCCACAATATTATGCAATTCAAAAGATTACTCTACTTGGTTCACCTAACTAAAGACCTTTAACTTATCAAATCTTGTCAATTAAACCTTGGGAAAGCTCATTTCCTTTGGAAGTGATCTCTAAGTAAATCCGTTATTGAAGTTAGGTCCTCCTAAAATTTTCTTATTAATGGAAAGCTGTTCAACCTATGTGATATCTTTATTTTTATGAGCCTCTTCAGTCACACTATCAATTTTAGGTAGCATCCCAATTTAGGGACCGTAATGTCATTTTTAGGTTGAATTAAAATTTTCTATTATTTTCATCCATTTTATATTCTAATTAGTTTAATTTTCCATCAATATTTCTTTCCATTTCTTTCTTATCTTTATCCATTTTACTTTTCATATTGATTAAATCATCCTTTTACATTGACAATGATTCAATTGATTAATTTGGCTATCCAATTTAGACAGTTGGTTTTTTCTCTCTTCAATTTATTCATGAGAAATGGAGGATCATTCTATAGGTTTAATTTATGAATTAATTTGTGGATATTAGTTTGGATCCATGGGAAATGGTTATTATATCCTAAGGCTAAGTGATCATCAGGTGCCACAACACTCTAATTTAGATGAAAGGTCCAACAGTTGTACTAAAAAAGTAGGATCAGCCATACCGTTAGCCGAATTTCCTACATACCTAGGTACAAGGGAGTGGTCTCTTTGATTAATATTCTTTATTTACTATAGTAATAAAATAGCTAGGAAACCTATGTAAATTCAGATTCATGTATTCCTGGGGAGCGTCGTATATACCTGAATTAAAATGAAAGTGATATAATGTATATAATTTGTTAAGAAACAAGCTTAGAAAAAGAAGAAAAGATAGATCAACGTCTTAGAAATCGACCTCTTCGAGGAGGAAACCTTCTTTACATTACATAAATGCAAAAATCTTGGATGATAAAAATGACAAAACCCCATTTCTGTATATAGGATTTGAATGGGCCACAATAAAATCCTAGCTGACATAACAATAAAAATGTAAGGGCACAACAATAGCAATAATGGGCTTCTATGGGGCACAATAATAACAATATCGGGACAACATGGGAAAAATAATAACAATAAGGGGGTTATACTAACAATAAAAATAAAGGGATACACTAGTATTCCTTCCTCTGTTAAGATCATACAACCTTATCCACATGAACTGAATATTCCTTCTGTGGTTGAGTTACATTTTGTGGGAGTGAAATTCTCTCCTATTGATGGCGATCTCACCACAATACAAATTGATGACAAAACTGCCACACTTTACCTCCTCAGAGTAAAGTTAGACAGTAGCACAGAGGTAATCTTGAGAAATCTGGTGGTATTCAAAGCTTCTACTGCACCCGGTGCGCCTGTTTTGAGGCGATATAACAATTTCACGAATGGTATGATCGATGGATTAAGAGATGTGAAAGTTTTGAGAGAAAGCGGGATTATTTGTAACCATCACCAATGTGACAGAGAAGTTGCTAGCCTATGGAACAACATGGGTAAGTGCGTTCACCCTAAATATGATGGATATTTGGACAAAGAAATAAAATATTTAAATGGATATTATAGTATAAAATGGAAGGTTCTGGTGGTAGAGTTTGTAAATAATCATATTTTCAGCTCTTGGAAATTCCTCTCTCTTACAGTTGTAGTGATACTTTTGATCACTACTTTTTTGCAGGCATACTGCTATGTCTATAAAATCAAAAAATGGGTAAAGCAATAGAGTTGGGCAACAGAATCTTTCCCACTATTGAGAATGAAACCTCGCAGTAGGGAAATGCAAGACTGTCGTTTCTAATATTTCTGTTCGTCAATTCCATAAGTGTGGTTGTGGTTTGATTTGTACATCGTTGCAATCCCAAAAAACACAGGTGTTTTTGTTATGCTTTGTAATAGAAATATCTAATCTCTTTTTTTCTCAGTATAAAGGAAATATATGAAATCCATAATTATGTAATTTTTTAATTCACGTCTCAACTGGCAATAGATTTTTTTTTTTTTTTAAATGGAAATTTTCAAAGTCCTATATCCAAATCCATCATGTCTATTTATGTAAACATATAAAGTCTCGTGGAGAGAGCATGTGCGACAATTATTTATTATATTTATTATTTATTAAAAATTAAAAATAATTGAAAAGAGTGTTTCTGAAAATCCAAGTGATAGATGTTGACAAAATAAAATAAAATGAATAAAATTGTACAAACTTATTTAAAATTTAAAGGTTAAGTGTGATTACTAATAAAATTTTATCAAATAACAAATAAAAATAAGAAATTTAATAAATATCTAAGTACACAATTTTTGTTGGAAATTGGTTATCACTAATATCAACCTATGCAGCAACTAGAGTTAAATGAATGGTAAGATCCATGAATTTTCTAATGATATCATCATCAATTGATTGTACTCATCATGTCATTTCACTAGATAGCTTGCCACATAACTCCTCACGATTGAGGAGATATGCCCTTTCAATGTTGAAGACCTAATAGTAGGGTGAAGGTGCCCCAAATGAGATATTATAGACAAATGTTTAATTGTTCATATTTGGGTTCAATATTTTAGGCACTCCTAAATAATTTATATCGGTCTTTAGGTTTCCTATCCATCCCTCCATAAGTGAAGAAATTCCTTATAAAATCAATAAGTCAAGAAAAATTTATATATAAATTGTCATCAATGTTAATATAAAGATAACATAAAAAATGGAAATATTGATAAGCAAATAATGAGAAAAATAAAAATTGTTATGCATTCCCCCCCCTAAACCACTAGTTTTCCCATCTTCATTCTAAATCTGATTTTACTAACTCAGAAAAAATGTACATTATATTTTTCACTCATACAAAAAAAAAGAATGTTTGTGCTTTATGAATGTGTGCATGGTATTTCTAAGTAAATATTGTCATTTTAAGTTCCTATTGAGGAGAAATAAATCCAACAAGAACATATGAACATTCCTATTGTGAAGAACTATTTTTCCAAATAAGATTTCATATACATTCCTAATGGAAAAACACTAACTCTCTCTCCCCTCTTTCATTCTATGCCTCCTCTCTCCCTGATGTGTGTTTTCTCACTTGCTTGTAATATCTCCTATATTTCTCTCTCTCAACCCTTCTATCTCTCTTTACCTCTCTCTCTTTCCTCTACTTTATATCTCCCTAACCCACTCGCCTCTTGTCTTCCCATTTCCCTCTCCCTCTCCCACCTTTTGTCTCCCTTTGCCTCTCTCACTCCCTCTATATATGTATCTCTCAACCACATTCACTCCATCCATATTTATTACTCTCCCTCCCTCTCTTTCTCTCTCCCTCTCCCTCCCCTCTCAATCTCTTCCTCACTCCATCCCCAAATGTCACACTACTTTTACCTCCCTTTATACCTTCTTCCTTAAATTTATGTCTCTCTTTGTACCCCTCATCCCCTTCTACCATTTTTCTCTCTATATCTCTCCTTATCAAAAAATATATCCCACAATCCCCTTAACCTCTCTCTCTCTTTCTCCCCCTATCACTCCATTTATCACTCAAAACCACGTCTCTCTCTCTATTCTAACTACAACCTCTCTCACTTTCTCCCCTCTTTCTCATTTCCCTTTCTCACCCCCTACCACTATCTCTTCATTGATCACTCCATTGATCTCTCCCCTTCTACAAAATTCTCTCCCCCACTCTCTCTCTCTCTCTCTCTCTCTCTCTCTCTCTCTCCCCATATTTTCCTATCTCTCTCCCACCCTATCTATCTTTCTACCCAACCACTCTCCCTCCTCTCATGTACTTCTCCATCCCCAATTTTTATCTTGATATATATATATATATATATATATATATATATATATATATATATATATATATATATATATATATATATATATATATATATATATATATATATATTCATGTAGTTTAATCTATACCCACCCCCTCACCACTCCATCTATATACCACTCTCTCATCCCTTTATCTCTCTCCCATTCGTGCAAATCCTTCTCTCCATACCGTTCTCCCTTTACTTATTTCTCTGTACCTCCTTATCTCCTTTCCCCCCACCGCTCTCAAACTCATTTACTTGTTCTCTCTTTCACACTCTTTCATCAAAGCGCCTTGAAAATGATAAAGTTAAATTAATAAAATCCATTTTGATGGATATAAATGCAATGTAAAAGACAATATATGCTCATCCTTAGACCGAGTCTCCATGGTATATATATATATATATATATATATATATATATATATATATATATATATATATATATATATATATATATATATATATATATATATATATATATATATATATATATATATATATATATATATAAGCAATAAATGCTATAATTATAATGAAAGGGTAAAATAAAAATTTCTAGTTTTCCTACTAATATAAAAAAAAAAACTTATAATGAATTCTTATAGGGCCTTGATATAGCCTCTATCTATTAAAAATATTTTCCTCAAATCTTGTAATGGAGGATGTTACTTCAAAAACAACTTATTTTCCTATGTAGCTTCCTATAGAAGCACATTATTAGAATTTATAAGATATTTTGTACTTATTGTAATATAAATATATAGATAATTTTACCTATAATCTTTTCCAATTCAAGAATCAACTTCACTTCTTCATTTGATTCTAGAAGTTCTATTTGTATTAGCATGGTTTCTTTGAAAATTTGTTTAAGGTAAGATACATGAAAAACATTATGAACTGAATAAGAGGTAAAATATAACATATACTCCACTTGTAAAATTATGTGATAATGTTTCAAGGTCCATAAAATTTTGGAGCTAATTTTTTAGTCTTTTTTTTCTTTAGTGTAGATTGCTTATAAGGTTGTATTCCCAAAATTAACCAATCATTCTCAAAAAATAATATCTCACTTAAATGTTGATACAATCTCTACTTGATTCTAATTTATTCCATTTGAAGGTATTCCTTATTATTTGTTAAAAAATTTAAATAGTCTTCTACATATATGACTTTGTTTCCTATACTTGTTCCAAAGAATATGCGATACTAGGAACTACATAACCGTAAAGGGCCTCTAATGGTGACATTTTAATCCATGTTTGATATGTACTATTATGACACCATTCTAAAATATGTAGATGATCCATCCATTGATATTAATTTTATAATGAATACGACAATATATAACTATAAATATTTGTTAACTATTTATGTTTGATCATGTCATTATGTTTGATATTTTGAACTAATTTCTAGTGTTGTTCCACTCATATTCTAGTATTGTTTCATTTTTTTTATGAACTTTGGATCTCTAACAATTTCTATCACTTGAGGAATACCATGAATCCTATGGATTCCTTCACAAAATTTTCTGCCACTTTAATTTCTATATATTTTTTGAATACCAAAAAAATGTGCATAATTTACAAGTTTATCTATCACCAGAAAAATGTACCCTTAACTTTGAAATTTTTGGTAACTCAATAATGAATTTCATTCACATGCCTTGCCATCCTTGATTAGGTAAGTGTAATGGTTTAAGTAGACCTCGAGATTTTAGTATGTCTGATATTTCTACTATATCTATTATTTATATAGTAAATCTAAAATGACATTTTAATGACTCTCCATTAGAATCCCTATGAAATTATACTTCCCCATTTTATATATTATTTCATATTTAAACCTTTGTATTTTTTCTCCCTATTTTTTTCGATTCTAATCGAAATGATTGCTCCAAAATATACTTTAGGATATCATGGTCCATCTTGACCTTGAACTCGTTCTGAACAACATATGTGACATTTTTTACTACATGTCTAATTGTTTCCATTTATTTCTCATATGCATATTGCACCAAATATTTTCATTTCAATTGCTTTCTTTGAAAAGTCAATGTTTCTCCCTTCTTTTGTCAATACTACAAATGATTAACCAAAATTTAATTGTGGCCAATACTAACATAGATGAAATAGCATCCTGTAAAAGGGAGAATGATGAAGTATCCTCGTCATTCCATTAAAAATAGTTTTTCTTCAAAGCACATGGAAATGGACCTATAATGGATGCATTATTTGTAATAGATTTTTGATAATATCTTATAAGTCTCAAATTCCTCTAAGACTCTTGATGTTCTTAGGAATATGCCATTGTGTAATAGCTTGGATCATTTGAGATTCCACCTTAACTCATACCTTTGATATGAAAAAATACTTTACTTCTCATTTCCCAAAATCACATTTGCATATTTTTACGTACAATTAAGCTTTATCAAGAATGTGAAGAACTTCATTCACATATTAAATGTGGTATTACCATTATTTTCTATACATGAATATATCATGAACAAAAACCAATCCAAATTTTTCAAGTTAGGGTCAAATTTTTTTAATCATGATGCTTTGAAAAGTAGGAGAAGCATTCATCAACCCAAAAATCATGACTAAGAACGCAAATGTCCTTCATGTGTTCTAGAATTTGTTTTGGGAGTGTATTATTCTAATAATTTGACTTGATGATGTCTTGGTTTAAGAAAAATGTATTTAAAATAAATCCTTACATGAATACAAACTATGTCTCACCGAAAATTAGGATAGGGAGTTTACCCTTAATGGTGATTTTATTTATATATTTATTATCATGACACATCTTCCAATAATTATTCCTTTTTCTCACCATCATTATTTGATTTGAAATGAAATCCTTCCTATTTTATCCACCCTTGTGTCCAATACTTGAAATTGTGAATTATAATCATAAATATCACTTGACTACTTGATTATTATCAATTTATTGAATTAGTGTTATTCCTAGGCTTTCCCATATTGATCATGAAAGTATGTTGTTAATAAATCTTAGCAATAATATAAGAATTATACTCTTTTTAACTTACAATTGGTACCATTGATAAGATTTTATCTTAAAGTTTAAATTGTCTATGTGAATATTTTGTTTATCATCCACAATATTATGCAATTCAAAATATTACACTACCTGGTTCACCTAGCTAAAGACCTTTAATTTATCAAATCTTGTCAATTAAACCTTCGGAAAGTTCATTTCCTTTTGAAGTGATCTCTAAGTAAATCCATTATTGAAGTTAGGTCCTCCTAAAAGTTTCTTATTAATGTAAAGTTGTTCAACCTATGTGATCCCTTTATTTTGATGAGCCTCTTCAGTCACATTATCAATTTTAGGTAGCATCCCACTTTGGGGACTGTAATGTCATTTTTAGGGAGAATTCAAATTGTCTATTATTTTCATCCATTTCATATTCTAATCAATTTAATTTTCCATCCATATTTCTTTCCATTTCTTTCTTATTTTGATCCATTTTATTTTTCATATTGATCAAATCATCCTTTTACATTGATAATGATTCAATTGATTAATTTGGCTCTCCAATTTAGACAGTTGGTTTTATCTTTCTTCAATTTATTCATGAGAAATGGAGGATCATTCTATAGGTTTAATTTATGAATTAATTTGTGGATATTAGTTTGGATCCATGGGAAATGGTTATTAGGTCCTAAGGGTAAGCGATCATCTCATGCCACGACACTCCAATTTACATGAAAGGTTGAATAGTGGTACTGACTTAGTGGGATCAGCCACACCCTTAGCTGAATTTCCTAAATACCTAGGTACAAGGGAGTGGTCTCCTTGATTGCTATTCTTGATTTACTATTGTAATAAAATAGCTAGGAAACTTATGTAAATTTAGATTCATGTATTCCTGGGAAACGTCGTATATACCTAAATGAAAATGAAAGTGATATAACGTATATAATTTGTTAAGAAACCAGCTTAGAAAAAAGAAGAAAAGATGGATCAACGGCTTAGAAATCAGCCTCTTCGAGGATGGAACCTTCTTTACATTACATAAATGAAAAAATCTTGGATGATACAAATGAAAAAACCTCCTTTCTATATATAAGATTTTAATGGGTTACAGTAAAATCCTAGCTGACATAACAATAACAATGTAAGGGCACAACAATAGCAATAATGGGCTTCTATGGGGAACAATAATAACAATAAGGGGGTTATAATAACAATAAGGCGATACACAAGTATTATAGGTACCTAACATTCCCCTCTCCTTCAAACAAGTGTTGTCCTCAACACTTGATTATTTATGGATGCTTATGTATAAAAATTTTGTCCTCCAATGTGGAATCTTCAACATGTAAGTTCATTGACTTGCTGAGATACTCTGAAATTGATCGATTTCGTACTTGTCAAGTTCTTATATCTATGAATGTCTTAGGTTCCAATATGATTTTTCCTTCCATATTAAGTTGTGTAAATATTGTTTGAACTAGGAGTTTGTCACCTATAACCTTCTTTAAGCATGAAACATGGAAAACTGGGTGCACTCGGGAAGATGCAAGCAAATCCAATTTATATTCCATAGTATTAATCTTTTGCAACACTTTGTAAGGACCATAGTACTTTAGCGACAATTTATTATACTTCTTATGCTATTTGAGGGACGTTGGTTTGTATGGTTGTAGCTGTAAAAATACCGAGTGACCTACATCAAAACTTCTTTCGTTGTGATGTTTATTTGCTTGTTGTTTCATTCGATTCTGCACCAAAGTTAGGTTATCCTTTAAGAGTTGAAAAACTTTTTGTTGATGATCAATGTGATTTTCGAGTGCTTGATCATCCATATTAGCTTTCATTTCATTCTTCAAACCATCAACTTTAGCCTCTATGTCTACTTTTAAACCGTATATGTCATCTTTGGTTGCTCTTTATGAGATCGAAATTTGTTGCACTTGGTACCATAATATTGATATATCACACTGCAATTCTTCCTCTTCATGTGTCATAGTAGAGTTTTCTGAGCGTTTAATGGATGTGGCATATTTTTTTTGGGAAGCCGGATTTTAGAATCCAATATTGATATATGTGCTTCAATATTCCCTTGGAATCAATTCAAACTTAATTTTCAAACATGACTTGTTCGATTTTTAAAAACAAATACACACATTTCTCTTTCTTTTAAACAGCTCAATATTAAAACTGATATATCTCTGTAATTTGGATATAAAAGAAAGCCAGCACATGTTGGAGGCGTTGTACTACTGTATTTTCCCTCTTTCCGACAACCAAATTCCAGTTGGATTCGACGAAGAAAAAGATGCTCCTTGTCCAGCAGACATGTCAACCATTACTCCATTTGAGGAAGGAAACAATTCGCCCGATCTGGAGGACAGTTCAACCATTACACAAGCCTTCAGTATGCTCTGCCAAACTCTCTGCTCTCTTAACGTTGGCGTCGCTCGATTTCTCACCATGTTACTTCGGCGAGCGCTGAAATGGAAGCCTTCGCAATTTGTGATGAAGTTGCCCTTCCTTCTTATTCTGACTACATTTAAAAGACTTGATGAAGATGTAATGGGAAACGGTGATGAATCCTCTGTTAAGAATCAAGATCATACAGCCTTCTCCACACGAACTGAATATTCCTTCTGTTGTTGATTTACATTTTGCGGGAGTTAAATTCTCTCCTACTGATGGCGATCTAACCACAATACAATTTGACGAGAAAACGGCCACTCTTTACCTCCCCAGAGTAAACTAGCACAGAGGTAATCCTGAGAAATCTGGTGGCATTCGAAGCTTCTGCTGCGCCTGCTGGTGCGCTTGTTTTGAGGCGATATACCGATTTCATGAATGGTATGATCGACGGAGTAAGAGATGTGAAATTGTTGAGAGAAAGCGGAATTATTTGTAACCACCACCAAAGTGACGGAGAAGTTGCCAGCCTATGGAACAGCATGGGTAAATGCGTTCGTCCTAAAGATGTTGGATATTTGGACAAAGTAATAAAATATTTAAATCGCTATTATAGTAGGAAATGGAAGGTTCTGGTGGTAGAGTTTGTCAGTAATCATATTTTCATCTCGTGGAAACTCCTCTCTCTTGTAGCTGCAACGATACTTTTGATCACTACTTGTTTGCAAGCGTACTTCTCTGTCTATAATTGCAAAAACTGGGTAAAGCAGTAGAGTTACGCACCAGAATCTTGCCCACTGTTGAGAATGAAACCTCGTGGAAGCTAAATGGAAGGCTGCCGTTTCTAATATTCTGTTCGTCAGTTGTAGGTGTGTTTTTCTTCTGCTGCATAACAGAAATATCGTATCTCTATTTTCGTCAGTATAAAGTAAATATAAGAAATCGGTAATTATGTAAGTTTTTAATTAGCTATCTCCAAACTGTGGTTTTATAGTTTTTTTGTTTTTAATATTTAGTAGTACATTAATATATATGGTTTTAAAATATTCAGTACTATTTATATAAATTAACGGCAATTCAAATATTTAATGGCCATTTATGTAATGTTAAAATTGTAAAGTGAGGATCGAGTGATGGCAGTAAATTCTCAAGGTTTTCTGTAAAAAGAAGGTTTCAAAAAGAATAGTTTTCACTAAGAAAAAAATATTCTCAGATTTTCAAGTCTCAACGACTTACACGTTTTTATTTATTTTTAAATGGAAAATTTCAAAGCCTATATCCAAATACACCACGATTATTTATGTTAACATATATAAAGTCAAACTGTATACTTATTTTAATAGGGATGATTTATAAGTAGAATAAAATTATAATTGCAATAGTAAAATAAATCAACCCTTTTCAATGTTAAACTGTTATATACATTTAGAAAATATTATTTATATATATTTTTAAAATACGCAGGTGTTTTTGAAGTAATAAATATTTTCGAATTTTATTTTATTTTATGTTGTTCATGGAGATCACAAGTGTGACAATTATTTATTATATTTATTATTTATTAAAAAATTAAAATAATTGAAAAGAGTGTTTTTGAAAATCCAAGTGATCGTTGTCCAAAAAAAAAATTACAAACTTATTTAAAGTTTAAAGTTTAAGTGTGATTACTAATAAAATTTTATCAAGTAACAAATACAAATAAGAAATTTAATAAAGATCTAAATACACAATTTTTGTTGGAAATTGGTTATCACTAATAAGGTAAATGAATGGTAAGATCCATGAATTTGCTAACTATATCATCATCAATTGATTGTAATCATCATCTAGTTTCAGTAGATAGCTTGCCACATAACTCCTCACGATTGAGGAGATATGCCTTTTCAAAGTTGAAGTCCCAATAGTAGGGTCAAGGTGCCCCAAATGAGATATTATAGACACCTATTTAATTGTTCATATTTGGCTTCAATATTTAAGACACTCCTAAATAATTTATATAGGTCTTGAGCTTTCCTAGTCAGCCCTCCATAAGTGAAGAAATTCCTTATAAAATCAATAAAGTCAGCCCCTAACAAAATTCATTTTTATGGTTTTAATTAATGAATTAATTGGATGGCCCGCTCAGGATTCATGGATATATCAGCCCCTCTTTAGAGCCCCTTCGTTCACTATAAGTAGAGGGCTTAGATCTCTCCTAAGGCCAACAATTTCGACACACCAATCTTAAGCAGTTCTCTTATTTCCTCTTAGGGCAGGGCAGAATGAAAATCAGGTGAAGTAGGCCAAGTTTGTCTAAGGGAATTTGATCATATTATTATCTTTCATGTTGGTGACTTGTTGGACTCATGGAGGGTTCTTCAAGGAATTTTTTGCAGATCGGTTCTATTGATTTGAGGCAAATCTGAGCAATAATTTGGCCCTCATCTAGGGAAGAATTAGGCCTGGTATGAGGTTCTTTCTTTGCTCTTCTGAGGTCAAAATTCTGAGGCACAACTGAGGACAGATTCACATCATCTGTGGGGTTAATTTAGAGGCAGAACAGACCTTCAATTGAGGTATAATTTCTACATTCTAAAGATAATCCAAGTTCTGTGTTGAGGCCTGTTTTGGGCATGTTCTGAAGGTTATTCTGCAATGAATTTCAGCCTCTTTTAGTGGCAATATTTGGCCCTCTCAAGCCCTGTCCGAGTCACTCCTATAATTGAATTTAAGGGGACATTACGAGGCAAAATCCCAACTGTATCTTGATGTATTAGGCCCTCCTTCAAGCCATAGTTGGATCCTGTGAAAAAAGACCTAATAAGGCCCATAGATTTGTGGGAAACTTGAATTTATCAACACCAAAGTCAATCAGATTTATTCACATAAGAGAGTTACTTCTAATCGAATTTAAGGAACAGCGTTTTGAGGCTTCTCTGTGGGGACGGCCTTGAAGTCCCCAAGTCTTTGATGGAGTCTTCGGAACGTTTTCAACTAGTTTCAAAGTTCTCGGAACCTCGGAAAGGAGAGATCCCTATGCAACGTAGCTTACTTTATTAGAGATAATTTATGTAATAGTAAAATAAATCAATCATTTTCAATGCTCAAACTGTTATATGAATTCAAAAAAATATTTATACTTTTTTAAATATATGTATGTGTATTTTAAAGATATGTATGTGTATTTTGTAATAAATATTTCAAAATTTTACTTCATTATTAATAATTATTCATTTTATTAATAATTATTATGTAAATAATACATATATATATGTGTGTAATTTTTATAAAAGATTTTAGAATATGTTTTTTTATTTGTTCAATATTAAAGATTGAAATTTATTTAAAAGTAGTTATGTCATTATTATTATTTTAATAGAAGTGTTTATTTAAAAAAATTATGAAAATACTAGATATAAACAAAGATTATGGTTTTTTTTTGACATATAGTAGAGATAGTTTATAGTATTGACTCAAGATATTTTGCAATAAAATTTATTTATAAATTAAAAAAATTTATAGAAAAATAAGGATGAATTTTATCATTAAAAATTTTATTGTTTTTTTAAAGGTATATATATTTATTTATATATTAAGTTTTTTTACAATTATTAAAAATAAAAATATTTTAAAATAAAATAAATTTTTATTAATGTTTCTTTTTTATAATATGAAATGTAAAACATGCGATTCCATATCTCTTAATATTTATTAAGAATTTATTTAATATAACAACACTTATATATATATATATAGATAAAATATGTATAATTAAAATTAATTTAATTTAAATCCTATGATATTGGTTATAAGTATTTATAAATCATTCTATAATATATATATATATATATATATATATATATATATATATATATATAGATATATATATATATAATTGTCAATGTATTCAGAAAATGAGAAATTGGTTATGTAATTCACCAAGAGTGCTTAAATATAAAAAGTGAGTAAGCTACAATGTATGATTTGGATATAATTTTTAATCAAAGGGAAAAGCTAAAATAAACAAGGGGACTACGCGGCAGCAAGTCCCTGTCCTGAGTGGAGTGGGAAGTAGTTAATGTCGTTGATCTATTGGATGTGTTGGTTTTGATTGTTGGCGTTCCAAGTCACGCTTTGTATTTTCAACAACCCTTGCTAAAGCAAGTGTAGATGCAATAGGCAGCTCATCGTACTTGAAATGCTCGTCTGCTCATCTTGGAGGGAAATCATATGTTTGTCTTGGAGGGAAATCATAAAGTCATGAAGGGAACTACACCAGTGATATATGAATGTTGAAAAATAGACAATGCTACAAGTGACCAAAAATATCGAACCCAGAATCATATATAATAGTATATTATTAAATTAATGTAAGCCCGGAAATTTATTTAATGTTTAATCAAATTAAATTATACAAAATTGTTAATTAATTTTTTTTGTAACACTAAGCATGGAATACTAATTACACACGTTAGTTAATTCCAAAGAAATATCTTGATCATAATGCATGTATTACATGTCTTGTATTATCTACAAAGCAAATCATCCCAAGCCTTTCAGCAAATAAAAAAACAAATTGTTTCTATATAAGATGCATTCTTGGCACTGAGATGAAGATGGAAATTGATCATTCCAGTCTCTCAATTCAGCAGAGAAATACACGCATCTTCATTCATTTTTCAAATCGATAATTGGTATTGAATGATAAAATTTTGATTTAACGCGTTCAATGGCTAAAACTGTAGCTTCTTTTAAGGAAACCAGGTCAGTACTTCATATAATAATTGCAATAAATAATCAGTTTTTTCGATATAATTGGGCTAGGATAGTTCAACTCAAGTAGTCAGAGCTCTCCCAGCTTTGGAATAGACTCCAAAGTGAAGGCGTATTCAAATAATGAAGTGCGAAGGAGGGTCACTAGCGCAACATGTGAGCTCACTGCATAAGATATAAGTTACTTTGGTACTAAACCCCAATCTGGCAGTTCAGCGACTGAGCACGCTAAATAGATCCAACAACTGAGCACGCTAAATAGCCTTCAATCCGCAGTTCAGCAATTGAGCATGCCAAATAGATCCAGCAACTTCATCAAACAGTAGGTCAGCGAAAAGTAACTTGGAAAATCCATAATCATAGGGGGAAGGCTCAGTCTATCAATCATACCCCAAAAATACAGTATCTAAACGTTTCCTATCCACTGCTGTTGAGAAATATTAATTTTTAGGATCTAAATTTAAGGATTTGAGAATTGTTTTTGTCTCTGGATATGTAATGAAGGAAATGTATGGAACAGAATACATTTCTTTTTATGGTAATAAAATGAGAATCTAAATAGACCTAGTTTATTTTTCTAGTATGAAAATGAGAAATTGTAGTTTAAAATGAAATAAGCACGAAACAAAAAAAAGGGTTATGTCTGAGTTGAGCTTATTTTTCTCATATGAAAATGGGAAATTATAGTTTTAAAAGAAATTGCTACTATGAAACCAAACAGACCAAACCAGACCAAGCTGTGGAACAGTGCATGGAAATTTCAATTAGTTATTTGATCGTTGCCTCGACTGTGTGCGAGGATGTGTTGTTGATTTCCCTACCCCAACTGTGTGTGAGGTTGTGAGGATTGATTTCTATTGTTTCTTGTTGATCGAACCCAGAATCTATGCACTCGCTGATCAAACCCAGAATCTATGCCGAGTGCACAGAGGGAACGACCTCCTCACGCAAGGGATTGTTCAGCTACCACACACTGCTATTCACTCCTATTTGGTGCTTGAAGGTGGTTTCTATTCACTGCTATTCAACGAACCCAGAATCTATGCTGAGCGCACAGAAGGAAGGGTATCCTCACACAAGGGATTGTTCATCCACCACACACTGCTATTCACTACCATTTGGTGCTTGCAAGTGCTTTCTATTCACTTCTATTCGATGCTATTCACTTCTATTCGGTGCTTGCTCTTCACTACTATTCAGTGCTTGCAGGTGCTTTCTTTCTCGCAGCTTGTTTCCTGTAGCTTGACTAAAGGTGAAAGCTTCAAAAACAATTCCTATAAAGCTTACAATGTGGTAGAATCAGGTATACCTAACATACAATCCCTAACATCCAAGAGAGACAAGGGGATGCAAAAGTGTTGACACATGTGTTTATGTGTTTATTAATCAAAATAGTCACCTTCTGAGTCGAAAATGTGCATCTGGCTAAGCTTTTCCATAGTTATAGCTTAGCAATAAATGTTTACAAACTAATGCTATCATTAGCCTCTATTTGGAAAACATGAATGAAATAAATGTGCTGAACGAATATATGGTAGGTCAAGAATACCAACAAATGGTACCTTTGCCTCTGGAAGAGACCAATAAGACCATAAGTATTTCATGAATTTCATTGGTCCTCAGAATTATTGCATAAATTTAATAGGAGGTCAAGAATAGTGCTTTATAAAAATGCTAGAAAATTTATATTAACTTCAAAGGACATTAATGCTAACCACTTCATTCGATTACTATAGTCCCATGCCATGACGATAGGGACTAATAAGTTGGACTATTCCAAATTTGTGAAAATACGATTATAAGCACCATTTCTCAAAGCTAGTAAAACAAATGAAGATTGTATTCCGAGGTATTTATCATAATTTTATAATTTTATAAATTTTTTTTCGAGGTATTTTATCGAGGTAAAGCTAGTTTTGAAAAATTTATCATCTAATTAAACAATAAATTATTTTGTCATAATCCAAATTTATACGTAAAATATTTATTTGTTTATAATAAATAAATAAAATTTTATATAAAATTCATGATTGAAGAAATAATAACTAGGTACAAAGGAAACTATAATGACCATGTGTTTATAATATTAGAAATGTGGACATGTTTCTTGAATTTGCAATCTTAGTGCTTTACGGAACATGCTCTTGTAACGCTTTATAAGGAAAATACTCTGTTGTTATCTAACAAACTAAGTGATACATTTTGATGTTCATTGAGTAAATGGAGAATCTATTTCACTATGCATTTTGATGTTTACTAAGTAAATGGAAAAACTATTTCACTAGAACATGAGGATATATGTAGAAAAAATACTTGGCCATCACATAATATTTACAAGAGATCACTCAAGCTTTTTAGTAGCCCCATCATTGAAATACCATTCCTATTTCTATTGCAAATGCAAAAGACAAATTACCACATAACTATAACTATAAGGCCAGGGATAAACTATTTGATGATTATACGATATTGGTAAATAAAAAACTATTTCGGAGGCTTAAACATTTTGAAAACCAATAATTTATTAATTTAGACAGATGATTCAAGTTGATCCTATGATAAATTTGAATATGATATAAAAATATGAAATGCAGGAAATTGAAATATAAAGTATATGTCTACATTATTGTTCATCCCCAATATATAAATGAGGGAAATTTATTGGGAAAACTTATAAAATTATAAAGATAAAATTGTTCTCATGTGTAACTATTTTTGAATCATTTAAATTCTAATTTTACATCTTTTTAAAATTATTAAAATAATTATATCCTCAAAATTATAGTACATTTTTCTTAATCATATTGTGGATATGTTTCTACTCATGGATGATATAACTTATTTATTGAATTAGTTAACTAAAAAAATGTTATACTATAAATAGAAGTGGTATGCGTTTTAAAATTTTTGATATGTCAAGGAAAATATATATAAAAATTGTCATCAATGTTAATATAAAGATAACATAAAAAATGGAAATATTGATAAGAAAATTATGAGAAAAATAAAAATTGTAATGCATGTCCCCCCTAAACCACTAGTTTTTCCATCTTCATTCTAAATCTGATTTGAATTTAAAATAATGTTTGTGCTTTATGAATGTGTGCATGGTATTTCTAAGTAAATATTGTCATTTTAAGTTCCTATTGAGGAGAAATAAATCCCACAAGAACATATGCACATTCCTATTGTGAAGAACTATTTTTACAAACAAGACTGCATACACATTCCTAATGGGAAAACACTAACTGTCTCTCCCCTCTTTCATTCTACCCCTCCTCTCTCCCTGATGTGTGTTTTCTCACTTGCTTGAAATATCTCCTATATTTCTCTCTCTCAACCCTTATATCTCTCTTTACCTCTCTCTCTTTCCTCTACTCTATATCTCCTTAATCCACTCCCCTCTTGTCTTCCCATTTCCCTCTCCCTCTCCCACATTTTGTCTCCCTTTACCTCTCTCACTCCCGCTATATATGTATCTCTCAAACACATTCAGTCCATCCATATTTATTACTCTCCCTCCCTCTCTTTCTCTCCCCCTCTCTCTCCCCCCTCAATCTCTTCCTCACTCCATCCCCAAATGTCACACTACTTTTACCTCCCTTTATACCTTCTTCCTTAAATTTATGTCTCTCTTTGTACCCCTCACCCTCTTCTCCCATTGTTCTCTCTCTGTCTCTCCTTATTAGAAAATATATCCCACAACCCCCTTAACCTCTCTCTCTTTCTCCCCCTATCACTCCATTTATCACTCAAAACCCCGTCTCTCTCTCTATCCTAACTATCACCTCTCTCACTTTCTCCCCTCTTTCTCACTTCCCTTTCTCACCCTCTTCCACTATCTCTTCATTGATCATTCCCTTTCTCTCTCCCCTTCTACCAAATTCTCTCTCTCTCTCTCTCTCTCTCTCTCTCTCCTCTCATGTACTTCTCATTCCCAATTTTTTATCTTCATATATATCTACATATTCATGTATTTTAATCTATACCCACCCTGTCAGCACTCCACCTATATACCACTCTCATCCCTTTATCTCTCTCCCATTCGTGCAACTCCTTCTCTCCATACCTTTCTCCCTTTATTTATTTCTCTATACCTCCTTATCTCCTTTCCCCCCACTCCTCTCACACTCATTTACTTGTTCTCTCTTTCACACTGTTTCATCAAAGAACCTTGAAAATGATAAAGTTCAATTAATATGATCCACTTTGATGGATATAAATACAATGTAAAATATAAGATATGTTCATCCTAAGACCGACTCTCCATGGTATATATATATAAGCGATAAATGGTATAATTATAATGAAAGGGTAAAATAAAAATTTATAGTTTTCCTACTAATATAAAAAATAAAATTATAATGAATTTTTATAGAGCCTTGATATAGCCTCCATCTATTAAAAATATTTTCGTCAAATCTTGTAATGGAGGATGTTCCTTCAGAAACAACTTATTTTCCTATGTAGCTTCCTACAGAGGCACATTATTAGAATTTATAAGATATTTTGTACTGATTGTAATATAAATATATAGATAATTTTTACGTATAAGCTTTTCCAATTCAAGAATCAACTTCCCTTCTTCATTTAATTCTAGAAGTTCTATTTGTATTAGCATGGTTCCTTTGAAAACATGTTTAAGGAAAGATATATGAAAGGCATTCTGAATTGAAGAAGATGTAAAATATTACATATATTCCACTTGTAAAATTATGTGATAATGTTTAAAGGTCCACAAAATTTTGGAGCTAATTTTTAGTCTTTTTTTGCTCTAGTGTAGATTGCTTATAAGGTTTTATTCCCCAAATTAACGAATCATCCTCAAGAAATAATATCTCACTTAAATGGTTATATAATCTCCACTTGATTCTATTTTGTTCCATTTGAAGGTATTCCTTATTATTTAAAAAAAAATTTAAATAGTCTTCTACATATGTGACTTTGTTTCCTATACTTGTTCCAAAGAGTATGCGATACTTGGAACTACATATCTGTAAAGGGCCTCTAATGGTGACATTTTAATCCATGTTTGATATGTACTATTATGAAACCATTCTAAAATATGTAGATGATCCATCCATTGATATTTATTTTATAATTAATACGATCATATATAACTTTATAAAGATTTGTTAACTATTTATTTTTATCATTTCATTATGTTAAATATTTTGAACTAATTGCTAGTGTTGTTCCACTCATCTTCTAGTATTGTTTCATTTTTTTATGAACTTTGGATCTCTAAAAATTTCTATCACTTGAGGAATACCATGAATCCTATGGATTCCTTCACAAATTTTTCTTCCACTTTGATTTATATATATATATATTTTTAATACCGAAAACATGTGCATAATTTATCAGTTTATCAACCACCACAAAAATGTATCCTTACCTTCAAATTTTTGGTAACTCAATAATGAGTTTCATTCACATACCTTCCCATCCTTGATTAGGTAAGTGTAATGGTCTAAGTAGACCTTGAGATTTTACTATGTCTGATATTTCTAATATATCTATTATTTATCTAGCAAATATAAAATGATATTTTGATGACTCTCCATTCGAATCCCTATGAAATTATATTTCCCCATTTTATATATTATTTCATATTCAAACCTTTGTATTTTTTCTCCCTATTTGTTTCGATTCTAATCGAAATGATTGCTCCAAAATTTACTTTAGGATATCATGGTCCATATTGACCTTGAACTCATTCCCAAAAACATATTGTCACCATTTTTTATTACATTTCTAATTTCTTCCATTTATTTCTTATATGTATATTTCACCAAATATTTTCATTTCAAATGCTTTCTTTGAAAAGTCAATGTTTCTCCCTTATTTTGTCAATACTACGAATGATTAACCAAAATTTAATTGTGGCTAATACTAATGTAGATGAAATAGCATCCTGTAAAAGACAGAATGATGAAGTATCCTCATCATTCCATTCAAAATAAATTTTCTTCAAAGCAGATGGCAATGGACCTATAATACATGCATTATTTGTAATAGATTTTTGATAATATCTTATAAGTATCAAATTCCTCTAAGAATCTTGATGTTCTTAGGAATATGCCATTCTGTAATAGCTTGGATCATTTCAGATTCCAGCTTAACTCATACCTTTGGTATGAAAAAATACTTTACTTCTCATTTCCCAAAATCACATTTGGATATTTTTACATACAATTGATTTTTATCAAGAATTTCAAGAACTTCATTCACATGTTAAATGTGGTATTACCATTATTTTCTATATATGAATATATCATGAAAAAAAACCAACAATTTTTTTTTAAGTTAGGGTGAAATTTTTTTAATCATGATGCTTCGAAAAGTATGAGAAGCATTAGTCAACCCAAAAATCATGAAGAAGAACGCAAATGTCCTTCATGTGTTCTAGAATTTGTTTCAGGAGTGTATTATTCTCATAATTTGATTTGATGATATCTTGGTTTAAGAAAATGTATTTAAAGTAAATCCTTACATGAATATAAACTATGTATCACTGAAAATTGGGATAGGGAGTTTACCCTTAATGGTGATTTTATTTATATATTTATTATCATGACACATCTTCCAATAATTATTTTTTTTCTCACCATCATTATTGGATTTGAAATAAAATCCTTCCTATGTTATCCACCCTTGTGTCCAATACCTGAAATTGTGAATTATAATCATAAATATCACTTAAATACTTGATTATTATCAATTTATTGAATTAGTGTTATTCCTAGGCTTTCCCATGTTGATCATGAAAGTATGTTGTTAATAAATCTTAGCACTAATATAAGAATTATACTCCTTTTAACTTACAATTCGTACCATTGATAGGATTTTATCTCAAAGTTTAAATTTTCTATCTGAATATTTTTTTTATCATCCACAATATTATGCAATTCAAAATATTACTCTACTTGGTTAACCTAGCTAAAGACCTTTAATTTATCAAATCTTGTCAATTAAACCTTGGGAAAGTTCATTTCCTTTGGAAGTGATCTCTAAGTAAATCCATTATTGAAGTTAGTTCCTGCCACAAGTTTCTTATTAATGGAAAGTTGTTCAACCTATGTGATCCCTTTATTTTGATGAGTCTCTTCGGTCACATTATCAATTTTAGGTAGCATCCCAATTTTGGGGCTGTAATGTCAGTTTTAGGGAGAATTCAAATTGTCTGTTATTTTCATCCATTTTATATTCTAATTAATTTAATTTTCCATGCATATTTCTTTCCATTGCTTTCTTATTTTGATCCATTTTATTTTTCATATTGATCAAATCATCCTTTTACATTGACAGTGATTCAATTGATTAATTTGGCTATCTAATGTAGACAGTTGGTTTTATCTCTCTTCAATTTATCCATGAAAAATGGAGGGTCATTCTATAGGTTTTATTTATGAATTAATTTATGGATATTAGTTTGGAGCCATGGGAAATGGTTATTAGATCCTAAGGGTAAGTGATCATCAGGTGCCACAACGCTCTGATTTACATGAAAGGTCTAACAGTGGTACTATACTAAGTAGGATCAGCCATACCCTTAGCCGAATTTCCTAAATGCCTAGGTACAAGGGAGTGGTCTCCTTGATTGCTTTTATTGATTTGTTATATTAATAAAATAGCTAGGCAACCTATGTAAATTTAGATTCATATATTCCCGGGGAACGTCGTATATACCTGAATGAAAATGAAAGTGATATAATGTATATAATTTTTTAAGAAACCAACTTAGAAAAAAGAAGAAAAGATATATCAACGGCTTATAAATCAGCCTCTTCGAGGAGGAAACCTTATTTACATTACATAAATGAAAAAATCTTGGATGATATAAATGACAAAACCTCCTTTCTATATATAGGATTTGAATGGGTTACAATAAAATCCTAGCTGACATAACAATAACAATGTAAGGGCACAATAATAGCAATAATGGGCTTCTATGGGGAACAATAATAAAAATATCGGGACAACAAGGGAAAAATAATAACAATAACGGGGTTATACTAACAATAAAAATAAGGGGATACACTAGTATTATAGGGACCTAACATTCCCCTCTCCTTCAAACAAGTGTTGTCCCTAACGCTTGATTATTTATGGATGCTTATGTATAAAATTTTCATCCTCCGATGTGGAATCTTCAACAGGTAAGTTCTTCCACTTGCTGAGATACTCTGAAATTGATCGATTTTGTATTTGTCAAGTTCTTATATCTATGATTGCCTCAGGTTCCAATATGATTTTTCCTTCCATGTTAAGTTCTAGAAATATTGTTTGAGCTAGGATTTTGTCACCTATAACCTTCTTTAAGCATGAAATATGGAAAACTGGGTGCACTCGAGAAGATGCAGGCAAGTCCAATTTATATTCCATAGTATTAATCTTTTGCGGCACTTTGTAAGGACCATAATACTTTAGCGACAATTTATTATACTTCTTATATTTCTTGAGGGACATTGGTTTGTATGGTTGTAGCCGTAAAAATACCCCGTGACCTACGTCAAAACTTCTTTCGTTGATGTTTATTTGCTTGTTGTTTCATTCGATTCTGCACCAAAATTAGGTTATCCTTTAAGAGTTGGAAAACTTTTTGTTGATGATCGATGTGATATTCCACTGCTTGATCATCCATATTAGCTTTCATTTCATCCTTCAAACCATCAACCTTAGCCTCTATGTCTACCTTTAAACTGTATATGTCATATTTGGTTGCTCTTTATGAGATCGAAATTTGTTGCACTTGGTACCATAATATTGATATATCACACTACAATTCTTCCTCTTCATGTGTCATAGTAGAGTTTTCTGAGCGTTTAATGGATGTGACATATTTTGTTTTGGGGGGTGGGATTTTAGAACCCAATAATGATATATGTGCTTTCATATTCCCTTGGAATCAATTCAAACTTAATTTTCAAACATGAATTGTCCAATTTTTAAAAACAAATACACACCTTTCTCTTTCTTTTGAAGAGCTTGATATTAAAACTCATGTATCTCTGTAATTTTGAATCCCAGAGATTTGAACTTTGGTCCTGTAGTATCCCTCTTAGTATTATTTCCAATGAAATATGTCAGACCTAATTTTGATTCTTCAAGATAAAGGTATGACATATCTCCCACAATGACCTTGTTATGCACTTGTTCAATAGAGCAAACTTATATGGAATTCCACGTGTCACTATTTTGACCTTTGGATATGAAATAAATACATAAGAAACTACAGTTAGTGCACTTTCAGTCACTTGTTATGGAATTCCAATCCAATGTTTGAAACAAAATTTATGACGATTTTACCTCGGCCACAAGCTTGATATGAAATTATGGAGCCTGTAGAAACCCTAAATTCCTCTAATCATATCTATGAAACTATAGTGAAACAAGATCTGAAATTTTTACACGTCATTCCTTAGGATTTCTATGCAAATGGGTTTTATTTTTTACTTCTAAACCTTCGTATAGAGCAGGTTATAGTGAAAATTCGATGATGTCCTATTTGTAGCAGTGAAACCCTATGATCCAAAGCTTTGATACCAAATGTTATGAAACCAACTCAGAAAATAGAAGAAAAGATAGATAAACGACTTAGAAACCAGCCTCTTAGAGGGGGAAACCTCCTTTACATTACATAGATGAACAATTCTTGGATGATACAAATGGAGAAACCTCCTTTCTATATATAGCAGTTGAATGGATCACAATATAATCCTAGCCGATATAACAATAACAATGTAAGGGCACAAAAATAACAATAAGGGGTCTATACTAAGAATAACAATATGGGGATACACTAGTATTATAGAGACCCAACATAAGTGTTATCTAATGTAGTACTACACAAAGGGGTACCAGGAAGGGTTGCAGGCATTTCCAACAACAGTTATAGGTGTTTCCAACAAGGTGCACCATGTATATTTCCTGCATGTATTCTTCCCATACTAAGAGTTTTTTCCTCTAAAAAATAGATCATTATGATATTCAAACATGTTGGAAAACATTTGCAATAAATAATTATAAAATGAAGTTACTCTCTCCATAACATATCTTAAAATCACCCAAACTTCCAAAAGATATATTTCATAAATTGTAATGAGTCAAAACATAAAAAAATTGTATGTCATTCACTATATTTCCATAGAATTCTGAAAATGACTAGAACATTATTCAAATTGTTTTAAAGTGAAAATTCCAAAATGGTTATTCAATTTTGATTTAAGAATTAATTACAAACCATACCTACCATAGGCTTTATTTGTAAAATTAGAACAAACTTGAATGTGAATACTTTCCCACCTACAATATGATATTTCTCATCTCTTTCCACAACATTTCGCTATCTATATCCTCATAGAAAATAAGTTATGGTGAAAATAAATAGATCACTTGTTTAATTATAATTTCAATATTAGTCAGAAAAACTAAATTCCATAAGTTATATCTTTTAAATTGTAGAGAAATAAAACTTGAAATTTTAACCATGTTCTTCTATATTACGCCTTAGTCTCCTCAATTTTTTCTATTTTAAACTTCACAAAAAATAAGTTATAGCAAAAAAAGGATGACTCATTTGAGACTAATTTCAATATTAGTCACAAGCCATATATTCCGTAAGATATATCTGTGGAATTATCGTGAATTTTAAATTGAAATATTGATCATATGTAATTTTTTATTTATCCTTAGTCTTCTCGAAATTTTACTATTTGAAGCTTCCCAGAAAAAAGGGTTATAGAAAAAATGTCAAGATGTCTTATTTGAGGAGTAAAACCCTAGGATTGTATGCTCTAATACCAAATTTTTTTATCCAAGTTCCTTGAAAATGATAAAAAATAGGTGAAAGAAATCCACTACAACCATAGAGGTGATAGGGAATTAATAATGTTGGGAAAAAAAATTTAGCTAATAGGAACGCATTTGAAAAATTTTACGTAATAGGACCATTTGCACATTCATGTTTCAATTTTTTTTCTTCCCAATGGGAATTGATATGTACTATTACTATGAAAACTCTCGCTCTACCTCTAACAAACCTCCTAATCTGGTTCTTGATTAAGTTGGATTTGGTCTTTGACTTCTTGATAAACCAATGAGCTCATAAACCAATGAGCTATTGTGTAATGTTCCAAAAAAAAAATTTTAGCCTCAAAGTAAATGGACATTGGAGTTAGCAGTAGCTCTAAGCAGTGAATAAATGGGTAGAAAAGTCCATAAGTGTCCTAAGGTGGATAAAAAACTCCAAGTGTGAAAGGGGAAAATATTTCAAGCTTAATAAAACACCTCCATGTGTGAACATGGATAAAATCAAGTTGATTCATTCCACTTTCACTAAGTCAACAGCACAGTTGTGGAGGAGGAGGAATTCAAGAAGGAATAATGTAGTTTTGGAGGGAGATGTATCTTTGGATAGAGATGACCTAATTGAGTGGGGCCAAGGGCAAGAAAAATCATGTTTTATTTAAGGAAGAGGATGGCAGCATTATTCTTCATGTTCTAGATCATTATTCTTGTCTACTCAGACTTTTTCTCCCTTCGCTGCTTAGCAGGGTTGCAGTGTTGTTTAGCACCGGGTGTTCCCGAGCGGGAATCCCACATCTCTCCTTGAGGAGCCTCATTGGGATATTTTGCATTCATCATTCCACATCAGGTTTTCAGGCCAAGCTTTAGCCAACTTCATCAATGCAGTTTTTCCAGAGATTGTGGAGTGTTTCTGGGTGCAACAGTGGAAGGGATTGGAATCCCAGTTTATGAGCTAGTTTCTCATTGGAGGAAGGTTTCCTTCACTTGAGGGATATTTTGGAGAGCTACAGAGCTTATTTTGGATATGTGGTATCAGACCACACATTTTCCCTACATTCCCATCGTTGTTTCAGCTAGGTAATCGTTATTTTGGAGGTAACATTCAGCAGATGGTCTAGCGGCTCTGTTGCAGTTTTTTCTTGTGATTGAGAGGTCCAACCTTTCACAGGAGGAAGCCATTGAGGGATATAAATCAGATCAGACATATTTCAGCCTTCTACACTCTTATTCTTTAGTGTTGTAGTGTTGATTGAGTAAATTTCTGAATATCACATTTTGTATGCAGAGTGTTTGACAAGAAACCCTTGCCGGGTTCTTTTGTATTTTGTATAAGGAGACTAGATATAATTTCTCAAAGAATTATTGTCTAATGTATGAGTAGATATATTTTTCTCCTATTTTCTGAGTTAAAACCCTCAAAATACTATGCAGTCTCTTTTATGCATTATTTCTGAGTAGCAGTGTCTGGGGTTTTTAGTCATTTTCAGCTACACTAGTGTGGGAGGTCTGTTTACCTCACCTAGTTTCATTTATTTATGATATAATATTGAAATTATATGCTATATGGATATCTATGGGATCCAAGTGATTATTTTCATTTTCTAAGGCATATATTTATGAAAATGCGTTTTTAGTGCATGCATGCTGAGCTAACCCAATTTTGGGATATTACAATGGTATCAAAGCATAGTCTTGGTTCAACCTGTGGATCTCAGGCCATTACATTTCAGAGGAAGGAGATATGGATAGAAATCAGGAAGCTTTAGTATGTGAAGGGAGAAAGGAATACAGGCTTACAAAGCTTCTTCCAAAATCTATGCAAAGATTTCAAGGAGAGCTGAAGAGAATGAGAATGGAGATGGGATCTCCAAGGGAAGTTGGATCTAGAGTTGAATCTAGATTTTCACATGGTGAGGGTGAGTATATAGCTAAACACCATGATGCACAATGCATTCAAGTTCCCAGAACTATCTTGAGATGGATGGGAGGAGGAAGAATGCCTAAGAGGAGAGCTCTTAATGATTTGTTGCAAGAGTATGAATCTCAAACTGAGAGGTTTAGAGATCATACTATTTTCCAAGAGTTTTCAAGATCCAGGTGGAGAAGAGCAAGCAGCAGGATGCAGGTAGTTTTCTTCTATCTACTTTTACTGGATCACCTACAAGTTCAGCTAGAGCTTGGGTGAAGGAGCTAGACTCCTATTTGCAGCTCCACCATATTTCTAAAGATGAAGCCATCAGAGTTGTAGGACTGCATTTCAAAGATAAGGCTCATGCATGGTGGATTTCTTAATCTTGTTCTTTAAAGAATGCAAACACTTCCTCTTATGCAAGATTCATGGAGACATTGGTGGGAAAGTTTGCTGAAAAAATTCCTAAGACACATGAGCACAGAAAGCTTGAGAGGAAAAAACCCTGCTATGTTATAGAGGAAACCCCATTCAGAAAACCATGGGAGAAGCTGACATCTTGCATTACAAATTGCCGGAAGCAAGACCTCCAGTTCATATTCTTGAACAAGAGGGCACGAGGATCTCTTTTTCACAGGAGGATCCAACTATTGAGATGTTTCCCATACACATTGATGAAGATGAGGGCAACAACGATGTCATATCTAGAGCACATCCAGTACCTCATGCAGAGGGAGGAAGATCACATGCTCCAACAGGAGGGATTCTTGTATCGTTACAATAAGTTCCCTAGGATCTCATACATGGAGGTCGAAGCACAATCAGTGAGCAGCATGATAGTCCAGCATTGCAGCTAGAAGGGGGAGGTAGGGAGGAAGAGCAACATCACTTGATGAGAGGCACACGCCCTTCTCTATTTGAGAGAGTCAATGCAAGGAAGGGGTACAATGATTTGCATTGTAAGGGCAGGGGCAAGATTTCCCAACCATATGTGCAGTCTACTCTTGACATTGATGTCTCACTACATGGAGGCATTCCACTTGGGAGGCCACCCGATCTGGAGTTGATGGAATAAATATTGTCTTTGGATTCACCACTCTTGGATTTTGGAGAGTTGAAGAGTTTGGAGGAGAACTTTGGCATGGGGGATGTCAAAGTAGTAGGCATCAGCATGAGGAGATCTTCACATGCTCACCAGCGCTGTCTCTTAGGAGTATTGATCCTTATTGGAGATCTCAGCTCTTGGTATAGTACTCCAAGGATCTCGGTGCATGCATGACTCTTGATGACCTGGATGGAGATGATAGATACATGGTGGATGATGTGGTCATCTATTCCTATGGCAGGATCTTCTTGAATAGATCTTCTACTCTCAAGAAGAAGCTGCTACATGCAGCACGTGAGGACTTCTCTTCTATGCACTTTGATGCATATTTCCATTTGATGGAGGAGTTAACTTGGGAGGGCATCCAGCATGACATATATCAGCATATGGAGAGATGCATAGCCCGAATGGTGATGAAGAGGAGGTCACAGCAAGTTCCCTACTCTTTGGAGGTGAGGGAGAATTTCCAGTTGAGCCATTTCAGCTCAAGATCTCAAGTGCATGATGGAGGAGGTATCATTTCATATTTTGCATTGTACTTATTTTCCTCACTTGAGCAGCATGAAGTAACAAGAAGAATTATCTCTTCTTGAATATTGTATGATGATGTACTTGCAGCCACTTGTAGCATTGATTTTGGCTATCCTTTTGATGGTTTGTGGGGGAAGCCACATGTATCTGGGTGTTCACCATTGGCACCATATTGTAACTTCATGTTTTCATCTTATGAGATGACTATGGCAACAAACAAGTGGCTGGTAAAGAACTTGTCATTTATTATTTTGACGTAGGCAAAGGATGCACTGCGCTGGTTCCATGAGTGGGACTATGATTCACTCTCGGGTTATCATTTGGCAACTTGTTCTCATTGTACTTTGCTTCCATATATTGTTGATATTTTTATGTTCATGGGGAGCTTTGTTTGGAGGGTGGGCTTGAGATTGAAGATTCCCATTGGGAGCATGATTCTCCCCACTTTATATGTTATACATTTCAGGAGGAGCCATGGGAAAACCATGATTGCCACATCACACTTTTTCTCTTCTTGTGGGAGGAACCACTTGGAGAGCTTGAGGAGGCACTTCATGGCTGAATTGTTTGTTGGCGCATCATACAAGTTGGCCATCATGATCTTACTCCATGGCTTGTATGAGGGAGAGATGAGGAAGTAACAAAATTTTTTGTTACTGTGGTTTCACTTGGGAGAGTATGGGCAGAATTATTCCCACACTTTTCATGAAATTTATAAAGAGGAGGAAGGCACATTCAGGGTGCAAAGAGGCTACCCTTCAACATTAAAGGATCATGAGAGACTTCCATGTAGGAAGAAGATCCTCTCACATAGCAGCATGATGGTGGATGGCTTTGGCATATGGAATGTCAAAGAGAGGAGTCATGGATCCTTATTTCTAAGGCCTACAACATTGTCACATGGGAGTGTGTTCTTATTTATGGCGTGTTCCAAGGAGTATATGTATCCCTTCTTCTTGCATATTTTTATGAGGGGATCCTCATGGGGGAACTTATACATGGACCTCACTTTAAGCCTACTCACCATGCATCGTAAGAAATACATTTATGTATTTGTTGATTACTCCATTGAGTATTTGTATCTTCTCACGATATATGAGCAGTGCATTGCTCCACAAGAGAGCAAGAGTATTTATGGGTTTCATGGTCACTTTAGGGCCAATGTTTGTAATGATAGTAGCCCATCTATACATGACTTTGGGAAAGTGTATTGTTATCTTACCTATGTACAGTTGATAGAAATTGATGCTTACTTACCCATGTTGGAAGATCAAACATATATAACTTATAACTTGTTGCAAAACCACTTGCCACATGACATTCTCAAACAACAGTTGGGGAGACTGCATAATATCCACTTGGAGAACCTTTGGTACGATCCAAAATTGCACATGAATTTTAGCATTTTTCTGATTTAGATGCCAAATGGTGATGATGTGCCATTCATATTGAATGGAATGGTTTGGGTTGGCATGTCTCATGATTTTGGAGGAAGAGTCTTTGGAGACTCAATATTCTTCTTGACATTGGAGGGAAATCATGTTGCAGCCCAAGATCAGCATGCCCTATACACTTATCAGAAGTGAAGAGGAGGACAGTGTGGGATAGGCCCTCTTGCCTATCATGTTCATTTATTCAGCCCACCTACATTTTAGGAGCCAAATGTGGAGGAGATTTTTCATGAGATGCCATGTTGGAGGGTGACTCACTTCATTTGGATGATAGCATGGGTGAGGGAGGTACTCATTCACCATGTTGGTCATCACTCCTACTTTGTGGAGGCCATGAGACAACAAGCAGTTTCTCTTGATGCAGTGATGGAGGGTATTGATGGAGGCCACATGAGGAGGAGGGGAAATTTTTCTCTCCCTATACATTTGCTTGAGGACAAGAAAATACTTTGGAGGGGAGGACTGTAATGTTCCAAAATTTAGCCTTAAAGCTAAATGGAACATTAGAGTTAGTAGCAGCTCTAACCTGTGAATAAATGGGTAGAAAAGACCATAAGTCACCTGAGGATAAAAACACTCCAAGTGTGAAAGGGGAAACTCTTTCCATCTTAATAAAACACCTCCATGTGTGAACATAGATAAAATCAAGTTGATTCAATCCACCTTGACTAATTCAACAACGCAGTTGTGGAGGAGGAGGAATCCAAGAAGGAATAACGCAGTTTTGGAGGGAGATGTATATTTGGGTAGAGATGACCTAATTGAGTGGGGCCAAGGGCAAGAAAACACATGTCTTATTTAAGGAAGAAGATGGCAGCATTATTCTTCATGTTTAAGATCATTACTCTTATCTGCTCAGATTTTTTCTCCCTTTGCTGCTTAGCAGGGTTGCAGTGTTGTTTAGCACCGGGTGTTCCTGAGCAGGAGTCCCACCTCTCTCCTTGAGGAGCCTCATTGGGAGAGTTTTCATTCATCATTCCACATCAGGTTTTTAGGCCAAGATTCAGCCAACTTCATCAGTGTAGTATTTTCGATGATTGTGCAGTGTTGCAGGGTGCAATAGTGGAAGGGATTGGAATCCCAATTTCTGAGCTAGTTTCTCATTGGAGGAATGTTTCCTTCACTTGCAGGATCTGTTTGGAGAGCTCCATAGCCTATTTCAGATTTGTGGTATTGGACCAAACATTTCCCCTACAGTCCCAGTGCTGTTTCAGCTAGGGAATGCGTTATTTTGGAGGTAGCATTCAACAGATGGTCTAGTGGCTCTGTTGCAGTGTTTTCTTGTGATTGAGAGGTTTAACCTTTCATGGGAGGAAACCCTCGATGGATATACATCATATGAGAAATATTTCATCCTTATACAACCTTATGCTTTATTTTTGCAGTGGTGATTCAGTAAATTTCTGAATATCACATTTTGTATGCAGAGTGTTTGACAAGAAATCCTTGTCGGGTTCTCTTGTATTTTGTATAAGGAGACTAGATCTCATTTCTCAAAGAATTATTGTCTAATATATGAGTAGATATATTTTTCTCCTATTTTCTGAGCTAAAACCCTCAAAATACTGCGCAGTCTCTTTTATGCATTATTTCTGGGTAGCAGTGTCTAGGGTTTTTAGTCATTTTCAGCTACACTAGAGTGGGAGGTCAGTTACCCTCACCTAGTTTCATTTCTTTCTGATCTCCTCTTGGAATTATATGCTATATGGATGTATCTATGGGATCCAAGTGATTATTTTCATTTTCTATGGCATATATTTTTGAAAATTTGTTTTTAGTGCATTCTTGCTGAGCTGTCCCAATTTTGGGATATTGCATAATGTCATCTCCATGTAGGGTTTTCATGCACTGCTCTCAACCTATTTTTGGATTGAAAAAATGCTACATTTCTTTCTTAACCAAGTAGCAAATTATTCTTTCATACATTCCTTTGGTTCAAATACTAATTGTTATAAAATAGGACATAAATTTTAAAATATAATAGGTACACATAAAAATCAACAATAAGAAATTCACAAGAAACAAAATTCAGAAGGTTCATACAATTTTGGTCACATCGCCAAGAAATAGCTAGGCATTCCATTATATTTTTTTTTTGTAAAGTAAAATTCTATTAAGCTTTAAAAATATATATAAAAGTAGTTTATGGTTTTCCATGGCCTTCTAGTTAAGAAAATAAACATGTGGAAGGTCCATATATTTTCCAAAATCCAAACAAAATATTTTGAAAGCTTATGAACAAGCATAAAGATAATATTGTTTAGTTAAGATGCCTAATCTAGTAACTAACTTAGACAGAAAAATTTGATCAAAATAACTTGAAAGACTAGAGAGACTAGAAATCGTTATTTTATCTTGGAAGAATCTAATGTATCCTTTGTGATGGGATGCTTACTACAGCTAGGAGAGCATCCAGGATCTAAGGGGAGTTCTAGATAGTCATTAATATGGCCTACCTTCTTATATAATTTCCTCATGATCATTTGTAGTTTATCCAACGAAAGAAGGATTTCCTCTACCTCATTTTGATCCAATAAGACCCAACCTAACAAGAGCTTTAGATGTTATTAAATGTAAAAAATATACATGTATTGGCTATAGTGACCCATGTTATGTCCATTATCAGGCACCCAATTTGCTATTTCCCTAAGCACTTCAGAAAATGTCAAACAACTGCATTTCCTAGATAGGTATCACTCCACCTTAGTGATTTAATTTGTAATGGCCTATGAGGTGTTAGTTATGTATCTTTGGGCTAAGCTCTATATCCACCTTGCTCCTAAAAAATGTAGTCCCTCAATGAATTTTGGATCAATGAAAAGGCATTGGGAGTTGGTAATTGTGACAAAAATAAAATATTGTCGGAGGAAAGTGTCTCCAAAGCATGCAACCTAAAGAAAAATATGTCTAGGAGGGATAAGAAAGGGAGAGACTAGTGAAAAGGAAGCCAATTTCAAGGACCAAATACTGAGAAAATGTAGAAGAGGGGCCAACCTAGGGAGGACAAGCCATAATAGAGTAGTGAGATTAGCCAAAAAGGAAATAAAACGCTAGAAGAGATACATTGTAGTGCATATATTGCCAAGAAAAGGGGGTTGGGGAAAATAGGGTTATAAAATCCCAATGGTCGTGCATAAGGAGAGGACCAAAAATTAAGGAAAGAACATAGAATAAAGAGATTAACCAAGAAAAAAAATGCACCTCCATAAATAGCTTGAGTATTATCTAACCCACAAAGGTTAGTGATGCCCCTCTATTCAATTTCTTGTAACCTAAATTTACAACTCTTCCATGTAAAAATAAACCTAGTTTGCAAGTAATTCACCACTTCTAAATTTGATTAAATAAATTCAAGGGAGGTTTAGATAATAATAGACCCCTAAAGTTGTGGTGAAGTACCCAATTTGGAGAGAATTGAAATGGAAAAATTGCATTTGATCCCCTTCATAACATGTGTAATCTTTAAAGAATAAGCTTACGTCACATCTTAACCATCTCACATGATCACAACTACCATAAAAATTATAATTTTGTTGCAGTAGAATTGCATCTTGTTTGAGCCCATTCACATGATCTCACTAGCCAAAGAAATTCAATAGCTATAATGATTTTGGGGACAGTGCATGGTGGAACCTTTTCCCATGTATGCATGGTGGTATACAAACAATTTTCTCCACACCTTTCCCCCCTTTAGTCACCATTCCAGGGGTTGTTTTATATGTCATCCACAAAATATTTGACATTTTTACACTCTTCTTCTTTTATACCATGCCCTCACAATGGCCCAAAGGAAACATACAATGGATTCATTATGCCTATAAATAGGCTACATAGCATGAGAATACCATGAGAAAAATAATGAGATACCAAAACCTTGAGCTAGTGATCCACTAATGGTAAATTAGCTCTAGGATTGATCCAACCTTACCATAATCTTACCATAACCATCCTAATAAGCAAGAAGTAAGAGTTATTTCATAGCAAATTGTAAAAGTTCTCCAATTTGACACTCAGCAAACCAACTTTGTAAGGAATCATGGTAAATTGACTCTAGGATTGAGCCTACAGTACCCTCACCACTCTAATAAGCCAGAAATAAGAGTAACTTCATCACAAATTGTAGAAATTCTCCCATTTAACACTCCCCAAACCAAGTTTGTGAGAAATCGAATGATACTAATAATAAAAGAGAAGAAATATTTTGCTCATAATAATAAGAAAGCACAAAGAATGTAATCCTTCAGTGTGTTTTTGTAATTTGACCCACACAATTCTTGATGAAATGGAATATTCTATCATTTAAATTTCATTTTTCACTATAAAAATATAAAATATATTTGACAACATGTATAAACATAGCAGCATAAAATATGGCATTGCTAACCAAAAAACTTGTTGCGTGCCTTTTTTTCTTCTCAATTATGGAATGCGATTATTAAAGAGAAATATGTGCTAAATTTGAGTTTGGTAGATTGGGTTTGAAGAGGTGTTCCTCAATCCAAAAATGGCTCCTACATTGGGTGCATTTTGTTGCAAGAGAAACCATGTATTTGTGGTAACCTCGGGTAGGTTGTGGGTAGGGGTTATTGCATTGTGATTGGACTCAATGCCATCAAAAGTTTTTGTGAAAATAATCTACTCTCATTCCCAATTATATAGTTACTTTGCAACTGCATAACATATCTGGTTCACATCTGGAATCGATGCTTTGTTGTCTTCTAACCGTATGGTTGACCTTCCTCACAGGACCTTAGGCTCCGAAATTCTCTTGAGCTCGATTGGGAACAATGAAATATATGCTTGGGCATGTTGACATTATGCTCAATGATACTAAATATCAGATTTAATGGGGCTGGTAGGGAACTAGCGGGCAACAATCTGGTCCATGAAATTTATTCTTACATCACCTAGGATTTGTGGATTGCACATTGTGATGCTTGGTTGGAAGATAAGTGGTGATGGGATGCCCCTCTTAAGATGTACTGATTATTTTGGCTAACATGTTGTAATAGAATCCTCACTTGCGAGAATCCCATGTGGAGGGGCTTTCAAGGTCGAGGGATTTTCATAATGAAGAAGTTGTCCACCTTTTTTTTGGATGAAATTTCACTAAAATCATTTAGATGGAAGATATGAAGTCCTTGAATATTCAAGCTACGTGTGTTTCATCATCTATTGGTGGTTGTTTTCCCTAATGGATTGTAAGCTACAAAGCCTTCAGGATGCTCCCTCTTTACATTTTTTGGGGCATATGGCAGTGTAGGAATGGCATAATTTTTTATCTTGTTGTCTCTAATATGTGCTATAAGTTATAGAAAGTTGTGTGTTTCTTCTAGGAAATTGGGCCCTATTTTCCCTCCCCACTTCCACAATTTTTTGCATTCCAAGAATTTGTGTCATATCAAACGGTTACCATTTTTACGGAGCCTGCTCGAAATGCATTTGTGGTTGTGGGGCTACCCTTTTGATGCACGCAGGTCTCCAATACCATTTCCATTAGAGTGTTGGGGTGAGATCAAAAAACATGACAAAACTAGTTGCTCTTTGGTGTGTTTTAAGATGTGCTTCCTGGTTGGAGATTGAAGAGATGGCTGCTACAAGGTACTCAAAGAATGTCATTAATTAGGTGCAGGGAAATTAATCTTTTGGGTCTCTTGCTTTATTCAACTGGATGTCTCAGATGAGGTAATTGACAAGAAAATTACGCATAACAATTTACCAATCGAATTCCATCCATATCGGTAAGTAGTATCCTTTTCTTCATCAAATTGAGTTCATGTTTGATATTAATAATTCCATTTGACTTTTAATTATTGGAAGAGGGACTATAGCTTAATGGATATTTCTTAGTGGTTAATACTTTTTTTTACGGTTGGAAAGGGGTAATGATACCACTCAGATTTTTATTATTTGAAAGTGGGGACATACCGTACACCAGCATGTGTACTCTTTGTTTTATATGGAGATTTGAATTATCTGGAAACTTCAAGTGGACGGATGACCTTTATTTCCCAATGAGTCTTAGCAAGTTGGAAAACATTTCCTCTGCCTTTGAAATAGAACAAACCCGAAACCACAGAAGCTTTTTCATGAGAAACAGTGGAAAATTATTTTGTAGAATGATAAAATATCTGAATTGTGACTTGTGGTGGACATTGATGCGACAAGAGTGTAAGATTCGTCGTAATGGCTTGACATCTGTGTGGGAGCTTTAGTGGGCATGTATAACCTAAAACTGTAAATGCTGGAGAAGGAGGACCTTGTCCAAAGTCATGATCCACACCAACGTCTCTTCTAGTCGGTGAACTTTTCGTAATATCTCCTGAAATACCTATGATATTTGTTAAACTTCTTCCTAACGACCAAATGAAATTTTTTCTAATGTGCTCATTATTTTCAACAATTTGTTACGGTGCATGAGACAGCCCACGGAAATCTTACTAGAAATGTATGCTTTTCGCTTCTTGTAAATTTTTTCAAACCAACCATATTTGTTAAACTTCTTTCATAACGACCAATTGAATTTTTTTCTAATGAGTTCATTGTTTTCAGCAATTTGTTTCGATCCATGAGACTGCCCGTGGAAACCGTAACAGAAATGTACGCTTCCCGCTTGTCAATATTTTTTAAATGTACAAATTCCGGGATTGATATGATATAGTATATTTTAATAACTTTCACTAGACATATTTAGAGCTTGATATGATATGATATATTTTAATAATGTCTAGACCCAACGGTCTAAGGGGCCCACATTCTACATCATACAAGACATTTTTCATGTTTCTGTTTAGAACATTTTTTTTCTCTGAATTTTGATCAAGAACTTCACAGTTTTGTATTTTATCCTTTCCCTTGATTGACCCACTCAAATAAGTCTTTTCTTCATGCGATTGTGATGGGTTGAAGTTTTTGACATATATCGGTTTTTTCTGCTAACCTATTTTTCGTACATGGTAGTCTTGAGTTTTTCAAACACCCAATTCTTTATCTCATCTTTAGAATTAGGACAATATTTCCAATTGATTCCCCATTTTCTCATCCATTTGTAATTTTTTTCCTCCAAGCTTTCTTCCTGCGCTTTATCACAACGTAAATAATTTGGCCAACACTATGCCCCCATGTTTTCCACCTTTTTCGAATAGCTTAACAAATGGATGATTGTTGAAGCCTACATCGGAAACATTCCAGCCACAACTAGTAGGGTCACATATGGGATTGTTGCCTTCACTTTGAGGTTACTAATGGTTAAGTACTTTTGAATTTTTTTATATTTGTCTCCACTTGTGATTTGACATGCTGCTGCCCCAAACATCACATTCGTATAGCACAACCAAGGTAACCAACAGTGCAAAAAGAGTTTTCTTGGTTTGTTAGTTGCACACTTCACTGCATATTTTTTGGAGAAGATAAGAAGCTGTCCACCCTCCTTGGATCATTTTAGTTATGCATGTCTTCCAACTAATCTTATTGTGAAAAATGATTCCTAGATACTTTTACTCTTCCACTGTCAATAGGGTTTTTCTTTATATAGAGTTCATTTGGTTAGTGATTATTAATAGTTCGGAGGTAGTGGGTGGTAGGCCATTCATATCCACTGAAATTATTCCCATTGCATGTTCATCTAGTCCGTCAATAGTGGACACGGTTAATTGGGCTTGATTTTCGTTTATAGTTTATATTAATGCTTTGTCAGAAGAATTTTCATAATCTAATGTCAATAATGATAAAGGAACCAATATCTATGGAGTTATAGGTACTCATTAAATTTACTCAAAGTAAAAAATCTAGCAGATGACTGTAGGACAAATTAATGAACGATGTTGATCGCTTCCCCTCCATCTTTCCACGAACTAAATTCAAGCACCTGTTTCTAGCTCTGTTTTTTCAATTTCCCTTTATCTTGGCTTCTTTTTACTCGCTGCAGGTGGATAATCCATTGCAATTTTGTACAACACACTTGAATTAATGAAGATGAAATCTATAATGCCCTAAACTAAAGTTCAAACCAATGGTGCTTCGCATTCTATGTAGGACTGACAAAGAGATTCTTACTCCGTGATGTTGTACCAATATAATGCCGAAAGATCAACTCCTAGTTCTTTCTTAGATTCAGCGATATTCTCCAAGGTAATTCCACGTGCGATGTAGCCTAGTACTCTCCAATGGCTCTACGCAGCCTCATTTAATCCTTTCTACTGATCATATCCAAAATATCATGACATAACTCACCTTGATTAGCCAGGGAACTGGAAAAGTGGCAGTGGGTCAGTCTCGGTAGTATTGATTCACCAAGCTCGCATGGTACTGTTGAAATCCAAGAACCAATTGATGACAACGAAGAGAAGAGAGAACTAGTAGGTCAAGGGAGTACAAAGGAGGCAGAACATAACCTCTAAAATGAAATCTAATAATCTATCTATGGTATGTGGCTAATCTTTCAAACGAGGTGATTTGTGTATACTCAATATGATAATCTCAGTCATAATTTAGTTAAATGTTCATTTTTCAAAATATTATTTTATTCAGGTTTCAAAAGAGAATTTAAGCTAAGTATTCTTATTATTTTAAATGAAATTCGTGGTATGGTTAATTTTTGAGTAATTAGCTTCTTTGTTTTAATGAACATGAGAATCTCAGTCATAATGAAATTCAGGGTATGTGGTTATTCTTTGAGTAACTAGGTGCTTTGTGTAGAATGAATATGAGAATTTCGGTCATAATTTAGCTAAGTAATTATGTTTAAAAGAAAAACAATTTTTCTCCATAATTGAATTTAGTTGAAATATTTGAAATAGAGTATAATAGTTTTATTTCAGCATGGTCATTTTGAAACTAAAGAGGGAATTGATGATATTGTGGAGGAGAGAATTTATCAGTAAGGAGAGTACAATGGAGACAAACCATAATCTCTTAAATGAAATCTGACAATCTATTTGTGCTTGATCATTAAGTTAATGGGGTGGTTTATGTATACTCAATATGAAAGCTGAGTATTCAGTTTGCTAAAGGGAAAATATTTTTTCTTCTTTTGCTTGAATTTAGTTGAAATAGTGTAAATAGAGTATATAATGGTGTTGTTTTCTTCTTCAAAGATAATAATTTATGGAATTTATACTTTTATTTTTTACCTCTTACGTGTCTTTTTAAATATAAAAACTATTGACTTTTGGAATAGCACATATTTTTTTCTTTGCAAGTTTGTGAGAAACTAACTCAAGCTATATATATATTTTTGTGAGAAACTAACTCAAGTTATAGATTTTTTTAGATGTATTCAAAATGAAAACAACATATATCTATTAAATTGCAAGATGCAAAAACAAAAAAATGTATATATTTTCTTCTTGCATATGACTAGAAGTAACAAAGTTTTTTAATCAAATTAAATAGATATATCATATTTACCTATTCACTGATTATGAAACTTACTCCAGTGATGAAAATTCATTGACATAAAAAATTAAGATATACTATATCTTCACATTTATTTTTATTATAGGTAATCAATTCAAAATAGCTTTTTCAAATCTAAAATTCTGAGTTATTCTTGTTTCAATTTACTAACCTAAAACCCAATATATCCATCATTTAAAGTTCCTTATTCAGAAAATCCATATAATTTACCTTCCATCTAAACTAAGTTAGAATAAATTACGATAAACATATCTAACTAAAATGTAACCATTTTTATAATTCTCATTTTATACCCTTTGTACACATTACTATACTTGGGGAACAAGAAAATATTTGTATTTATCAAGCTACTTTAATATGTAAAATTCTTTTATGCCCAATATACTTTCTCCGTAGAGATAATATTAAAAATAACCGTTTTTATTAAAAATACCCGTGTTAATTTCCGGAACCTTAACAGAGCTTCCAAGAAGGACAATTACCCGGTCACATTTTCTCACATCATATTTTAGCTTTATGGGAAATATTTTTATCTAGGACACCATATTGTAGCTTGATATTGTAGCTTGATGTAACCTTTCGATTCAGGTTTCTTTTGTATTTCTAAAATGTGGTAGGTGGAAATACCTATAGAGTAGAAAAAATCAAAGAAAAAGTTACTTTTTTCCTACTTTACACAACTTGTTTCCATGATCTTTTAGATTAAGTCTTCATTCCTTTTTGGGTAATCAATCCTCACATGAAAAGCATTAGACATCATGTTATAGTACTATATTGGTATTTTTTTCGTTGGCCTTCCCATTTTTTGTGGTAAAGGATGATAAAAATTTTCTTTACATTAGATTCTTTTTTTGAACATGAGTTTTTTGATTCTTGGACATGTCATTTTTATATGATTTTCACAGTGTAACTTGTCTTTGGATTAGAAAAAATTTCTCACATAGTACTATCCTTTGATATACAATAATTAGGGAAGAATGATATTTTCTAATTTACATAAACATCTCAACTTGTCCTCGGATTAGGGACAATTTACCACACACTACTATTTTCTGATATACAATTATTAGATAAGAGCAATATTTTCTCATCTACAACAACACCTCTATTAATCACAATTATCATTATAGTCAGGACATCTAGTAGTCAATATAATTTAGTATTCTCACTATAGCAACCAAACATATATACTTTATTTTTTTCATCTAAATTACCTCTCTTTATCTCCGAAATATTCTCAAAAGATACAAATGTAATCATTAAAATGACTTACAGAGGATTTTCTACCTAACCATAACTCCTTAGGAGTGGTATTTTACAAATCTTTACAAAGAAATCTGTTATGAATGTGAACAATGATATTTACTTCTCCTTACATAGAATTGGTATGGTACTTTCTAGCTGTGGGATGGGCACATTATCATCTCCATAACTAGCATATTACTCCTTTCCATGACTCTGTTTCGTAATTGAATGAAATGAGTGATATATTTCCCATGTTTACCTTCCATTTTGGAGAATTTAATTCCTTCACCTAAGTTGAAACATTCTCACCTCCACTAATCGGTATTTAAGATTTGATGTAATTATTATTTTTTATTTTTATACCATCATTTTCTATTCTACAATAGATAAAAAGGGTTATTTATAAAAGGGTTATTTCTTACATATAAATTAAACTCACTTACCTTGGAAATTCATTCTCCTAGTAGAATGAAATACTTTTCTAGGGAAATCACTGGTGTTTTAATTGAGTATTGTATATCATTATGTTAATTATATTATTTTTCATTTGATGTGTTTAGATTGGAAAAAATAGAGAATCATGTTGGGAGGTCATTTTTACCAATGATCCCAGTTTGGAAAATTTCGGGTGAAAATATTTTTGATCCATTATGATACTATGTTTTTTTCCAAAACTTTCTACGGACCATTAGTCCATAATCTAGAAATTGACATCTTTCCAAAAGCATGAGATATTCCTTGATCAAATTTCATATGAGAAAGTTATTATTCCTATAAGTTCACCTACTGGGATTGACCACCATACTTTGAGAAAATTCCATGTCACCACTTGTTACTCATTGAAAAGGGGTTGTCCACCGGGAGAATATGAAGGTGAATCTATATGGATAAATTTGTAACTCATATTGACAATTGAATGGGTAAAATTCAACCCACAGTTTTCTATCAATATGTGTTATAGTCGAGCTAGTAGGAGGAAGCAGACTTTCATTATGTTTTCTTGCATGTTGTTTAACAATAGATAAAATTAGCTAAGTGTGGATATATATATATAGAGAGGGCATATTAGTGGGGTTTTGTGCTTTGTAGTATCTCTTGGGCCACATGTTTAAGTAAACTATAGAAATAGTTCCTTCTCCTTTGTACTTCCATCATTTCAATTTAAAACGAAAGAGAACATTGTAGCTCCACCTTCTAGCTAGGATTTATCCTATAAAAGCTTCCTAATTAATTTCCTAGTGCTTTTGTTGGATTTTTATTAATTGTATTTACTCGTTCTCTATTTTACATGTATTATGTATTGCATGCATAAACAACAAAAAATAATAAAAAATGTGAAATCTAAAAGGAATTATCCCTTCGTAATATAGAGTTTGGTTTAATTTCATAAATATTTTGTGATGGACTATCTAATGGAATATTCATAGAAGTGTATAAATCATGATGTAGTAGTTTAAAAACGACTTCAAATAACCATTTTTTATTAGTATCAAATTTTTGTTAATTTTCTATTACCATTTGACAACCTATACATATACTCTTAAATTCTTGAATGGATGAAATACCAACAACCATAATATACTTATTAGGTATAAAAAATATAAATAAATTAGATTCCCATACTCCCCATACAAGAGTGCATTGCTTGTGTTCTCTAGCACAGTTAGTCCATATGTTTATCCTATATTTAGATCAATAAATTTGTACAAGCCTTTCTCACTAGTACCAATAGGAAACACATTGTTTTCAGGAAAGTAATAAATTGTACATTTTATCCTTGAAATTTTATGCACATATTCACACTTTTATTTATCTCATTAAGGGAAAAAAATTTTACCCCATTCAAGAAAATTGTGAGAATTATTCAAGGTATAGTTCAAATTATTGTTGAATGTGACATGAACAATTCCACATCCTCTAATATATTTTTTCCAATCATCATTGAATAATTGAATTCAATTGGTTCTTCTATTCAATTAAATTTGCACACCAATATCTATGCCATGTGTAATGGTGAGATGCGGCTTAGTTGAAATACAAACTTGTAGATTTAGTTGAACTATTTTCTGATGCCACAAATGCAAATCCACCTACTACTTTTGCATCTCCTTTGAAAACATTTACCCTTCTTGATTTGATTTGACCATTTGCTAAATCATAATATCTTATTTCATAAATGCTCTTTAAGTGTTCAATCCTATTAGAGTAATAACCTTTGAATTTAATTGTCCTATATACACTTCTAGGAATCTTATATTTGTCTTTGCTTTTGAATTATACACTCTATAAAATATGAATATAATTCTTCAATTTTATCTTGATTCATTTCCTTATATTGAAAATATCAATAACTTATCAATATTAAATATTTTTGAATCTCCCAAAAGAGATGAAATGGATCAACAAATGAATCAAAAGAACTTATCAATATTAAATATTTTTGAATCTCCCAAAAGAGATGAAATGGATCAACAAATGAATCAAAAGAGTGAAGAAAAATTCACATCACCAAAATAACCATATCTTCAACATCTACTATTTTCTTAATGGTACACTATTAATCACTAAGATCATTCCAATAGAATACATCTTTAAAGATTTATGTTTTTGGCAACTTAATGAAAAAGAAAATGTTTTAGTCGATGATTGATAGTTGCTATTGGAATTTGTTTGCAACATAGATGTTATAATGACATTTTTATTTTTCAAACTAATATATACACACATAGAAATCTCATTTATTTTCTAGAAAATGTTTTCTCGCAAAAAATGGATTGTTGCCTTCAATTACAGTTTGTGGCAAAGACATTGCCTATAATGCCACATAAGGGTAAACACTACAAAAATTGAATTCACTAGCTCCAAATATGACATTGAAAATTAGCATATCACATCTCTAAAAAGCTACTAAAGCTACTATTCTAAAGTCTATAATAGATAATAAATATAGCCTATTATGTTGGTGCAACAATTTTTTTTTAGTTTCACTATTGAGTGTTTAATTTATTAGTATTTGTCGAGACAATACTTTATAATTTGCCTCTTGACCGATAATAATTTGGAATTTACTAGTAAAAATTCTAATGTGTAATTTTATAAATAATTGAAATGATTTCTATTTTACTTTAAAAAAAATTGTGTTAGCATTTCATTGGCTAAACAGTTTTGTCTTTTTTTAGAGTTTCTGATATTTGCTTGATATTTGCCATGAAATTTGCTCACCCTGCATCCTCCTTAGTTTTCATGTGATCATCGTTGGGTGAATGGTGCATACATGATAAATTAAGACACATGGAGTTTTAGTTAAGGAATAAAAATATATTCTTAAACTATACACATTCATATCAAAAAAACGTTTAAAATATTTTCTAGTGAACTTTGTCTCATGGTTTCTTCTCAAATTCCATAAGACAAAGACAATTATTCCATTTTTCAAGAATCCTTTCATATTCTTTTAATTTTTTATCTTCTTCTAATAATTTATATTTAGTATTTTCTTCAGATACTCTTTGGAAGATCAAATCTCCATGAAACAAAAGTATATCTTGCTCCATAGAGTAACATCTTTTGTTTCACTATATAAATAGGAGTGAAATGCTTTTTTTTCAATGAAGTAAAAGTGAATTGTTTTAATGTTATAAGATCCTTAGCAAGATCTATGGCAGAAAATTTGGTTAGATATTCCAAGACTTTGTTCCCAATGTAGAGGATGTGATTGGGGAATATTTGCTGGAACTTTCTATTTTGGATTTTTTGGTCGCCTACTGATCCCCTAAGGGTTATAGTGTCGAAGTTGAATAGACATTGAAGTCAAATAGTCCAAGAGATCTTTGGAATATGAATCCAACTATTATAAAAATATATTATAAATGTATACCTTATGAATAATAAAGTTAAATCACGATTATTTTTATCTATTATCCATTTTATGTGCATGTTTAATATGGTATCAGGGGATCTCATGCCCTACTAAAATGTGAGCCACTTGTGGCCTTTATAAACCTGTACTCTCCTCCTGGTCGGTTATGAACCTTTTTGAGCGTTTATAAAAGCGGATACAGATCATATGTCAATTATGCACCTTCCTTAATGTTATTTGTGCCATTCCGCATTGTTTTCTTGCACCCCTAATGCATGTTGTTCTGAAAACTATTTCAAAAGAAACCACTTGTCGCATGATTTTATCTCTCTCTCAGTGAGCCAAATCAATCCCTTTTATTTGTTGGGAAAGTAACCAGTACAAGAACGAGCTTCTTGTGGAAAAAATGAGTCGAATCTTTCATCCTTTCTAAAAGCCGTGAATGTCGAATAGAGCACGAGTTAGTGAGTTAAGTGTTGAATGCTAAATGATACCTACGACGAAAGTCATTCCTCTGGATGATCATGTGCAATAGTGAAGGTATCCATTCAAGTTTATGGGTTGAAAACATTGAATGCCGAAATTAATAGTGTGGAATTATTTATGCATTGTTCATTTACAACCATTGGATTTTTTCTGAAATAATGTGAGCTAAATTCCTTTGAGTTTAGACTTTTCAAACCATGACTTAAACTCCATCGAACTGTGGAAATCGATGAATTGAAATCGTTGGTCATTATTGGTCGGTGCACGTCTTTGATATCTAATACGTGTTGAATTGTAAGATTATATGGTGAGATTTCCGGTGCGTTGAAAATATTCGTTGAATATTTTTTGAAAGTATGTTAGGGTCGTCATATATATATGTTGCCTTAAATAGTTTTTGAAGGGCATGTTGAATATTTTTTTGAAAATAGTAAAAGGTATGAAGATGTGTTGATTTGGGATATGTGGCATCAATGTTGTGCGAGTATTTTATATGTGCATTGGCCCTTTATGTAATTTGAAGTGTGTAAAAACCTTGTGCCATATGACCATAGGTATGACATGAAATTTTATGGGAGGTTCATGAATTAATTCATAGATGAAGTGTTGGTGAATGGGTATAAGATTTCCATGTAACTCGTTGGTGAATGTGTATATGATTTCCATAAAATGTGTGTTTTGAGTGGAGCCATAATATATAGTACATGTAAGGTATGAAAGTTAATATGGAATATAAAAATCGTTGATTGAATTGGTTTATTTGCATTAAACTATTTTTTTAAAGGCCATATGTTATGTGGTATGAAATAGAGTATGGTATATTGCATATTTATTTAGAAGACTATGTATCGTATGTGATGAAATATATATAGTTTGGTGCATTGGATTAATAAGTGTTGGTTTGTATATATATATGGGTCAATACTGAGAGTCTCCATTATTATTTGAAGACAAAGGTGTATGACAATTAGATTTTTTTTAGTAACATTGTTGTGAAATGCATCGAATGGGTGACGTACTAGAGTTACTGAAAATTTTAGATACATTTTGTTGTTCATTGCATAGTAAAAGTCAACAAGGAAAATATTTTTGACATTCAAGCTTGCCTAAAAAATGTGCAAGAAAAGATTGGTTTTTTGCAACTTCAGACAAACTTTCAATACAATGAGTTACAATAGCATAGACATCATTCTGAACATGTATTTGTTCCAAACAATCCTTTATCTGAGATTGAAACAAACGCCCATCAGAAGCCAACAAATGATCAAGTCAGTAAAGTTGAGGTTGATCACCATCATGTGTCAATTTCAAGAGCAGTTTTGCGTAAAGATGCAGAAGTTCACGTTCCAGCTCCCAAGCCCATAACGAAACCTTGGGAAGAAATTTTCAACAACATCATCAAAACTTGTATTGGATATGACAAAGAGGTGTCCTTTCATATTACATATTACTCAAAGTCCATTCAGTTTCAAAGTGTCAGATTCCTTCAAGATGATTCATATTCATATGTTCCTACTCCACATTCACAACATATTGTCAGATGCCAACATTGTGAAAAAGTTGGCCATGTGAAAAATCATTGTTTTGATCTTTTGGTCACCACACTCATTCTTCAAAAAAATGCCTCATGAAAGAACGAAGATTCACCTTAGATGGATTTCTTCTTGAAAATGGCCTTGAACAACCAAGAATATATTTTTCGCATATCACATAATTTGTTCACCAGTACTAAAAGGTCCTGAAATTGAGTTTTATTCATTTTCTCAACTTGTATTTGACAAAGGGGTAATTGATGGTCATATACAAGCTTCAAAGATACATCAAGTGAGCTTGAGCCACAACATCAACTTGTTTCTTGAGCGTACAGTCTGAGAAAGCTATAGCTAGATTCACAATTGTTGCGAGAAAGAGAGAAGCCCTGAGCATTCCTTTGATTGGTGGTATTCCTTAAACCACTACCGGTTGAAGGCCTCACTTTTTCTTCGTTGAAGGTATCCCTCTTAAAATCATTAAGGAGCACTTCCTCTAGCAAAAGCCTTCAACTTCTTGCCATATTTGGAAAATATTTGGGAATCGCACTAAGCATTCTAGGTTGAGACTTAAAGCTCTCCCTTTTCACAATATTAGAGAGAACTTACTCTATGAGAAGACTTCAACTTCTCGCCATATTTGTAAGAGTTCCATGAAATTCACTAAGTGTTCCAGTGTTGGTGGTAATCCTTAAACCATATGTCATTGAGAGCTCTATTCTTCCACCTTATGTATTCATTTGAGAGGGAACATTAAACCTATTTCTGTCATGCATTGTTGTATTTTTGTATTATAGCTCTCTCCTTCGACTCATATATACCCTTTCGGATTAAGGAGGAATGTTAAACACCTTATCTCCTAAGGGTTATGGTGTGAAATTTTAATATTCATTAGAGGCCAAAAGACCTTTGCAATATGAATCCAACGATTATAACAATGTATTAGAAATATATATCTTATAATTAATAAAGGTAAATCACGATTATCTTATTTGCTATCTGGTTTTTGGAATCAGGGATCAAGGTAGCCCAGGTAATTTAAGCAAGCTAATAACTGAATTTGTTTCTTGCTAAAGGAAGTGTCGTGGAAAAATCTATGAACTATTTATTGATGGTCCTAAGCTTCAAACAACTTTGATGTGGGAATATTTTGGCTAGTTTCAAAGAGTTTTGATTCTAATGCATTGTTCATCTAATCTTTAACTTCTGGAAAAGAAAAATGGCTATTTTAAAGACTTTAATAAAGGAATATTTGTTTTGTACTGAATTTTACTATGCTATAAATGGTTTTACCATGCAGTTTAAAGTTTTTTTTCACAAAGCTTTGATGTTACACTAAATATTTTGCATCGCTTTCATAAGTTTTGGAGCTATTTTTCTTTTTTTCTTATCGTATTTTAGGATGAACCGACTTGAATTATTTATGATTTTGAACCGGCTCAAACAACTCATTTAACCAAATATCCTAAGCATTATGCAATTTCTTGAAACTATAATGTTTGCACTGCCTATATTAGACAATTTTCATAGTCTATTTGCACCGGCTATAATTATGGCTCTCAAATAATTTTGCAAAATTGCAGAACTTCTTCATCTCATCTGTATAAATCCTTTTAAAATTGTTTTATCGTAGTTAGGTTATTTGATCTTGCATGATCTACACTATTTTTCCCTATATATCCAGATATTGTTACCATATACTGACAATTTCCGTACTCAAACCTAGGGCTTAGAGAGCATGTATAATGATTACGAATCCTTAATGATTAATCGTGCATACCTCTTACAAAAATAAGGCCATAATTTTTCATTTATTATTCTAACGGTTTATCTTGCAGACTTTTACCAAAACCATAATTTATTCATTCATTTATTATCTTAATGCCCACTTTTCTACTTTCTCAGGTTTCAAACTTTAAAGGAACATTGAATTGGTTTACAGTGGAGGAAGCATGAGACTCATGGGCCTCGTTTCGCAAGACATTCATGAAGGTGCTAACCATGTAATCGGGTATGTAAGCTTATGTCTTTAATTTCAGCCTCTGCCCAATCTTGAATGACAAATTGAAACAAAATATTCTATTCGCTTTTCTAATTCTACCCTCTCAATTTTCAAAGTAACTCCCAAGACCATTATGCCTCAAGAGGAAAAATAGATGTGAAAAAATCAACTTTCTGTTGTCTCTCATTCAATTAAAAAAAAAGAAAAATAAATCATTTTCATGCATGCAAAAATAGGATTCTCTTTCATGAAAATCCATGACATGTAATTGAATTGTTTCAAAGACAATTATATGTACACACGACATGATAAATACCATAAAACTTCGAACCTTCAAGGTTTTACTTGATAAGTTGTTTCATTTTACTGCAGATTGTAAGACATACAATATTGTAAACAAACTCAACAATATATTAATGAATGTCTCAAATAATGTTGTACAATAATGTACATATAAATACATCAAGAAATTTTAGAATCAGTTCCCAGAGTTTATTGGACTCTAATAACCAATTACCTGACACAAACTAACCTAAGGATTAGTTGTTTAACATTCCCCACTTAATTTGAAGGGATATATGAAATTCCAAGAATGAGAGCTCAGAATGTTGAAATGCATCTCAACCAAGAGCTGAATTTCCCTCATAAATTGTTTTTAAGGATGACCACAAACTGAAGATTGAAGAACTCAATGTCTCAACCAAAACCAATTTTGGAACCTACATAACAGTTCTCAGGAAAACAAAAAATATGGTTTTGAGATAACCAAAAACAATAGAACTATCACAATAGTCCCTTGAACAATTCTGAATCTAGAAGTACCCAATCACAAACAATTCAATTAACTAAAGTCTCACAACTCTGGTATAGGTTGCGACTCAGGATATGGATATTTGACTCAGACTTGACATCTCGAACTTGATCCTGTAGCAGACCACCAACAAATTCCCCCCTTTTTGAATACAAAGTGAGAAGTATTATTCAGCACTACAAGCTTCGTCAACACTCTCGAACAGATCCTACGGTATGATCTGTATATCTTCTTGGATGATTTCGATCATTCCCAAGAAGAAATCCATCCAAAATTTTTCATATCTCATATAGTACTCCTCTTTTTGTAACATCTCTCTGAATGGTGATTACGCTTTCCACAATTCTCACAGGGGTGAATATAGAAACACCAATCATTCATATGTTCAACTCTGGTACACTGTTGTCATTTATCAACTTTTCTGGAACCACACTATCCAAAAATCCTACACTTTGAAATTTTATAGGTTTACCAAAATCTGGAATGTGAAAAAATACATCATTGTTATAACCCAGACCAGTTCTGTGTTTATTGTGTGTAATCTCTTCCCATGGTCTTCTTATAATAGGCTTCACATCAACACTTATAACTGCATCCAAATTTTCACCTGAAATCACTTCATTTATTTGACCATTCTCTTGTTGATGATCAGGCTTAAACAACCTGTTGTCCTGAACAAAAACATGTTCAGAATTCTTCTTCAGCAATACATGTAATTCATCTCGCTGAAACTGCGACTCTAGCTCCAAGAATTTAATTTTTCTTTTCACATTTTTCAAACATTATTGGATGTCAGAGAGCATGTTTTTTTTTATTTGTAAATAATTATGGACAGTATATAGCATTAAATTTCTTAATAAATGTACTAAATAATTTAGTTTCGCTATTTTCTCCAGTGCAATATCAAAGTAAACTTGCAATGAACTAAGAAAATCAACTCATAAAAAGGGGTGCCAGTTACCACCGAAAATGCACCCACTACAAACAATTTTTCAATGATTTAACTGGGTGTCAAGTTCGACCGGTCATGCACCCATCAAAAATACAAATTTCAGGTAAAAAAATGATTCTTGCAACTACATAAGTAGCGATATATATATATATATATATATATTCTCCATACAATGAATGCTAAAGGAATCTGCAAAGTCAAATATCTGAAAATTTTCATCAAATAGTGATATTTTTAGGGTCGCCAACATATAGAAACCAAAATTATGTTGTCTTCTTCTTGTCCAACAAAAATGTCACAACCTCCAATAGAAATGTCACAAACCTCCAAAATTCCTCCAAAATTTATGTTCTTTTTTAAAAACAAAATTACCAAACATATGTATTTGAACTTGTGACCTCAAATATTACATCTAACTATATGAGCTTTTCTAACCAACAAAAATGTTACAAACCTCCAAAATTCCTTCTAAATTTATCTTCTTTTGTTAAACGAAAATTACAAAACGTATGTATTTGAACTTGTGACCTCAAATAGTACATCTAACTATATGAGCTTTCCTAACCATAATGCTATTTTCTTTTCTTGTTTTTATATTCATAAATTCTATAACTTAAAGTTAGCAAAATTAAACTTCAAATCTCAATGAAAGATCATGTCAACTTCTTCTTGAAGTAAATAACCTTTGTAAATTCTTCATCTGTGCATATTAAATAATGATACTCTTATTTGAAGATAAAAAATTTCACCCTTTCTGAAAGCAATTACCACTTTCTCAACTATTTAATTCACCACCATATTTTGAACTTCATCCATTTAATATATTTCCTATTAAAGAGACCTTCTTTTTCATTTCAAATTCCCTCTTAAATATTATTTTTAATACCTTTTCATTTCAAATTTTGACAGTTAAATCTTTTTTCCTATGTACAATGTTATGATTCCTTGAATTCTGCTTTTTGAAAATTAAGTTGGCTTAGTGATCTAATGGTATTTTTGAAAAGGATCTTTGTTCAAATGTCAACACTCTTGCCCCTTTAAAAGATATCCTTCATTTTCACAATGAATTCACAATTCCATACCAATGTAACTCTGAGTTTACTTTACTGTAATAAATGAATTTCACAATTCCATACCAATGTAACTTCCATTTTACTATTACAACTTTTACCTCCCATTTACTGCAATAAATAACATATCTACCACTGTAACTTCTCAATTACTACAGTAAATAACATATCATTATAACTTCTTGTTAACTACAGTAAATATGATAATTGACCAGACTTCTTCCAAAACTAAAACTGTGGCTCACCAAGTAATAAAAATTCATCAACAACAATAAATCATAATATAGCCCCCAAGAAAATTATTTCACCATGCTACTATCAATCAATATTTACAACAAATTTTACCTTAGTTGCTTTTAACTTGATTTCCAGTAGTCATGCAGTCTTTCTCTCATGCATCTGCAACCAATGGGCTAGCTAATATATTCTTCCCTCCATAAACTTTGATGCAAGAGCATCGTGCTAAAATGTCATTGGTCATTTAAGGAGTATGATGTTTTAAAGAGATTTCATTCTCTAAATGTAATTTTAGATGTTTTGAGTGATTTAGAATAAGATTTAATTAATATTGTGAGCATAATTGTAAATGTTCTCGAAATTTGGAGAACATGAGAGAATTAGGGATTGAGAGATTGTGAAATTATTGTAACTCTTAAACTAGGAATTGGTTTCATGAATTTATGGATAAAAGAGAGATTTCAAAAATTAATGAGGACTTAGAAGAATTAGGGATTTGTTGAGTAAACTGGGGATCTAAACCAAAATTGGTTTATAATCCATTTCTATAAATTGAATGCCTTGAAGGCATAAAAGGAGAATAGAGGAGAAGCATAGAGATTTATATTTTAGATCAAGGAGGAGGATTTAATGGAAATAGGAATATAATAGAATAAAATTTCAATTTCCTCTATATCTGGGTAGTTATGCGTAAATGCCTAGTCTTGGAGGTTAATTACTCTCGAAATAATTTTTAGTTATGGTATTCAATTCGAGCTTTGTTGATTTAATTCTATCTATGAAATTATCAATTCCTACAGACTTAATTTTCTTTTGAAATGAATCTGAATTGATAAAATTCAGATCAAGTTCTAGTTAAATTGATTTTTGTGTCTGTATTTTTCAATTAAAAACTCTGTGTTCACTGTGAACGTGAATTATTCTAGTGGTGTTGTTTAATTAAAGGGATATTAGTTGATGATGCAAAGAAACTGTAGGTTCTTTGAAAGGGTTTCGAATCAAACAATTTTGACAAAGGGAATAAATAAGGTGTAAAGAAACCGAATTCTTGATCTTCGATCTAAAATAATCAATTTACATGGGTTTAATTGACTCTCTACATATAAAACTTATATTGAATGTACTAAATCTAGCTTATATCTAGCGTTAAAAGTATACATAAATGACTTCCTGCTTATTTTGATCCTTCTCTGTAAATTTGAATCTGAGTATTTAAATATTAAGCTACTGCAAATTTGATTGAATTGTGAGATATCGTAATCATATTTCCATTCACTAATTGTAATGGAAGCTCTCCAAGAATGTAAAATCCATCCGAACTGAAAGATTAGGTTCAGAACCATTTGATCAAAGTGTCAATCAGATCAACGGATATCGTAATTAAAGACGTGAGGAGGTTAAATTGAAATTTGGATGCGATGAATTATAAATCTGGGTTAATAGTTTAAGTTGACCTTCCAGCCAGTGAAATGATATGATGGCCTACGCATGAAGATCATTGATCCAATGATAATCGCAATATTAGTTGTAAGAGCTTTAAAATGTGCAGACTAAATGGATTATTAAACGGGGATTTAGAATCTCAGCCATCCAACCCACCCATTCAGATTTGGATCCGATGGAATTCACATTCAGCTAGCATGGAGTTTAATAAGAATAATGGACATGATATTTAATGGAAAGGTTGAAAATTTTGGTTGAATTCTATCATATAATTATCTAAATTTGACTTAACAGATCTTTATTATATGTGATATATATTATTTCCACATTTTCTGTAAGTGATAGTATTATGCTACCGTCATTTATGAAAGAATTATAAAGTGGATTTTTAATGAAATTTGGGTTAAGAGGAAAAGTTTAAAGGTAGAAAATGGGTGTTAAAAATATTGAAGTCCGTGGGTTTTGAAAATGAGAAAGTTTGATTTTGGGAAAACTTATAAGTATGCATTTTGTATGCATACTATGGGAAATGGTGTAGCTGGGCTGCGCCATTAGTGGTATCAGAGCCGAAGTAAAACTTTTTTAAAGTTAAAACTGAATTGTGAAAAATGCAATTGTAAGAAAGGGTGATCATAGTAAAGCAGAAATGGATTCTGCGTGCAGCTGAGCGAAGTATGAACAGATTGAGATTTTCCCCAAGATAGTGATTTATTACAGCCAAAGATAGTTTGAGAAGTTTTTATATTGTAATTACACAGATTGCATGAGAAAGAAATGAATTGTGTATGATTGGATATTGCTGGTGAGGAAGATGCTTAGAAAGAAATTAAAATTATGTGTAAATTCTAATCCAAAATTGATGTGGATTGAAGTCTTGTTCAGAATTGATTGTTGTGACAGTAGCTAAATGTTGAAAGAATTCCACAGTGGAAGCATGAGGACAAAACTATAGAAGCAGATTCACGGAAATGGTAAAGGTCAGCAAATAAGGAGATCATAAAGATAGGTGATGTGGAAAGATGGTATGCATGAGTTTTATTAATTGATGATAGTTTACATATTGAATAAATCAAGGGTGTGCAAAAGTTACATGTTTGCAGGAGATAACTAGCCGAGACATAATTTAATTACAAAGGTATGAAAGTTTGCAGCAGTTGAATGAATGGCGAAGTTGGCACAAGACTGCAATAGTAAAATTGTGTTAAGAACTTTTTGAAGTTCTTATAAATTGTATCAAAACCTTATTCTAGCTGAGGCTTTGAATAAATATGGACAAAGGAGTCCTTAAGAGAAGTGAGTGTAGCAACCAGTGAGATAGCAAGATTGCTCAGTGCAAGTTTTAAAGAAAGAGGACTTGGAAACCAGACAGAGGAGGAGTTTGGTGAGGAAATAAACTCAGAAGGAAGTTGATTGGTTCTAGGTGTTGAAGCTCACACAGAAGTGAAGATGACTATGGGAATTCATAGAGAAGGTTCAAAAGAAAGCTACAAGATGAAGGAAAGAGGTTCTCAAATAATTCGCAAGAACTGGATGAGACAAGAGGAGCTTGAAAAGGAGTCGGTTGAGATAAGAAAATAACTCGATGAGTTAACAATGCTGCTAAAGGAAAACTAAAGAGAAGGTTAGGTCTTGAAGAAAAAGACAGTGAAGTGGTCTAAGTTACAGAGAAGGCTATGACAGAGACAAGTGAAGTGGTTGGTTGAAAAACTCAGAGAAGTAGAGTTAGAAATGGAGTTTTCCATTCGTAAACCAGAACAGGGTGAAATTTTGGGTGAAGAGAACAATGAAGAAAATTCCATGGACTATTGAAATAGTCCAGAAAAATTCAAAAATATGCTGACAAGGGAAGAAAATGAGGCTATGGGGCCTTTTGTTTTTAAATCTTATAGTTTGTGTGTGTTTGCAGGATATGTAGAAGATGATGGACAATATGATGAAACTATCACAAAATTGAATAAAGCTCTTGAGGTGAAGTATGATGGAGAATACCTTTTAGAAGAGGAAGATACTAATTTATTGCAGTAGAGAAAATTCATAAATGATTTTCTGTTTGGTGTAAGACAACCAGTTAAAGCTATTATGGAGTAGAAGCATAATGAAAATGCTACAGTGATATTCCAAGGAGGTAAACAAATGAATTTGTTTAATGAAATTGATGAAATAATTTTGCAATGTGATGATACAGAAAAAAGGATAATTCAAGAGGACTGCCAGAAGAAGAGTGAAACTGAGAATGAAGGCTGTGATGAAATGTTAGAAAGATCTCACATGCAAATAGAGTGTTTGGAAAGATGGCTCAAGGAACCAAAAGGAGGAATGAAGCTTTCAGAACTTGATAAATAAGAAATTGTAGAGTTAAGTAAATATTTGAGCTCTTCAATTAATAATGTGGCTGTAGGTACAAAAGAAAACGTTGATAACTATGAAGCTAAAACCAGAGGAATTATGCAGAAGATATTTAATATCAGAGAGAAGACTCAAATAAATTTTCAACTGGCATTGTTGATAGAAATGTTCCACAAAATTAAAGGATACCAGAGAGACATCTATAGAATGGGAAAGAAGGAGAAATGGTATACGATACAAGAGCAACAAGTGGATATGCAATTAATAAAGGAGCTAAGGAAGCTTGAGAAAATTATAGATGTTATATTGAGGATAGAGAAGCTCAAAGGAGTGAAGCTACAACAAAATGAAATTTCTGGAGAAGAATAAGTTTCTTTTGAACTTGAAAAAGGAGCGGTGATGTTTGAATCATCAATTAAGGCAACTAAGATTTATGATTTTTAATTTGACAATTTGTGTATGTTTGCAGATAATGTTATGGCAGAGAGAGCGAATTTGAGTTTTGAGAAAGCTCATACACAATTGGAGAAACATATTTTTTTTCAGCATAATGCTAAATTTGAAAACAAAGGAAGTTTTGCTCACAATGATGACCAAAAGCAGGAAGAAGAAGCAAAGGATGCCAAGTACTCAAATGATATGCTTGAGGTAGTTGAGATGAAAACCACTGAATATTTTCTGAGTCATATAAAATACTTGGAATAGAAAAAGGATTTGATGACAAAATCATCAAACAAAACTATTGAGTCATGTGATTTTAAAACTGACAATTTGGGGGTGATTGCAGGTTTTGAAGATTTTGCAGGGCATAGGGAGTTACTGGAAACTGTCATAAAAATGAAGGAAGAAAAAGAAATGTACACTAACATTTCAAGGAAGCAAGATCAAAATTGTATTTTGATGAAGGATAAGGCCATGTTATTGGATGAGTATTGTAAGGAATCTACAGTAGTGGAAGCAAATGTTACCACAGTCAAAGAATTGAAAAACAATTTACTTTTTGAAAGTAAATTTGCAGAACACAAATTTTATATTTCAGATTGAGATATCTTTAAATATATTCAAGAAGTTTGGGAGGCAACAATATCTCCAATGATATTTGGAGCAATCTCAAAATTGATAGCGGAAGTTGAATGAAAAAAAATTAGTCGGATTTTTGAAACTCATACACAAAGAAAATGACAACAACAACAAAATAATTCAGACAGAGAAATAGAAGATTTGATGAAGCTTATAGGAAATGAACATGAGGAAAAGAGCTGCAGACATAGATTCAAATGGATTAAAAGTTGGATTGTAACAAAAATTGAAGGAAAAACAAATGGAGTGTTGCAAACGAAGATATGGAAACCAAGAGAAGCAAGGAATGGAAACAAAATATTTAAATAGCAGTTGAGAGAATCAAGGAAATCATTGAAGAATAGAGTTTGGAATCCTGGAGGTACAAATTCATTAAGACTTGTGGTTGTTGCATTATTACAAAAAATCAACAAACCTCATAGAAATGATTCTATGAAATTTTTCTACATGGGGAGTCTGATGCAGGAGCATCCTGCTAAAATTTCATTGGTCATTTAAGGAGTCTTATGTTTTAAAGAGATTTGGTTCTCTAAATGTAATTTTAGATGTTTTGAGAGATTTCTAATAATATTTAATTAATATTGTGAGCATAATTGTAAATGTTCTTGAAAGTTGGAGAACATGAGATAATTAGGGATTTAGAGGTTGTGAAATTATTGTAATTCTTAGATTAGGAATTGATTTCATGAATTTATGGATAAAAGAGAGATTTTTGGAATTAATGAGGACTTAGAAGAATTAGGGATTTGTTGAGTAAATTGCGGATCTTAACCAAAATCAGTTTACAATCCATTTGTATAAATTGAATGCCTTGAAGGCATAAAAAAAGAACAGAGGAGAAGCATAGAGATATATATTTTAGATCGAGGAGGAGGATTTAATGGAAATAGGAATAGAATAGAATAAAATTTCAATTTCCTCTGTATCTGGGTAGTTATGCATAAATTCCTAATCTTGGAGGTTAATTACTCTTGAAATAATTATGAGTTATGGTATTCAATTCGAGCTCTGTTGATTTAATTCTATGTGTAAAATTATCGATTCCTGTAGACTTAATTTTCTTTTGAAATGAATCTAAATTGATAAAATTCACATCGAGTTCTAGTTAAATTGACTTTTGTGTGTGTATTTTTCAATTAAGAACTCTGTGTTCACTGTGAAGGTGAAGTATTCCAGTGGTATTGTTTCATTAAAGGTATATCAGTTGATGATGCAAAGAAACTGTAGTTTCTTTGAAAGGGTGTCGAATCAAACAATTTCGAATAAGGGAATAAATGGAGGCATAAAGAAACTAAATTCTTGATCTTCGATTTGAAATAATCACATTACAAGGGTTTAATTGACTCTCTGGATATGAAATTTATATTGAATGTACTAAAACTGGCTTTTATCCAGCGTTAAAAGTATACATAAATTCCTTCCATCTTATGTTGATCCTTCTCTGTAAATTTTGATCTTAGTATTTCAATATTAAGCTACTATAAATTTGATTGAATTGTGAGATATCGTAATGAGGTTTCCATTCACAAATCGTAATGGAAGCTCTCGAGGAATGTCAAATCCATCCGAACTGAAAGATTGGGATCATAACCGTTTGATCAAAGTTTCAATGAGATCAATGGATATCATAATTAAATATGTGAAGAGGTTAAATTGGAATTTGGATGTGATGAATTATATATCTGGGTTAATAGTTTAAGTTGACCATTCATCCAGTGAAATGATCTGACAACCTATGCATGAAGATTGTTGATCCAACGATCACTGCAATATTAGTTTCAAGAGCTTTAAAATGTCAAGCGGACTTGATGGATTATTAAACAAGGTTTTAGAATCTGAGCCATCAAAGTCACCCATTCAGATTTGGATCTGACATAATTCACATTCAACTAGCATGGAGTTTAATACGAATAATGGATACGATATTTAATGGAAAAGGTTTAAACATTTGGTTGATGTTTGACATCGAATTATCTAAATTAGACTTAGTAGATCTTTATTATATGTGATATATATTATTGCTGCATTTTATGTAAGTGATAGTATTATGTTGTCGTCATTTAATGAAATTTGGGTTGAGTGGAAAAGTGTAAAGGTAGAAAATGGTTGTTAAAAATATTGAAGTTCGTGGGTTTTGTAAATGAGAAAGTTTGATTTTGGGAAAACTTATAAATATGTATTTTTTAGAAAATTCTTGTATCCTTATTCCTTTGAAGAACATTCTTCACTTGGAGGTGGTGTAGAGCTTTCATCATGCAATGTGGTGTTCCTATATTCATTGAGGACCTTCACCATATCTGCCATTTGTAGAAAATCCATTATGAAAGCTTTTACATCTTTTGACATCTTCATAGACTCTTCTCCTTGGAACATCCTTTGTTTGAAGCCTTAATCTAGAACTTTGAGGTAGAACTAGTGGTAGAGACTTTCTCTCCCCACTTGAGCTTCAAAACATGACAATTGCACAACAAACCAAACCTTCTTGCACAAATAAAACCATGTGCTCTGATACCAACTGATCTAAATGGGAATATTAGTAATGCTATGCTAAGATCATGTTCATATTATAGAAATTTTTAACTAAGGTTTTTCCTCCAAATAACAAGTAGAAGTACGTGGTGTTAAGTGTTTTTGGTGAATTTTTGTTTATGAATTCTTTTATATGACATCAAACATAGAATGAAAACATGTAGTCAACATTCTTACACCAAAAATTAATTCGGGAGTTCACCCTTCTTGGGCTACATTTCCTTGGATCAGCTCTAATTGCTTGATCTCTTCTCATTAAGCTCAATGAATGAAACAAGTAGTACATCAAATGTTGAACAAGGGAATGTTAAGTTTATCCTAGAAAGAAATGTACTATTGCAAGTACATCATTCCATAAGCATGCTAACCTTCAGCCAATCATGTAACAATTAGCAATGTTATGCATCTTACATCAAGATCCTAAAATCCAGCTTCAAATAGCAATAATTGCACCACGATATACCGTGTATTACATGAATAAAACTCTCCTTACATAACATAAAGAAGAAATAAGTATGAGAAGTTACAACACTGGCAAATTTGATGTTTCATAAAGAACATGGAAAGTAGACAACCCCTACAAGGCCATCTTCAACATCAAACTCCTCCATGATTTATTTCAACACCATGGTTGATCATGTCACCCCTTGGATTCAACCTGAAAAAATCCTATATAGAGTTCTCTATGGCTCCTGAGACCTATTACATTGAGTCTAGAATACTAAAAAATGGTACCTTAGTTTCTTTCTGCTCCCATTTGGTTGAAAATTGATTAAGTTATGACCTGTAGAACTTTGTTCCCTAATTTCGTTCCTAAATTTAGATAACTAGAACTAATTCAAGCTATGTAGGTAAAAAAATAGGTAATCCCATCAGATTTGTCAAAAATTTCATTTAAATATGGATTAGTTTAATAAAACTCCATTAGCAGTAGAATTAAGTCAGATTAGTGCTAAATTGATGCTTTGATAATTAAGCCATTTTAACATTAATTAAATGTGGAATTAATGTAACTAAACAGACTTAATGTTAAGTGCCTCTCTTGTGTCGACGGTCGCCAGCTGTTAGTCATATGGTTTGGGGCCTGGTCCCCTCTCCCCCCTGTTAGCGCATTCAACAAAGTTTAAATTTATAGGTTAAGATTCATGGTGTAGGAGGAGTAGTGGTGTGTATTGTTAGCGGGGTGGAGGTCTAATGTTCGACCCCTGCCCGATCCTTTCGGTACATAACAAAAAATTTAATATGCCATGAGGAGGACACATGGTGGCCCTAAGCTGAGCCACGTGCCTCCTCCTCATTGCCACGAAACCAACCATTAAAAAACTACCGGCACGCCAAAATTTCACCAGCCAGACTCTGCCACTTGGAAGTCACCCATCACTTGAGGATATTTGACCAAAATTAGACCTGCCCAATTACCATGCCACATCATCAGTATGGACTACTGACTGGGCTCCCTGTCTACATTTTTTTTCCAAAATTTGCTTGTTTATGAAAATAGGTAGAATTCATTTCTGTAGCCATACAGAGTCCATTTAGTGCAAAATCAGTTGCGCCAGATTCAGAACGGTGAACACTACGAGGTTGTTCAGGTTTCGAGTCATTATAAGAACTTTTATTTTTGAGCAAAATTTAGCTCCTAATCAGTGTCCTCTTAATTTCTCTCTCAAAACCCCTCTCGTGATATATATAATATATAGCTATATATATTATATAATAAATAACATACAAATTTATTATCAACACTATAAAATTAATAACAATAACAAATTCTAAAAATACATACATACATATATGTAATGAAATAATAAAAAAATATATGAAGTATAATACAAAAATGCAAACCATACTACACCATGTGCAGTACTACTCGCTTATCAATGCCATGAGCCAATAAAACACTATGATTAAGCTGAAGCAAAATTTGATTGCATATGTACATATTATAGCTCTATCAAGCTATGTGTCTCCATGAAGATACATAGCATGATCTAGCTATCTAGTTTAATTGAGGGTTTTATTTAGCCCTAAATGGGCCTTTTAAAAGCTTGATGGAGGGCTTAAAAAATACCCTCACAAAGCTACATTTTCAACCTTTGGAGCACAAGTCATTCCAAAATAGAGTGACCCACCTCCATGGATTCACCTTTATTTTAATTTGAAATGAAAATAATATAAAACAATTTTATCTCAATTGCCTTATTCATAAAATAAATAATATGTATTATGGTTTTATGTATTTATTTACTCATGAGAATAATATAAAAAGTAAATAATTCAAATAAAATATTTAGAAAAAAATTACTTTGAATTTGTTTTATTTATGGTGCAAAATTTGCATGAATGAATTTTAGTTTCACATGTAAAAATTACAAAAAAATAAAGCAAATAAATATTGGTGGCTTTAGTTCTAGTTTATATATTCATAAAATAAATATTTGTAATTTTTTTATGTTTATCATTGGAATTCACATAAATAAATCCATTTTTACATGTCAATATGGCAAACAGAAGGTTAGGTACCCTACATAGCATACACCACTCCTTTTAACATATAGTGATAAACTCCACTTCCAATAAGATCAATAAAAAATTATTCCACTTTAACACCACAAGTAAAATTAATGGTAACTTGTCCACCAATTATAATGATATATACTTCATTTTTCATATGATACATAAAAATTTAAGCCACATTATTACCACGTGGTACTAAAGGTGGTTATCGTTGTGGAAGTTCATATTATTCATGAATCCAAGTTAATGCAAAGTCAATTTATAATAGCAGTAATAATTCTCATGATATTATACTTAGAATTTTGATAGACAATGAGGTAAATAATTTTTTTTAAGTGGTTAAGTTAATATTGTAAGTGCACATTATAGGTGGTATCTGAGAATCATTAAAACGCTCAGACCAATTAGGGTCACCGAAATAACAATTGTTGTGTGTGAATGTGCACATAGAAAAAGAAAACTAATTGAGAACATTGAGAAGGGGGTCAGCTTATCAGAAACCCATGACTATATGGAATATTCATCCCCAGGAAAACCCAGAAGTGAATCTAGAAATGTGGGTATAGCTTAGCATAGATAAGCACCAACAAACCAGCAGACTGTTGGAAGAACAACAAAGACAAACCAATAGATTGTCGGACACTGTGCAACAGCTTCAAAAAAAATGGCTTGAATATGAAGTAACAATGAGAGACTGATGAGGGAACAAGAGAAAATACTTACGAGTCTTTTGGATAATAAAAACCATCCCACCGCACAACCTAGCCCGAAAAGGGGAACCCACCTACAAAGTGAACAACAGCAACACATGTGTGACGATCCTGAAGGAAGTCACACCTAGTGAAGAAAAAAAGGTAGAACCTATAATGAAGTTGAATCTGGAAATGCTTCTCACCAAGAGGAATTAAAAAAACAAAAGGTGGAATTACAAGGTGAATTCTGGAAGATTAAGCTTCCCACATTCGATGGAGAAGACGAGGAAATGGAAGAAGCTTGGATCATTAACATGAATAAATACTTTCAAGTATATGAGTATGACGGTAAATAAAAGGCCAGGTTGGAGATTTATCAATTACAAGAAAAGGCTATGTTATGGTGGGAAGAAGTGAATAATGTGCATGGAATCGAGGACTAGAATGTAACCTGGGATGAATTTGAAAAATATTTTAAGCATAAGTACCTAACAGAACTATTTTATGATGAAAAATCTTGGGAGTTTAATTATTTGAGGTTGGGTCAATTGTCCATGGATGAATTTGTCACTAAGTTCACTTTCCTTCTAAGATATTTACCCTACTTCAAGGATGAGAAGACTAAAGTACAAGACTTTTTAAGTAGTTTGCATGCTCATATGAAAGAAAGAATTGAATTTGTGGGACAAAAGACAATCGACGAGGTCATTTTTAAGGCAGGAATGTGTTATCAACAGTCAAATTCTAAAGGAGAAAATGGAAAAAATTGGCCACCCAAGAAAGGGCAGAAAAGCTCTTTAGGTTTCAAAAATAATACAGCTGTAAATTTCAAAACTGCTACAAGGAATTCAACAAATAAGAAATTTGGGAAAAACCAATAGAGGCAAAAATGGATAGCCGAGGACTGACCCACTGAAGCATCCAGTAAACCCGATCATGGGCAAATACAGAAACCACCATTACAATGTTGGGGATGCAGCGAGGCACATTATTATAAAAATTTCCCATGTCATGGGAGAAATGAAACTATAGCTAATGTGCAAGAAGAATCCATTGTGGGAGATGTGGCACGAAATATACCCGGAATCAATGCTGCATTAGAAGACCAGCAATCAGAATACCAACCAACCATGATAGAATTAGAAGGTAAGATGCAAACCCATTTTGTATTTGTTTTGGTTGATCTCGGTGCTAGTTTAAGCTATGTAGACCCCATAATTATTGAAAAATGGGCCTTACAGAGACAAAATTATAAACACTCATGGACATTTCAGCTGGCCAAAATAACGAAGCATAAGGTTCATGTTAAAGTGTCCAATTTTTCCTTGGACATTGGGGATCAGAACAAAAAGGTGGAATTAAACACTATACCCTTAGGCTCCTATAATATACTATTGGGAATAGACTACTTGGAAGCACATTGGTCCTTCGTAGATTCTAAGGATAAAATTATATACTTCAAAGCTAACGATGGAACCTGCCAAGAACTGAAAGGAATAAAGAAGCCATTGAAATTGCAACCCATTACAACATCCCAGTTAAGGAAATGTATGAGGAAGGGGTGCCAAATTTATGCAATTCAGGTTGGATTTTCTAACTCAAAACATAAAACTCCCATGCTGGAAAATATACTGGTGAAGCAAGAATTCCTGGATGTATTTCTAGAAAACATACCAAGACTACCACCTAAGAGAGATATAGATTTTACCATTGAACTTATGCTAGGGGCACCATTGATTTCAGGAGCCCGATACCGAATGAGTGTACCTAAGTTAACAGAATTAAAATGCAGTTACAAGAATTGTTGGACAAAGGATATATCCATCTAAGTGTGTCACCTTGGGGGTAACCGGTACTGTTTTTGAAGAAGAAGGATGGAACCATTAGGATGTGCATGGAATACCGACAGCTAAATAAACTGACTGTGAAAAAAATATCCTTTACATCGAATAGATGATATGTTTGACCAAGTGAAAGGGGCAATATTATTTTCAAAGATAGATTTAAGATTTGGGTATCACCAGATAATAATAAAGGATGAAGACATTTACAAAAAACCATTCCAAACCAGATATGGACATTACAAATTTTTTCTCCTACCATTTGGATTAACCAATGCACCTACAACATTCATGAGTTTAATGCATAGCATATTTCACCCCTATCTGGATAAGTTTTTTTTGATCTTTATAGATGATATACTAATCTACTCAAAGAATGTGGAGGAGTGTTAGGTCCCTATATTACTAGTATAGTCCCTTATTGTTGCTAGTTTAACCTCCTTATTGTTTTTGTTCTACCCCTGTAGCACCCATATTGTTATTATTGTGCCCTTCAATTATTATTGTTAGGTCGGATAGGATTATATTGTGGCCCCACTACAATTACATTGTGGCCCCATGAACTCCTATATATAAAAATGAGGTTTTGTCATTTGTATCATCCAAGAATTGTTCATTCATGTAATGTATTAGATTTTTCCCCTTGAAGTGGCTTATTTCTAAGACATTGATATCTCTTTTCTTCTATTTTTGGAGCTGGTTTCTCAACATTTGGTATCAGAGCTTTGGATTCTAAGGTTTTGCTACTCCAAACAGGCCATCATGGAATTTTCGCTATGGATTTTTTCTACAAAGGTTCAGAAGATGAAAATTTTAAAGTGTGAAGCCGAATTCCTGAGGAACATTGTCGCAAAATTTCAAATCTTGGTTTGCAATATTTTCGGAGATAGGGTCTATGGAAAATAGGTCTTTTGCAGGCTCCCAAATTTCATCTCAAAGAGGTGATCGTGGGAAAATATTCATAACTCTCTCTCTCTGAGCATCGGATTGGAATTTCGTAAAATTTGGTCATAAGTACACGGAAGGTAGTTTCTTGTATATCAATTTTAGAGTGGAAGGAGGAAACAGTGACACATGGAAAGTTGTACAAGTTCGCTCTACTAAACAATTCCATAATTAGGTCATCATAGGAGATTGGGCACAACTTTGTCTTCAAGAATCCAAATTAGGTCAGACCTATAGCATTCGAAAGAGAATTGAGAGAGCTACCTCAGTGCCAAATTTCAGTTATTGAAGATCCGAAATCATAGACATAATTCAGTTTCCATATCGAGCTCCTCAAAAGTAAGAAAAAGGTGTGTATTTTTTTCTAAATTGCACAAATTTTGTGTAAAAAAAATCAGCTTGAAGTGATTCCAAGGGCCTATTGAGCATATATTTTAGTATTGGGTTCTGAAATTCCTCCTAAAAATAGTTCAACACCCATTAAGCCCTCAAAGTACTCTACCATGACTCATGAAGATGAAGAATTGCAACATGATCTATCAAAATTACAAGAGCAAGTGCACCAAATTTTGCTCTCACAAATAGCAGCAAAAAATGAAATGGAAGTTTTGAAGAAAGGCATGGAAGCTAAGATTGATGGCATGGAAGCTAGCATGGAAGCTAAGATGGATGAAATGGAAGAAAAAATCAAAGACAACATGGAAAACATGAAGAATGATCTAAAAGCAGACATGGAAGGTTTGATAAAGTTGATACAAGAAATGTTTCCTAATGGCAAAAATATAGTAGAGGAAACTCATGATGAGAACAAAATAAATGTTAATAGTGATTTCATAAACTCTAATGTTGGATGGAAGAACTACCATATTCCAAAGATGGATATGAGGAACTTTGATGGCAAGGATCCCATAATATGGATACTATAGATGGAGCAATATTTTGATCTCAATAATGTGCAAAAAACACAAAAGGTACGCATTGAAACTTTACATTTAGAACAAAATACATTTTTATGGTATCGACGACTTTAATCTCGTAAAAAAAATTCACTTGGTCAATTTTTATGGAGGAAATGATAGCACATTATGAGGATACAAAGAGAAACACCTTTAGCCAATCAATAAGTCTCAAACAAAAGGGTTCAGTGCCCGAGCACATTGACGACTTCCAAAAATTGAATACAAGGGTAACTGATATTCTAGAGGAACATAAGATTGATGTCTTCATAGAGACTTTAAAGGATAACATCCAACATGAAGTCCACATTTGGGAACCTAATATATTGGAAAAGGCATTAAGGTTGGAAAGAAAAACTGAATGAAATATTATGGCGATAAGGAAGCCTACCACTCACATCTATAAATATGGAAGTGTTTCTACTCCTAGACTTCCACAACCTACAAGGTTGACACCACAAAAATTGGAAGAAAAAAGAGCAAAAGGGCTTTGCTATAGTTGTGGTAGAAAATACACTAAAGGTCATAAGTGCACTGAGAGGTGATCATGATCATGCTATTCATTTAGTTCCAGGAAGTGTTCCTCCTAACATCAAGCCTTACAGATATCCTTATGTCCAAAAGAGAGAAATTGAATGTATGATTGCAGAAATGTTAGAGGCTGGTATAATTCAACCTAGTCAAAGTTCTTTCTCTACTCTAGTAGTATTGGTGCACAAGAAAGATGGATCATGGTGCATGTGTCTAGATTATAGGGAGCTCAATAAGCTCACTATAATAGATAAATTTCTCATTCTTGTGATTGATGAATGATTGGATGAATAACATGTAGAAATTTATTTTACCAAGTTGGATCTTCGTTCAGGATATCATCAAGTTAGAATGAAGATTGAAGATATTCTGAAAACAGCAATTCGATCTCATGAGGATCTTTATGAATTTTTGGTCATGCCTTTTGGCCTTACTAATGCACCTTCTACATTTCAAGGGTTCATGAATTCCATTTTCAAACCCCTCCTTAGGAAATTTATGATAGTATTTTTTGATGATATACTAATCTATATTAGGTCTTGGAAGGATCATGTTCAACATGTTGAGAGGGTACTCAAACTATTGGAGGAGAAAAAATTATATGCAAAAACATCCAAATGTTTCTTTGGAGTACAGGAGGTGGAATATATGGGTCATATTGTATCTCATGAGGGTGTTAAGGTAGACCCTAACAAAATTAAAGCCATTAATGAATGGAAAGTCCCCACAACCATAAAGCAGTTTCACGGATTCCTTGGGTTAACAAGGTATCATCACAAGTTTGTTAAGAATTATGGGAGAATAGTAGCACCTCTAAAAACATTATTGAAGAAAGATGCATTTTCATGGACTCTTGAAGCAACTAAGGCCTTTGAGCATATTAAGGATGCAATGTGCCTAGCACCAATCTTAACTATGCAAGACTTCACAAAAACCTTTATTATGGAATGTGAAGCCTCAGGAAATGTAATTGGTGTTTTTTTAATGCAAGAAGGAAGACCCATTTCTTTTGAATTTCATTCAATCAAAGGAAAGTATTTAGAAAATTCTATTTATGAGAAGGAAATGTTGGCAATACTACATGCACTAAAGAAATGGAGACCTTACCTAATGGGAAGACACTTCAAGGTAAAAACTGATCATGATAGTCTTAAACACTTTTTGGAACAAATAATATCTTCAAAAGAGCAGCAAAAATGGGTCACAAAGATGTTGGGTTATGACTTTGAAATATTCTACAAGAAAGGGAAGCTAAATGTTGTTGTAGATTCACTCTCAAGAAATGATGAAGAGGTGGAAGCATTGCTTTGTGTCATTTCAATTATCCAACCAGATTGGATAACCAAAATAACGGATGAATGGAAGAAGGATGAAGAAGTGTGGACTCTCATTCAAAATTTGCAGCAAGATCCTAGTACATCTGATACATTTAGTTGGAAAAATGATTCCTTATGGTACAAATATCGCTTATATATTTGCAATAATTCCCAACTAAAACAAAAGATTCTTTTGGAATTGCAGACTTTTCCTTTAGGAGGACACTCGGGATTTTTAAAAACATACCACAGGGTGAAGAAATAATTTTTTTGGGATGGCCTTAAATCTGATATTAAAAAGTTTGCGGTGGAATGTTTGGTTTTCCAGCAAAATGAAGTTGAGACAACTAAAACCCTAGGTCTTCTACAAACTTTATCCATTCCAAGTCAATGTTGGGAGGAGATTTCAATGGATTTTATCACAGGTTTACCTAAGTCCAAAGGAAGGAGTTTCATCATGGTGGTAGTTGATAGACTTACCAAGTATGCACACTTTTGTGCATTATCTCATCCATTTAAAGTGAATACAGTTGCTACTACATTTATGGAAAAAATTCAAAAGCTACATGGAAACCCAATGATTATTGTAAGTGACAGAGATCTCATTTTTAGAGGGAATTTTTGGATGAAATTATTTTCTTGTTTGGGTACTCAACTAGCTCATAGCTCATCTTATCGTCCTCAATCCGATGGTAAAGAAGAGATAGTGAATAAATATTTAGAAGGATATCTTCATCCTTTTGTATCTGATAAGCAAGCACAATGGGTCAAGTGGTTACCTCTCGCTGAATGGTGGTATAACGCTTCTTTCCATACTGCAGCAAAAATTACCCCATTTATAGCACTTTATGGATATCATCCACCATCCATAACATCTTCTTTAAGGGAAAATTCTAGGTTTCAAGGAGTGGAGGATCACATCGAGCATCAACAAGAAGTTCTCCAACTCTTAAAGGATAACCTAAATTTGGCACAAAATCGAATGAAGCAATAGGCAGATCAACATCGTAGTGAGAGAAGTTTTCATGTGGGAGACTGGGTATTTTTATGGCTACAACCATACAAACAAATGTCCCTCAAGCAAGCTAAGAAGGATAATAAATTATCACCAAAGTTGTATGATCCTTACAAGGTTTTGCAAAAGATTGGTACTATGGCATACAAATTGGAGCTTCCTGGTTCTTCGCGATTGCATCTAGTTTTCCATGTTTCATGCTTAAAAAAGGTTATAGTGGACAAACTTCCAGTTCAAACAATATTTCCAAAAATTGATGAGGAAGGAAAAACCATATTGGAACCTGAAGCGGTCACGGAAACAAGAACTCGACAACTACGAAATCGATCAATTTCAGAGTATCTCATCAAATGGAAGAACTTACCCATTGAATATTACACATGGGAGGATGAGAAGTTCATACAAAAGCACCCTGAGCTACTCAAACATTGAGGACAACACTTTTTTGAAGGAGAGGAGCATGTTAGGTCCCTATATTACTATTATAGTCCCTTATTGTTGTTAGTGTAACCCCATTATTGTTATTGTTGTACCCTTGTAACCCCCATATTGTTATTATTGTTCCCTTCAATTATTATTGTTAGGTCGGCTAGGATTACATTTTCGCCCCACTAGGATTACATTATGGCCCCATGGACTCCAATATATAGAAAGGAGGTTTTGTCATTTGTATCATCCAAGAATTGTTCATTCATGTAATGTATTGGAGGTTTCCCCCTGGAAGTGGCTTATTTCTAAGGCATTGATATTTCTTTTCTTCTATTTTTGGAGCCGGTTTCTCAATGAGGAGCATAAATAGAATCTACGCATAGTACTAAAAATATTGAGGGACCATCAGCTTTATGCCAAATTCAACAAGTGTGATTTTTAATAGGAGCGACTGCAATATTTAGGCCATGTTATTTCCGCAGAAGGGATAGTAGTGGATCTCGAAAATTAAAAGCTATTATGGAATGGAAGGTACCTAAAAATGTTGTGGACATATGACATTTCATGGGACTTGCTGGTTACTACCGACATTTCATAGAAGGCTTTTCAAAAATAGCATTTCCTATAACTTCCTTGCAGTGAAAGGGGTAGGTATTCAAATGGATGAGTGAATGCCAAGTCAATTTAGAGAGGCTGAAACAATTATTAAATTCATCTCCTATTCTGAAGGTTGCAGACCCAAATCTAGAATTTGAAGTTTGCACTGATGCAAGTAAAGAAGGCGTGGGAGCAGTGATGTCCCAAAATGTAAAGGTGGCGTCATATGAATCCCAAAAATTAAAATACCATGAAAAACATTACTCGACTTATGATTTGGAATTAATAGATGTGGTACATGCGCTCAATATATGGAGACATTACCTATTGGGCAAAAGACTTGTGCTAAAAATTGACTAAAATAGTTTAACTAGCTATTTTAAACAAGCATATCTGAACACTCGCTAGGCTAGGTGGAATGAAGTCCTCAATGAATTTTATTTTTAAATGCAACACGTAAAAGGAAAATAAAATCAGGTTGCCGACGCATTAAGTCGGAAGTTGCATCATGTATATGAACTATATTTCAATAGTGCGGAGTTCAAATTTCAAGAACAAATAAAGAAATTTGCGATAAAAGATCCTGAATACCGGTTTATATGGAAGTAAGTGTGGGACATTGAAATGCAAGAGAAATCATCAGAATGTATTGTTAATGGAGAACATCTATTTGTATTTTGAGAAACAACATACATTACCAATCAACTAAGTTTAAGAAAATCGATTCTTAATAAATATCATAGAATCTCATATGCTGGATATCTAGACTATCAAAAAATGTTAACAACCATCATAAAGGGCTATTTTTGGCCTGCTATGTGCGAAGACATTGCAGAGTATTTGACCAAGTGTTTAAAATGCCAACAGGTGAAATTTGAACATCAAAGTCCAATCGAATTATTACAACCCATAACAGTATGTTACTGAAAGTGCAGAGTAATATCTCGATATTTAATTGTTGGGTTACGATGATCAAAGAAACATAAAAATTTGATCATGGTGGTTGTTGATCGTTTGAGAAAAGAAGCCCATTTTATTCCTATACAGTCGAATTATAAGACAATACAAAGTGCAAACATCTTTATGCGAGAGATATTCAAGTTACATGGTATACCAAAAATTATCATATCAGATAGAGACGTGAAGTTTACTTCAGCCTTTTGGAGTACAATTTTTACTAGGCTACACACTCAAGTCCAGTTTAGTATAGCGTACCATCCACAGACTCATGGCCAAACAGAGTGAGTAAATTAGATTTTGGAGGACATGCTCTATATGTATGTAATACAACAGCCAACAAAGTGGGAATACTACATAATTTTGGTTGAGTTTTCCTATAACAATGGGTACTAGGAGTCGCTAAAAATGAGTCTATTCGAAGTCTTATATGGAATATAGTGTTGGACGCCTATTAACTGGAGTAGTCCAGAGAGAAAGTTAATGCTTGGACCTGAAATGTTAGTTGAAATGGAGAGAGAAGTTAAGATTATCCGTCAAAATATAAAGAGTGCACAGGATTGATAGAAAGTATATGCAAATCAAAAAAGAACCTACCAAGAGTTTAAATTAGGTGACCACATCTATATCAGAATCAAACCCTAGAAAATTACACTAAGGTGGAATACTTGTGCTAAATTGGCACCCCATTTTTGTAGTCCTTTCCAAATTCTTGAAAGGATTGGGACAGTAGCCTATCAGCTAGCATTACCCGGACACATACGGGTGCACAACGTGTTCCATGTATTAGTACTAAAGAGATACATCTATGATCCTAAGCATATAGTACATTGTAATAATGTTTACGCAATAAAAAATGGAAGAACTAAAAACTTTCCAAAAGTTAGATGGTTGAATATTAATTTCATTTCTTTTGATGACTGCAGGTCGAACCTAAGGGTGATTTTCTGGTAGAGCCTAAACATATCATTGATTGGAGAGAAATAATGCTCCAGAAGCGAGTTATCACCCAAGTTAAAGTGCAATGGAAGAACTTCAGCCCGGAGGAGGTGATTTGGGAAGATGACAAATTTGTGCAAGAATCATATCCTGAACTATTCAATGGAATGGTATAACATCGGGTACGATGTTCATCTTAAGCGGGGGAAGCTATAACATCTATTCCTGATGTTATGTACCAAAAGACATTTTACTTTTTACTAGACATTGAATTTATTTTTACTATTTTATTAATTTATTAACAAGTATGTTAATCAGGAAATTATGAACTAAAGTTTCTCACTGGTAAATAAAATTTTAATTAAAAAATTATGTTGTCATGAGGTTGATGAGAAAGTTTCCAAGATCCCAAAAGTAGTTGAGAAAAGACATTTCTGGCAGTTACCTTCCCTATGGGATAAAAGGAAAATCCTAGAGGAGAAAAGGGGTTCTGTGGAGGAGAAAAAGAGATACAGTTAGAAAGTTGAAGAACAAAGTACCAGAGCTGGAAGAAGACCAGTGGTCCTCTGTACCTGATAGGAGGGGAGACTAGATCGAAGTCCTAAGGTCCACCCCCTTGGTAAAATACTCCTGTGGATCCTACTTGGAGGAGCACGGGGGGATTAGAGGACGTCATCACCTCACTCAAGGTTGGGCAGAAGCCATCAGACTACACAAGTGAGATAAGTAAAGTAATATATAATATGATTATGTTTATTTTACTATGATAGTTATGGTTATTTAGAGGATAGAATATAGTGAAAGATTTTGTTTGGAAATAATGACGAAATATATTTTCTATAAAACTGTGATAGAAAATTAAAATGGTTCCTAATTTTCTTTCTTCCACTTGATAAATTCCTAGATTCAAAATTTTGTAAACTATAGGGAAGGTAGTTATAAACCTAGAACATGATAGAGGAAACATGTTTGATAGATAAAACTCAAGGAAAGAGGATACCCTCTAGATTTTACAGACTGCCTATCTCGTGAATACTAACTAGTTAACACATGGACAATGGGATAGTCTCCCTTGATGTGGTCCGGTCACGTTAGATAACAAAACAAAAAGAAAGAAACAATAGTATTTGCGTGTAACATAAGAATTGTAGGATGGAAATTACAAAGAAATAACTATAAATATAACTGTAGAATTGGAATTTACAAGGAGAACATTTACACACATTTTCTATATATAAAGAATAGCAAATAATGTGTAGGAATAATATTTATTAAAGAGACTATGCCGAGAGACAGAACAACTTTAAAAACCGATTCAGACTATAGGTTTGTCATATTAGTATTAATACAAATACTGAATGCAATTTTTTTCTATATATATACAAATACCCAATGCAAGCGAGACAATACAAGAAGAAAATGAGAAAGGGTGCTAACTATATATAAATGAACTATTTACATAAATTGTCGGTATTGCAACACTTGTCATAATATAAACTCTCCTAAATAAAATGACAGAGTGAATACTTAAATTTTAAATTAAGGTACCTGTGGGTCTGAATCATTAACAAAAGAATATCTGTAATTTCACATTATTACAATGCTTTTGTTCTAGGATGAATATGAACTTGAGACTGACCTAATGGAGAAAACCAATAAACAGCGAGAGAAACCCTCATAAATAATGGTAATGTTATATAAACAAGATGCAAAACTACAATATCGTGATGAGTAGGAATCCTGGTCATGGTAGGCCTCTTAAAAGTCAACAAGGATATAATGAAATATTGTCGCACCGATAGAATTAAAACATAAAATTAAAACTGTAAACATTCTAACTGAATCTGAAATACCAAAAGCAAGAAAAACCCCTTCATAAGCCATGCACCTATAAATTATTGAAGAAAACCATTCTTAGGAACAGAAGGCAGAAAATCTAGTGACGAAGTTAGCAGAATGAACCTTTGGGAATGGTTACCTACAAATAAACAAAATATCAGTAGGAAATCTAGAAACTGTACAAGGGTAAGGGAATATAAAATTTACGAAAGAAGGCTTACCTCAAAAGAAGTTGCAGTGCCAATCTAGACTCCTTGGAGATAGCCTGCACAAAAAATAAATTGGCATTCAACCTTTTGATGGAGCAAATATTGTATAAAATCTCAACTCTGAATGAATTCACGGAAGAAAAAAAACTGTACGGAAGGAACCAATATAGTAAAATTCTTACCGAGAAGGAATGTTGGAAATGTAAACCTTTGCTTTAAGCTTCTGTGACACTGGAGTTCCATGGCCATGACAAAATCATTGACAGAACCAGAGGAAACATAGAGGAAGCCTGTGTTAACCATTGAAAATAAGTTAACGCAGAGAGAAAAGGATTTAAGTAGGCATGGAGTATTTAAGGAAAGGAGGTGAACATCCGAGGGTAAAACTCACCATAAGCTAGCTTGATGACCACACAGTTACAGAGCCCTGAAGATGGAGCGGCAGAGGAAAAAACTGAGACAATTAGGGTTCATATTGGGTAGGGTTAATACCCTAACGAACCTAGATGAGATCTCCATCGTCGAAGCAAGAAGCATATCAATGGAGGATGTGTAGCCATCTACCAAACTTGTCAGATCAAGTAAATATGAGTTAACTTCCATGGTACAATCAACGAGGTGTGATCAATAATCGTACCCATAATTTATGTCAACACCAATTTCCAGTTGTGATCTTAAGATCCTCTATCGGGAGAGGAAGGGTCTATAAATGATGAAAAACCTTTAAATTCCTAAGTTAGGGCAACAGATGTCGGGAGGGAAGATACTTTAGATTCGAGTTTGAAATTAAGTTGGATCAATTCAGTGTGGGATCCTAATGATATATATATATATATATTCTAGTCATAAAATCATTTAACAAAATGTGTTAGTCATAGCAAATAGATTTTATATCATATAATTATATCAGCTTATGTCAATCATTGCGTGTGATTATCATATTATTCATGAATCCAAGTTAATGCAAAATCAATTTATAATAGCAGTAACAATTCTCATGATATTATACTTGGAAGTTGGATAAACAATGAGGTAAATATTTTTTTTAAATGGTTAAGATAATATTGTAAGTGTACATTATATTTTCCTTCCTGAATGTTGTTTGCAGTTTTATGTCACACACGCTGACCAAAGCTTCCGTTCTAATGTCAAACCATATTTTCAGCTCGTGGAAAGTCCTCTCTTGTAGCTCCAACGATACTAATTGCAAAAACTGGGTAAGGCAATAGAGTTACACACCTGAATCTTGCCTACTGTTCACAATGAAACCTCACAGAAGTGAAATGGAATACTTTCGTTTCTAATATTTTATTAGTCTATTCAATGTGTGATTGTGGATTGATTTGAGCATCGCTGCAATCATGAAAAGGTCAAGTGTTTTTATTATGTTACCTAAGCGAAATATCTAATTTGTATTGTGTAAGTTTTTATTTTTCTTTCTAATTTTTTTTTTTTATTCTTTAAAATATTCCGTATATAAATTAAGTCATTAATAGATTTTTACAATGCGATTTTATAGCTTTTTTTTAATATATATATCGCTTTAAAATATTCATTATATAAATTAAGTGAATAAATGTTTACAGTGTCGCTTCATAGCTTTCTTTTAATACATTTATTCACTTAATTTATATAATGAATATTTTAAAGCGATATATATATATATATATATTAAGTATATGAATTAAGTGATTAATAAATGTTTACACACTTTAAAATATTTAATGGCCATTTATGTAATGTTGAAACTATAAAGTGAGGATATATTGATGGTAATAAACACACTCTCTAAGTTTTTTGAAAAATTGGTTAAAAAATGGTTTTTATAAAATAAAAAATATTCTTATATTTTAAAGTCTAAATATTTTATACACTTTTATTTTTAAACTAGTTATACAATTTTATTTTTTTTAAATTGGAAATTTTCAAAACCTTATTTTCAAATACATTAATCTATAATCTTATTTATTTTCAAATACATTAATCTTATTTATTGTCAAAGTGTATACTTGTCTTATTAAAGATGATTTGTAATTAAAATAAAATTATGAATCAAATAATAAAATAAATCAATTAAAAATTTATTTTTTATTTACTATAATGTTTAAATTTTTATTTACTATAATGTTTAAATTTTTATGTAAAAAAAATAAAAACTATTTGTAGTTTGATAAAAGCATTTTAGAATTTTAATTTAATTACTGATAATTATTCATTTTTTAATGATTATTAAGTAAATGATATATATATATATATATATATATATATATATATATATATATATATATATATATATATATATATATATATAATTGAGATTAATTTGAAAAATAATTATGTTTAAGAGTGATTATTTAAAAATAATAATTTATAAAATTATTATATATAAATACAAGTTATGATTGTTTAGACATATAGTAGTAATAGGTCGTGATATTGATCTTTAATATTTTATAACAAAACTTATTTATAATTTAAAAATCTCCATAGTAAAATGAGAATGAATTTCTATAATTCAAAATCTTGTTATTTTATTTATTTATTTATATATAATCATTTTATAATTATTAAAAATAAAAATATTTTAAGATGAAATTTAATTTAATTAGTTTTAAATTTTTATAATATGGAATTTACTCTAAAACAAATCATTAATAAATATAAACTTATAAATCATTTTAATATATATATATATATATATATATAATCAAAATTAAAAATGATTTAGACCAGCTGATATTGGTTATGTATTTCACCAAAAGTGCTTATATATAATATTTGCGAAAATATGATTATAATCACCATTTCTCAAAGCTAGTAAAACAAATGAAGGTCGTATGGGGTATTTATTATATTTTTATAATTTTAACGAACAAGTTTTGAAAATATTATCTAATTAAACGTTAAAATTACCAGTTTATAACGGAAATTTATCGTTGAAATATTTATAAAATTTATAATAAATAAATAAATGTTTTTACAAAATTGATGATTGAAGAAATGAAAACTAGGTACATAGGCATGTATATATGACCATATCTTTACAATATTACAAATGTGGACATGTTTCTTGAATTTGCAATCACAATACTATACTTTATGGAACGTGCTCTTGGAACGTGCTCTGGTAATGTTTTATTAGAAAACTATCCTATTTTTATCCAACAAACTAAGTGATACATTTTGATGTTCATTGAGTAAATGGAGAAAATATTTCTCTCGAACTTGAGGATATATCTAGAAATAACTCTTGGCCATCACATAATATTTATGAAATACGATGGATCACTCAAACTTTCTAGTAGCCCCACCATTGAAATACCAATCTTATTATATTGCAAATGCCTAAGACCAATTATCACCAAAGGTTAAAAGAGTTGATGATTATAGGATATTGGTAAATAAAAAACTATTTGGCAGCGCTATACATTTTAACTAATAATTTGTTGATTTATAGAGATGATTCAAGGTGCTTCCATTATAAATTTAAATATAATATAAAAAAATGAAATACATGAAATAAGGTATATGTTTACATTATTGCTTATTCCCAATATAAATGAGAGAAGCTTATAAAATTCTAAAGATAAAATTGTTATCTTGGAATCATGAAAACCTAAATTTTATATATTTTTAAAATTATTAAAATAATTATATCTTCAAAATTATCATACATTTTTTAATTAGATTGTGGGTATGTTTCTACTCATGGATGACATAACCATTTATTGAAATCATTAAGGAAAAAAATGTTATACTATAAATAAAAGAGTTATGTATTTTAATATTGTTGATATGTCAAGTAAAATATATATAATTGTAAATAATATTAATATAAAGATAACATCAAAAATGGAAATATTGAGAGGTAATGAGAAAAATAAAAATTTGAATGTATTTTCTTCCTAAATCACCAGTTTTTTCATCTTGATTTTATATCTGAATAAACTAACTCAACAAAAATGTACATTTTATTTTTCACTCACGCCAAAAAGAAGAGTTTAAAATAAAGTTTTTGCTTTATGAATGTGTGCACTGTATTTTTAAGTTAATATTGTCATTTTATGTTCCTATTGAGGAAAAACATTACCCAATAAGAACATGTGCACGTTCCTACTGTGAAGAACTATTTTCCCAAATGGGAATGCATATGCATTCCTAATGGGAAAACACTATCTCTCTCCCATCTTTCATTCTACCCATCATCTCTCCCTAATGTGTGTTTTCTCACTTGCTTTCCATCTTCCCAATTTCCCTCTCTCTCAACCCTTCTATCTCTCTTTAACTCTCTCTTTTTCCTCACTTATATATCTCCATACCCCACACGCCTATTTCCTCCTCATTTCCATATCCCTGTCCCACATTTTGTCTCTCTTTACGTCTCAGACCCCCTCTATATGTATCTCTCAAACACATTCAATCCATCCATATTTATTATCCTCACTTCCTCTCTTTCTCTCTCCCTCTCCCTCCCTCCCTCAATATCTTCCTCACTCCATCCCCAAATGTCATATTATCTCTACCTCCCTTTATATATTTATCCTTCCATTTATGTCTATATCTGTAACTCTCACCCCCTTCTCACATTGGTCATGTAACACCCCCAATTTATGTGTTTGAATTTCAAAGCTAGACATTTGAGCTTTAATCCTAAGGGGAGTGGACCCCAAAGGATAAGTATTTTGTGAATGTAATTAAATATTTAATTTGAGGAAATGAATAAAATGATGGTGTGCAGATTGACCAAAATGAGATTATGAGATCACTTGCTAAATCCATGAGGATGGATAAGGCAACTATTTCCCCACAATCTTTCAAAAATCCTTGAAAGGAATTATTTCTAATTTAGATTTTTGAGGAAGAATCTAAATTTCCCCAATGATGAGGAAAGTAGTTGGGAAGAGGTAAAAAGCTGGAAAAGCTGAGGAAAAGCATAAAACAACTTTAAAGAGTCCCTAAAATGGGAAGCCTAGGAAAACAGGAAGAAAAGCATCCTGCTATTCTGGAGGCAGAATTAGAAACATGCTTTGGGGAACAATAGCTTAAATAAGCTGCTCCTAAACAGATTAGTGGTTGGTATGTGGTGGAGGTGATCTCAGCTCGGGGGTGAGTTCTGGGAGACAGAAGAACTCTAAGGTTGGGAGGTTGGTCGACTGCATGAGTGGTATGTAATTAAATTGAATTGGTGTTTCTATTTTCTGTGGTATGAATTGGCTACATATAATTGTTTGATTTTATGTTAGAATTATTGAATGCCACATTCAACAGAATAAATCATTAGGAATTCACCTTCATGATTCTGTATAGTTGTAAGCAAGAAAATCTGTGGAGTAGAATCCAACAGAATCTCTAAACCAGTGTTGGTTTAGATCTGAGGAAACATAGTTCTCCACAGGAAAATTGGTGAATTAATTTTAACCTGTTTCTGATTATTAGAATGAGTTAATAATATACATACATAAGAGAGAACTATATGAGAAATTATGTACTGCAATTGAGAGTAGTAGTATATGAACTGTCATATAGACTGAGTATCAAAATGAAAATAAAACGTTTACAGACTACATTCCAGGAAACAGTACACTATCTTTACATGAATAGGATTACAGTAGTCAGTTATGTCTGCATATAAATAAGCAATTCTACATCAAAAGGAAGCAAATAACAAATTGCATGGGACTGTCTATTAATATTTAGTTGCCATGAATTACACTCATAGTATGAGTTAAAATCCACTATGTGAAAGAAGGATAAATAAATAATTTAACATGTAGATTTTATAACAGTATCCCATAAACAAAATCTACTCTATTATGTGAACAAGATACCAGGAGGTATAGTGTTATATTACAAACGAAATTGTTTCCAGACACAGATACACACATACATATTAGCACATCACTTGTAGGTATTCACAAAGCCTAAAGAGATATGATGCAAATCAATTATCAATTTCAATTTAGTACTTTTTCTTTCAAGACTGAATCTCTGGAAAGAGCATAGCTGACAATACTTGGAAATATTCCACTAATTGAGAAAAGATTTAGTTCACTATTATTGTCCAATTACCATCCAGAGAAGTAGGAGAAATATACACAAAAATGCATTTGAGTACTAGAATAATAATGGTAATGATAGCTGAGACAGAATAATCACTGGAAAGCTACAATAAAAAGGATGGAGTATAAAATTTTATGCAACCAAATTCCCTGTGGCAGAGCACAGTTAAGCTGTTAAATAACATAGTCACTATTTGCAGGCATACAATTCTAACCTATGAATGGCCTGTAAGTATTATGGCAACAAAATACAACTGAGTGGGAATACATGTAGCTGCTCAATAATGCCATAACTAAGTATAAACCTGAACTCAAGCTAGAAGAGTAAAGAAATGCCTTGTTGCAGATACCTAAGATTAACCATAAGCACAATTTATAATAGGAAACAGACAGAGTTATATAATCAACAAAATTTAACGATTCAAGTCCACTGTGGCATGAGGACATGGTCAAAATCGTAAACGTTTCCGAAATTGAAATAGTAAATGAGTCAAGGTCGAAACCCAGAAAAAGTTTTAATGGCTAAAATTATACAACGACATCAATTAAAGTTATTAAGTTGTCGAAAATGTTTCAAGAACGAGGTGAGGAGAACTGGTTCCTTCAAACCAGTGTTCGACGAGTACCGACCTGGAAAGGATCAAAGAAATTTATATTAGTGCTGAAGGGAGCTACGATTTTCGTGGGTCGAGAGAGAAAGAGTAGGAAGTCGATTGTCAATACCTGCAAGAGTAAAAAACCCCAATATGAGTACGAATTAAAACGGAAAAGAACGTTATCAAAACAAAAATTTGTTAAATGAGGAACAACAAATTACCCGAGGCTCGAGCAACTCTAAGCTATCGAGGACCTGGCATATACATAGAGGAACGACATAATTAAGCATACGATGGAGAGTGGACATTATCATAGACATAAAATAGTTGTATAAACAAACAGTAGAAATTCTTACCTATACAGGTTAAGAAAAGAGCGAATGATTCACATTCTTCTATCGCCCTGCGAAGGACGCAGACAATCTTTCGATATGCTTAAGGGAGAAGACGAGTATTTTTCCAGGACCATCAATACAACACAATGGTTCTGTCTCGTTCTTAAGAATGCATATAGAGAAATATAATAACCAGAAACTTAAACCAATGAATCAAATCGTTGGAAGCAGCGGAATCCAACCCACTGCAAAAAGAAACAAAAATTTTCATTAAGAGAAGTAGCAGACAGAAATCCATCTATATGGAACGATGGTAAACAATCTAAACAAATCCAAATCTCAGTGACTAGTCGAACAAATACTCGTTACCCTAAACGAATAAGGATACACTTCATAACCTCAGGAGTAGACATACCTACGTGGTTCAATGAAGCACTGAGACGGGTAGAATGAATGGATAGATGCACTGAGAACTCAATGGCGTTGGAAGTGCACTGTTACGAGACCAATCGAATAAGAATGAAGAGAAAAGAACCGGAAAAACCAATAATACTGAGATTTATATGTACAAAACCCTAACGCATCGTTAGATCCACATCGTCTACCTGGCAAGATCTTAACGATGAAGCCACGGATCAAAGAGTGGGATGTGTAATGAACAATCAATACGTTCAGCATTTAATGTGATTTGCAATATTATAAATGTCAATACAGGTCGGTCGTGCCATCGAAATTACAATCGCACCAAGGTAAGCTGGCGTGGAGGGTTCTAGAGTTGCGTGGAGCAAACCCACGTGACCTCCAATCAAATAAGACTCATTCCAAACTACACAATTACACCCAAAATCATCTACAGACTTACGTGGATAACAAATTCACGTCGCAACTTAATTAAATCACATTCTAATCCATATGACGTGGATATCCGAGTAAAGGAGTTTGGTTTAATATAAATGCTGATCAGAATTCAACGAATGGCCATGAGAGCTTGTACGCACAGACAGCCACACGAATACATTACATCAAATTATAATTCATACTTTGTAAACAAACGGGAATAAGTGAACAATCTTCATTGTTTCATATAAGTCGATCAAATTATATCGAGAGGGTTATTACGTGCAAAGGGAATGGGTCCCCACTATCTATTAAAATATTATAGTCGATGACCCAAGGTTCATTATGACACAAACAAGGTGGTGAGATATAACCGTGGAGTTTTGATAAACAAAACCATTGGGTGGTATTTTAAAAATAATGATGGTTGGCAATATTAATATTATTATATCCCATTTGAGGTTGGATATAGTTGAGATGGGCAAATGAAACATAATTAGGTAAACAATTATGAATTGAGTAAACCAACATAAGTATAGTATCCTTCCAGAATGAAATTGAAAAGAGGAAGGCTTGAAATAAAAACAATTTTTTTTTTTGTTACGTAAATTGGAGGT
>CM076571.1:893375926-893508142 GCA_034641835.2 Pinus albicaulis
TTGACCAAAATGAGATTATGAGATCACTTGCTAAATCCATGAGGATGGATAAGGCAACTATTTCCCCACAATCTTTCAAAAATCCTTGAAAGGAATTATTTCTAATTTAGATTTTTGAGGAAGAATCTAAATTTCCCCAATGGTGAGGAAAGTAGTTGGGAAGAGGTAAAAAGCTAGAAAAGCTGAGGAAAAGCATAAAACAACTTTAAAGAGTCCCTAAAATGGGAAGCCTAGGCAAACAGGAAGAAAAACATTCTGCTATTCTGGACGCAGAATTAGAAACATGCTTTGGGGAACAATAGCTTAAATAAGCTGCTCCTAAACAGATTAGTGGTTGGTCTGTGGTGGAGGTGATCTCAGCTCGGGGGTGAGTTTTTGGAGACAGAAGAACTCTAAGGTTGGGAGGTTGGTCGACTGCATGAGTGGTATGTAATTAAATTGAATTGGTGTTTCTATTTTCTGTGGTATGAATTGGCTACATATAGTTGTTTGATTTTATGTTAGAATTATTGAATTCCCCATTCAACAGAATAAATCATCAGGAATTCACCTTCATGATTCTGTATAGTTGTAAGCAAGAAAATCTGTGGAGTAGAATCCAACAGAATCTCTAAACCAGTGTTGGTTTAGATCTGAGGATACATAGTTCTCCACAGGAAAATTGGTGAATTAATTTTAACCTATTTTTGATTTTTAGAATCTATGCTTCTGTAATCCATATTTTTGATTATTAGAATGAGTTAATAATATACATACATAAGAGAGAACTATATGAGAAATTTTGTACTGCAATTGAGAGTAGTAGTATATGAACTGTCATATAGAATGAGTATCAAAATGAAAATAAAACATTTACAGACTACCTTCCAGGAAACAGTACACTATCTTTACATGAATAGGATTACAATAGTCAGTTATGTCTGCATATATATAAAAAATTCTACATCAGAAGGAAGAAAATAACAAATTGCATTGGACTGTCTATTAATATTTATTTTCCATGAATTACATTCATAGTATGAGTTAAAATCCATTATGTGGAAGAAGGATAAATAAATAAGTTAACATGCAGATTTTATAACAGTAGACCATAAACAAAATCTACTCTATTATGTGAACAAGATACCAGGAGGTATAGTGTTATATTACAAATGAAATTGTTTCCAGACACAGATACACACATACATATTAGCAAATCACTTGTAGGTATTTGCAAAGCCTAAAGAGATATGATGCAAATCAATTATCAATTTCAATTTAGTACTTTTTCTTTCAAGACTGAATCTCTGGAAAGAGCATAGCTAACAATACTTGGAAATATTCCACTAATTGAGAAAAGATTTAGTTCACTGTTATTGTCCAATTACCATCCAAAGAAATAGGATAAAAATACACAAAAATGCATTTGAGTACTAGCATAATAATGGTAATGATAGCTGAGACAGAATAATCACTGGAAAGCTACAATAAAAAGGATGGAGTATAAATTTTTATGCAACCAAATTCACTGTGGCAAAGCATAGTTAAGCTGTTAAATAACATAGTCACTATTTGCAGGCATATAATTCTAACCTATGAATGGCCTGTAAGTATTATGGCAACAAAATATAACTGAGTGGGAATACATGTAGCTGCTCAATAATGCCATAACTAAGTATAAACCTGAACTCAAGCCAGAAGAGTAAAGAAATGCCTTGTTGCAGATACATAAGATTAACCATAAGCACAATTTATAATAGGAAACAGACAGAGTTATATAATCAACAAAATTCAACGATTCAAGTCCACTGTGGCATGAGGACATGGTAAAAATCATAAACGTTTCCGAAATTGAAATAGTAAATAAGTTAGGGTCGAAACCCAGAAAAAATTTTAATGGCTAAAATTATACAACGACATCAATTAAAGTTATTAAGTTGTCGAAAATGTTTCAAGAACGAGGTGAGGAGAACTGGTTCCTTCAAACCAGCATTCAATGAGTACCAACCTGGAAAGGATCAAAGAAATTTATATTAGTGCTGAAGGGATCTACGATTTTCGTGGGTCGAGAGAGAAAGAGTAGGAAGTCGATTGTCAATACCTGCAAGAGTCAAAAACCCCAATATGAGTACGAATTAAAACGGAAAAGAACGCTATCAAAACAAAAATTTGTTAAATGAGGAACAACAAATTACCTGAGGCTCGAGCAAATCTAATCTATCGAGGACCTGGCATATACATAGAGGAACGACAGAATTAAGCATACGATGGAGAGTGGACATTATCACAGACATAAAATAGTTGTATAAACAAACAGTAGATATTCTTACCTATACAGGTTAAGAAAAGAGTGAATGATTCACATTCTTCTGTCGCCCTGCGAAGGATGCAGACAATCTTTCGATATGCTTAAGGGAGAAGACGAGTATTTTTCCAGGACCATCAATACAACACAATGGTTCTGTCTCGTTCTTAAGAATGCAAATAGAGCAATATAATAACCAGAAACGTAAACCAATGAATCAAATCGTTGGAAGCAGCGGAATCCAACCCACTGCAAAAAGAAACAAAAATTTTCATTAAGCGAAGTAGCAGACATAAATCCATCTATATGGAACGATGGTAAACAATCCAACAAATCTGAATCTCAGTGACTAGTCAAAAAAATACGCGTTACCCTAAACAAATAAGGATACAATTCATAACCTCAGGAGTAGACATACCCGCGTGGTTCAATGAAGCACTGAGACGCGTAGAATGAATGGATAGATGCACTGAGAACTCAATGGCGTCGGAAGTGCACTGTTACGAGATCAATCGAATAAGAATGAAGAGAAAAGAACCGGGAAAACCAATAATACTGAGATTTATATGTACAAAACCCTAACGCATCATTATATCCACATCGTCCACCTGGAAAGATCTTAACGATGAAGCCACAGATCAAAGAGTGGGATGCGTAATGAACAATCAATGCATTCAGCGTTTAATGTGATTTGCAATATCATAAATGTCAATACAGGCCGGCCGTGCCATCGAAATTACAATCGCACCAAGGTAAGCTGGCGTGGAGGGTTCCAGAGTTGCGTGGAGCAAACCCACGTGACTGGCAATCAAATAAGACTCATTCCAAACTACACAATTACACCCAAAATCGTCTACAGACTTACGTGGATAACGAATTCACGTCGCAACTTAATTAAATCACATTCTAGTCCATATGACGTGGATATCCGAGTAAAGGAGTTTGGTTTAATATGAATGCTGACCAGAATTCAACGAATGGCCATGAGAGCCTGTACGCACAGATAGCCACACGAATACATTACATCAAATTATAATTCATACTTTGTAAACAAACGGGAATAGGTGAACAATCTTCACTGTTTCATATAAGTCGATCAAATTATATCGAGAGGGTTATTATGTGCAAAGGGAATGGGTTCCTCACTATCTATTAAAAGATTATAGTCGATGACCCAAGGTTCATTACGACACAAACAAGGTGGTGGGATATAACCGTGGATTTTTGATAAACAAAACCATTGGGTGGTATTTTAAAAATAATGATGGTTGGCAGTATTAATATTATTATATCCCATTTGAGGTTGGATATAGTTGAGATGGGAAAATGGAACATAATTAGGTAAACAATTATGAATTGAGTAAACCAACATAAGTATGGTATCCTTCCAGAATGAAATTGAAAAGAGGAAGGCTTGAAATAAAAACACTTTTTTTTTTGTTACGTAAATTGGAGGTGTGATACCTCTCTCTCCTTATCACTAAATATATCCCACAACCCCCTTAACCTCTCTCTCTTTCTCCCCCTTACTCTCCCGATATCCCCATTTATCACTCAAAACTCCATCTCTCCCTCTCTATATCCTAACTATATCCTCTCTCACTTTCTCCCCTCTTTCCTACTTCCCTCTCTCACCCTCTCCCACTCTCCCTCCCTTCTTCACTCCCTTTCTCTCTCCCCTTCTACCTAATTCCCTCTCTCTCTCTCTCTGTCTCTCCATATTTTCGTATATCTCTCCCACCCTCTATGCCTTTTCACCCCACCACTCCCTCTCCTCTCATGTACTTCTCCGTCACCATTTTTTGTCTTCATCTATATCTCTCTCTTCTTGTATTTTAATCGGTAACCCACTCCCTCACCACTTGATCTATATATTACTCTCATCCATTTCTCTCTCTCTCTCCCCCTTGTGCAACTCCTCCTCTCCCTACCTTTCTCCCTTTATTTATTTCTCTCTAACTCCTTATCTCCTTCCCCTGCACCCCTCTCGCACCCACTTACGTGTTCTCTTTTTCACACTCTCTCATCAAAGCACCTTGAAAATGACAAATTTCAGTTAATATGACCACTTTAATGGATATTAATTCAATGTAAAAGAAAATATATGCTCATCCTAAGACTGAGTCTCCATGGTATACATATAAGTGATAAATTGTATAATTATAATGAAAGATAAAATAGAAATTTCCAGTTGTGCTACTAATATAACAAATAAAATTATAATGGACTCTTATACGACCTTAATATAGCCTCTATATATTAACAATAGTTTCCTCAAATCCTGTAATTGAGGATGTTCCTTCACACACAACTTATTTTCTTATGTAGCTTCCCATAGAGGGATATTATTCCACTTGATAAGATATTTTTTATTGATTGAAATCAAAATATATAGGTAATGTTGATCTATAACCTTTTCAAATTCAAGAATCAACTTTCCTTCTTCATTTATTTCTAGAAGTTCTATTTGTATTGGCATAGTTTTTTTTTAATCCTTTTTAGGCAAGATACATGAAAAAAATTACAAACTCAAGAAGAGGTAAAATATAGCATTTATTCCACCTGCAAAATTATGTGAATAATATTTCAAGGTCCATAAAATTTTGGAGCTAATTGTTTAGGCTTCTTTTTCTCTAATTTATATTTCTTATAAGGTTCTAGTCCCAAAATTACCCAATCACCATTAACAAATAATATCTCATTTAAATGCTGATATAATTTCTACTTGAATCTCTTTTGTGCCATCTGAAGGTCTTCCTTATGAATTGTTAAAATTTCTTTAGTCTTCTACACATGTGACTTTGTTTCCTATACTTGCTCCAAAGAGAATGAGATACTACGAGCTACAGATCCATAAAGTGCCTCCAACGATGCCATTTTAGTCCATGTTTTATATGTATGACTATGACACCATTCTAAAATATGAAAGTGCTCCATCCATTGATATTTATTTAAAAATGAATAATATCATGTATAACCCTCTAAACACCTGTTAAATATTTATGTTTGATCATGTATTTATGTGTGATATTTTGAAGTCATTGCTAGTGTTGTTCCACTCATATCCTAGTATTGTTCCAATTTTATTTTTTTATGAAGTTTTCATCTGTAACCATTTATTTCACTTTAGGAATACCATTAATGAGGAGCCAAATTTTAGCTCAAAAATGACAGTTCTCGGAATCACTTGAAACCTGAACTAATGCATAGTGTTCATCATTCTAATTCCATCGCACTTTGTTTCATGAAAAATGGTCCCCGTATGCGCCTGGAAACGACTTTTGTCCACTTTTCCAAAAAGGTAAATTTAAAAAAAAAAACAAGACAGTCAGATGCTCGGTCAGCAGTCCGTACTACTGACATGGTCGCTGACTATGCAGGGTCAAATTTTGGTCAATTTTTTTTTTCTCTGGTTGAATGAGGAGCTCACAAGTGTCAGCTTGTGGTTGGTAGAAATTTTGGGTGCGTTGTAAAAATTTCATTGGAGGTTGAATGACCAACTAGGTGAGGACATGTGGTGCAGCCTGTGGCCACCATGTTCCCCCCCCCCGCTTGACTATATAGTGGTATAAAAATTATATGGTGAAGGTTGGGCAAAGTTCAGGGATCGACCCCATAACCTCCCCCACACTATGTGAACACTTAACCACTATACCACAACCATGAGTCTTAATAGCCTATGGTTGCATCTTTTATTTAATATTTTCATTGTAATATGGCAGAAGAAAAAGGGGGCCAGCCCTGCTCTAGGTGACCTTAGAGCTATGACTGCTGGTGGGGAAACGGATAAGCCCAGAGTTAATGCATGATAATTAACCCTTAACCATGATTTATTAACCTTTGATCATATAATTAGTGCTAATCGAAAGATTTAATGTGGATTTATTTAAGTGTGGAATTAGTGCGTTAAGTGAATTTAATTATGTGCTAATCTCCACTTAGCATTAATTGGTGGAGTCCAAATAAAACAAAAGAAGTGCCAGTTTAACCCTAGTTAACTCCAGTTTGCCAAATTTAGTCGGGGTTTCCTTGGTGAAACTCGAAGAAGTCATAACTTGGGTAGTTTTCGACCAAAAGAAGTAGAGAAAGAGACTAGGTAGACATTTTCAAACATTTTTTACTCATTGTTGTAGGTTTCAAAGCTAGAGGAGCACTAGGGATTTTTCTAGTTTGAAGATTAATGATGCCTAGGGCCGCTAAAAGAGGAGGCAATATCTGCATCACCTGAAGAACAATTCAAGAGCCATAACGGGCTACTCAAGGGCTTTTATATGTTTTGAATCCATTGGTGACCTCTGATTACTGATTTGAGCACATATTCAGGGTCATATTGGAGATTTGACAAGTGAGGTGTATGGATCAATCGTATGTTTGAAGCAGTTTTAGAATTTTTTGACTATGGAGGAGACCTTGTAGGGGATTTCCCACCTCTAGAAGTCTTTTTGCAGCAGTTGTGACCAACATGTTTCAACTCTTGTTTGACTTATTTATTCATGAAGTTTTTTATTGTATTCTTCACTGTGGAATTAAAGGGTGTATGTGAGGGGTTTCTATCTCTCACCGATGAAAGCATGTCATCTCTGTAGGAGATATGTTGTGCTCTTGATATTGTGAGAGTTATTTGCAGGAGAACATTACCTTGATGGGGTAATAGCCACATGTTATTGGTAGCAAACATATATGTACTTTTGACACTGAATACAAGAGTGGTTTAGTCATGTTGACAGGCTCAGAGATGTAGCCCACGAGGGGTGAACTTATTCATCAATGGATTTTTTTCTTGTTATTTGATGCATATTTCTTTTCAAGTTTTTGATGATTTCATGCTTTACAATTTTTTCATGGAATTACACTGTTGAAAGGAAGCATTTTTATATTATGAAGAGTTACTTAGCAAAAAAAATTATTAATACTCCTCCATTTAGATTAGTTTGGCATCAGAGATATCAATTTATTATTAGATTTTGTTTCTTGTGAAAAGAGGGTTTGACTATTTGCAGATTAAAAATTCTTACAAGGTTAAAGCTCTGGAGAGGAGAAGGGAAACTTGTTGGTGTAGATTCCCAAGTTGGAGCAAGGAGAAGGAGTCCATAGTTTCCACAAGCTCCACCTCAAGTTTCACCTCCAGATATTCTTGAGGCTTTAGTAAGCATGTCTCAAGGATGAGAGCCTACAAGTCTGAAAGAAACAAATTCTTCAAAAAGGATTTTTGGGACATGTCAGAGATGGTGAAGGTGCTATATAAAGAGATAGACTCACAAATGCAAGGTGAAGGCTCTATATCTTCAAGAGGAGAAGGTTCCCCAACAAAGGAAGAAGGTAAAAAGAATGGTGATAAACCACGATCTTCTCCACAAACTTCTTTTTTTTCTAGAACTTTGATGAAAATTTTTAATGTATAAATTCCTTCCAAGATCGAAGACGGACATGTTTATGCCTTTTGTGAACATGATTTGGGGGGTGAGGTTCAATCAGAACCTAATGTTAAGGAGCTGAAATAAGAGAAAAAAATATTCCAAGAGGACACCTTAAGAATCAGAAAGGAGTATGAAACCATCTTTGTGTCCCAATCAAGAGATGAGACAAATGGTGAGCATGCATATGCTCTTTATTTACATGCATCTGTTAATGTAAATTCTTTTTCAGCCTTTGAAAGACATAAAAGAGGCATTGAGTCCAAGCTCTTGGAAAATATGGGTTACAAGGAAGGCTTAGGTCTTAGTGTGAATCAAAAAGGCATCAAGCACCCAATAGAGGTAAAAGAGAGATCTATGTATGAAGGCTTGGGTTATGTTGTAGCGAAAGAATGGTATTATGATAAAAAATATTGTATATAATGTACCTTCTATCACAAAAGAGGACATGAGAAGGCGAGGTGTTGGACTTTGCATCCAAAAATTGTACCTACTTGGTTCTCCAAATATAAAAGAGACTTGAAGGTATATCCCATTAGGGGAATTTTGAGGTCTAAAACAAGCCTTCTAAGAAAAATATATAGCCAAAATAAACTTTAAAACAAACAATATGATTCAAGATTATGATGTCAACCATGGGGGATGATTCACCATTTTTGGGGTAAAAAAATAAAAATAATAAAAAGTAATAAAATAATAAAAATAATTTTTGAACTCATATTTTCAACTTATCTCCCTAAGATTTTATTCCCATTTCAATAAGGAGTACTCATTGGATGAAAAATATAATTCCTCAACGAAGGAGTAAACATGTTGCATACTTTTGATGGACCCTGCTACCCGAAAAATAAGAAATACATAGAAAAATGTAATTGTAATCATGTTTTTAATGTATTTCTCATTTTTCATGCAAAAGGGTCCATCAAAATTACAGAACATGGGTACTCCTTTGATGAGGAATCAAATGCTACATCCAACGAGTGTTTCCGCTCAAAATTTGAGTAAAGCCATAGGGAGTTAAGTTGAAAATACGAGTTGAAAATTTATTTTTTATTTTTTCCCTCTAAAATTTGATGATTTAATCTAGTCTTATTTAATTATTTCCACTATTATTTTATAATTTCATTAGAGGGCCCATCTTAGACCTCAAAATTCCCTTAATGAGTGAGAGATGAAAAAGTTCAAGAACAAACTTATTCAAGTTCTTATTTTCATGCAAGTTCATCATCTAGGAAGTATAAGCCAAAGGACGCCAAGAAAATGTATACTCGTACTTTTCATTCAAATGCTTCTATTAAGGAAAATGACCTACCGAATGGAGTGAAATGTTGAGGGGAATGTCTCCATGCACTTTTTTCATTTTTTCTAACCATTGTGTAGATGAGCGTGAAAAAACTAAATCCATCATCAAGAAGATGTTTATGTCTCTTGAGATTGAGAATGTAATATTCCTAAATGGAAAATATAGGATTATAGAACATCTATATCATTCCAAATAAGCAAAACATGAATATAACACCAAAATCTGAAAAATGTCAGAAATATGTTGCAACATCATGACATTATAACCATGAGCAGAACCATATGAGTTATTTCATTATAAAAAACAAAAAATATAAATTACATAGTGATATAAAGAAGATGAACTCAAGCAAGCAAGAAGTGGCTAAAATACACTAATGAAAACTAGCACTGGAAATGTTGTGCTGCTGCTATTATTGCTATTGGAAACCACTGCTATTGGGAAGATGAACCATGTGTCGGAGGCTTTTGGATGGCTCAGAATGATATTGTATTTTAGCCACATATTATACTCCAAAAACCCAGAAAAACCCAGAAATGGTTTGGCCAGATTTTGACTTTGGATTTTCAACCCTTTTTGGGTGGCCAACTACACCCCTACTGGCTGACTTATGAACTCTTCCTAGGTAAATATTGAAATGGGGCTGTAATAATGATATAATTTCTTCAATAGCACCCAATCATCTCAATGCTTGAAGGGTTGGCCCCTTCTCTCGATCTCCAAGCTAGAAGCTTGAGATCTAGCTCCTCCTTCCTCTACTCAAGTTGCAGTTGCACACTACTTAACTCCTGGAATGAATTGGATTTTCAAGAGGTATGAAGCTATATCCTACTAATAGGTGATGTAATAAATCTCACAGCTGATGGAAATAATCTCTCCAAAGTGAGGGAATGGTCCCTCATAGGATTCCAAGCTGAAATACTTGGAACTTCCTTCCTCCACTAGATTTACTTGGATGGACTGTGCAATTCCTGGAGGAACTACAATGGCAAGGAGGTGTATAATGATGGCCTGATTCTGGCTATCAAAATTCTGCACCTAGAAGATTAAAATGGAAGCACAAGATGAGAGGATGAACCCTCAACTGGTTTCTTAGCTGAAGAACTACCTTCCTCCTCGTAAACCCTAAGACAGGAATGAGTAATTACTGAAGATTTATATGAAAAAAAGAGGGGATGAATGTGGCACCAATGTTGGATGATGAATTTCTGCTCAAAATAACCTTCCCAGAGTAGGCACTTGAAGTCCCTCGTGGATAAGGGTGGGATTCCCACTCGAGAACACTTATGTCCTAAACAACACAACAGACTTAGCTAAATAGCTGAAGCGTGCAAAGAAATGTCAAATGAAAATATAATATCAAATTTTAGACTCATTTCCTTTGTTGGCCTCATATTCCTTATATGGTTGTGAGCCTTCCCTAGCCTTGGCCCTCCTCATAATTGCATTACACATGAGGCCACTAGTCTCCATGAAGACTGCATTGTATCTCCATGATCTCTACACTTAATCTCCAATCCCTCCATCATGTGTGAATTTAATGCACCACTTCCTCCATCAGTGCATCTTTACCGCTCTATGATCTTACTTTTATTCCTCCACTATCTCCATCATCTTCCTCATTATCTCTCCATAATCTCCACTCTTCCTTCATTAATGAGCTGCTCCAATACTCCATGATGTTGATCTACTATCTACTAACCCACATTCACACAAAAAAAGTGGATTTTATTCATCTATGGGGTTTATGGGTCCCTCCACCCTTTTATTTAATTAAATAATTGAGAAAATTAAGAACTCTAATATTCCAATTAACTGGTGGAAAATTGGGAATACTACAGTCTTCCTCGTGAAAAATTTTTATGTCGTCAACAAACTAAAAAAGTGAATGTTACGAAAATCCTCCTCCCTCCAAATCGCATCCTCTTATGGAAGGTCTCCCAATCTGCTCCAATGTGTAATGAATTCCCAGCTTCATAGTTGCCTCTCTAGAATGTCTAGAATGACTTCCAACAGTATAGCTAGATGCATCTCCTCATCACTAAACCTCTAAGTGGCAACCATCTTTTGTTCTAGAACCTCTTCTCTGCATGAGACATATGAAGTGAAGTGGTTCCTCCCCCCAAAGGAAAGACCCAACTCATGAACTATCTCCCAAACCCATGATACATGAAGTAGGATGTACTTCTCCATGCTCCCATCATTGGCCTTGCTTGCTCCAAGCATCATCTCAAAAATGTGAAAAATAGGAAATAGATACATATGGGTTGACAAGTGAAATGTCACAGTATACTCTCTCAATAACAACCACTGTAACAATGCCTCTTCCTGCCATACCACCTCATCATTATACCATGTTTGGTGGCTATACTCTCCAAAAAGAAGCCACCGCATTCTGGCCTCATGTTGCCATTCCCCATCCTCCTCATGCAAGGTATGGAATAAAGTTAGCCCATACTCTCCCAAGAGTAACCAAATCAAAAATGACTCTTGTTGCCACCTCAAATCATCATCATGCAAGCCATGGAGGAAAAACATACTGATTTACATGTAGAATGTCACATCAGCCCAACATAACTAAGCTCCCTGCTACCACATCATGTGAGTGCCATGTAATGTTCCAAAAAATAACATACCCATTGACATAGGATATGTTGTGTGATGGCCAAAATCTCTCAAAAGTAGCTAGCATAGCCATGCCTCCTACTGTTGGATCACCTCAATACTCTACAAGTCATGGAACATACCAATTTGAAATGTTGGGTGGTAACCATACTCACCCAAGAGAAGCCAACGAAGCAATACTTCTTGCTTCCCTGTCTCATAGATCTACAAGTAGCCCACCAACCACTTGCTCAGCATCCTCACCCATCCATCCAATTATGGGTGATGACTCATATCATGATCCAACTTGGTATCCACCAAATGGAAAATACCATCCTCCCTGATGTGATGATTGTTTCACTTCATGATATGTTCGAGTGCATCCTCCTTGAGGTTACTCCATGAGAAACTCTCATCGATAAACCGGTAGGATCGATAAGTTTCTGAATATGGTTTATGTATAAAATTCTCTTTGAGTTGTGAGATGGTCATCAAGAAGGCTTCATCCTGATAATGGAGAACATTATTCATCATCAGATGTCTACCAACTAGCACCTATCAATCCAATTCTTCATGAGTGAAGCGGTCATTAGAATGTTTCAAGAATAGTTGGCCCCCCAACTCATCACTGCTCCTCGGTGACAGCACTGTTGATCTCCATGATGGTGCATCTGATGCCTCATGGCTATACATAATGTTGAACTCATAGCCCAGCATTGTACCGATTTATACTAGGCTCATACCATCCTCTGAAAATAAAAAATTCAACACAATGTGTTGTGTGTAGTTCAGTGCTGAGTAGCTAGGATGGATATATATCTCCTCCTTGAACAAGTCAATGGTCCTCTACGCAGTGATAGTTTGCTGCTCCAAATCAGCAAGGTGCTCTAACACTTGGTTATGCAATTTCCATGATGGCATGATCCCACAAATATCAAACTGAGGCATTGAAATAACATTGGATGAAAATTTTTTCAAACCTTGGATCAGCTAAAACTTGGGAACATATTTCAAATCTAAAATAGTTCCTCCAACTGGTGCAATGACTTCTCCAACTACTGGTGATGGTGATGGTTTCTCCTCTACTATTTCACAAGCGCTGGTATATGCCTCCTCCTCCTCATGAATCACTTGAATCATGCATGGGACTCTCAATGTTAAGTGTTCAAGGCCACCTTGTAAATATGCAAGTGCTTCTTCATCTGATGCAAGTACTTCTGTAGCTGGTGGTCCTAGAAGTTCCTCCTCTTCTGGAGTGATAGTGCTGACGTCATCCCTTTATTCTTCGTGTGTTATCTCATCAATGTTGGGAAACATCTCTATGGAAAGTACCTCTGGTGTCCTCCTATCAAACTTATTAATCAGCCTTTGAGTGAATTCTACATAAGCAGTCACTCTTGCATGTTTTATATGGATAAACCACCAATCCTTTGCTCCACCCTCAAGGTGCAGCACTGCAATATCAATAGCCTATCTTTCCGCTACTGGGTGTAGCTGGAAGAAATGATATAAATCCTTCATCCATGCCTTTACAGTGCTTATGGATGATCCATCAAATGTAGGCAAGAGCAATATATTCTGTATATGCCTTCTTCTTCTATTGTTGTTGTGGGATATTTGGTTTTCTATGATTTGGATAAAATGTTGGAGAGTTAGAATCTCTTTGAATGCTCTTGATGGATATTTGTACTCATACAAGATAATTACTCAAAGTCTCATGCTCTAATTATCCCCCATCTCCATGCCATTCATCTCCTTCTGCAAGGAAAGTGGACATAGAAAAGTGTTGTGGAGCTCTTTGCATTGCTAGTTGTTTATGCTGCAGATAGGAAGTGCTTGGACCTTCCTGATTCTAAAACCCTCTTGAGGTTTCCCTTTGCCTTCCCCTTGTCATTTCTTTAGTTTTTGTGGAGAGATCTTGCATAGATATAAAGATAAGTGTGGAAAAACTTAATCCTTCTGCCATTGAATACTTCTTCTTTTACTTCTTCTTCTTATTATTCCTTTGATGTCATGAAATTCCCACAAGCTGAGCCAAAGATCATGGTTTGATACCACTATAATATTAGAAAATTGAAAATATAGGAGTATAGAAAATCTATAGCTTTCCAAATAATAAAAAGAAGAATATAACACTAAAATATTGAAAATGTCAAGACATTATAACCATTAGCAGAAAAAACTGAGTTATAAAATTATAAACAACAACAAATATAAAGCACACAGTGCTCCAAATAATATGCACTCAAGCTAATAAGAAGTGGTTGAAATACACTAATGAAAACTAGCACTCGAAATGTTGTGTTGCTACTGTTGGAAACTGTTGCTACTAGGAAGAAGAACCATGTGCGGGAGGCTTATGGAGTGCTCATAATCATCCGTGATTTTAACCATGGATTCTAATCAAACAACCTAGAAAAACCTAGAAATGGTTTGGCCAGATTTTTAATTTAGATTTTCGACCCTCTTTGGGTGGCCAACTACACCCCTGCTGGCTGACTTACACACTCCTCTTGGGTAACTTCTGAAATGGGGATGGAATAATGATATAATTGCTGCAAGAGAACCCAATTAGCTCAATTCTTGAAGGGCTATCCCCTTCTCTTGATATCCAAGATAGAAGTTTGAGATCTAGCTCCTCCTTCCTCTGCTCAAGTTGCAGCTCCACACTGCATAACTGCTGGAAGGAACTGCATTTTCAAGAAGGCTAAAGCCATAGCCTGATGCTAGGTAATGGAATAAAGGTCAAATATGATAGAAATAATCTCTCCAAAGTGAGGGAATGGTCCCGCATAGGATTACACGCTGAAATACTTGGAACTTCCTTCCTCCACTATATTTACCTGGCTGGACTGCACAATTCCTAGAGGAACTGCTACTGCAGGGAGGTGTATAATGATGGCCTAATGCAATATATCATAATTTTGTACCTGGAGGATGGAAATGGAAGTAGAATATGAGAGGATGAATCCTCCACCAGTTTCTTAGATGAAATAATAAGAACTACCTTCCTCTTCTCAAACCCTAAGATAAGAATGCATAGTTCCAGAAGTTGTATATGCATAAGAGAGGGGACAAATGTAGCACCAATGCCAGATGATGAATTTTTTCTTAAAATAACCTTCCCAGAGTAGGCACTTGAAGTCACCCATTGATAAGGGTGGTATTCCCTCTCGGGAACACCTGTGTGCTAAACAACACAACATACTTAGCTAAACAGCTGAAGCATTCAAAGAAATGTCAATCTACAATACAATATCGAATTCCAGACTCATTTTCTTTGTTGCCCTCATCCTCCTTATATGGTTGTGAGCCTTTCCTAGCCTTCTCCCACCTCATAAATGTGTTGCACATGTGGTCACTAGTCTCCATGAAGACTGCATTGTCTCTTTATGATATCCATGATCTCTACAATTAATCTCCACTCCTTCCATCATGTGTGCATTTAATGCACCACTTCCTCCATCACTGCATCACTAATTCACTATGATCTTACTTTAATTCCTCCAATATCTCCATCATCTTCTTCATTATCTCTCCATAATCTCCACTCTTCCTTCATTAATGAGCTACTCCAGTACTCCATGATGTTGATCTACTATCTAGTAATCCACATTCACACAAAAAATTGGATTTTATTGATCTATGTGGTTTATGGGTCCCTCCACCCTTTTATTTACTTAATTAATTAAGAAAATCAAGAACTCTAATATTCCAATTAACTGATGGTAAATTGGGAATATTACATAGAAAGAGAAGAGGAAAACTCAATCAAATAAAAAGGCATATGAACTAAGAAGAGCTCAAAGGAACTATTGCACTCACTGCAATATCAGTAGGAATTGGGTTGAGAAGTGTTGGAAATTGTTTCCACAACTTCATCTTGGTAAGGGAAAGCAAGTCATGCAAGCACCGGAAGAGGAAGCGACAAAAGGAAAAGTGGCACAAGATGTGACTATCCATGAAGCAAATTCTAAAGAAGAAAAAGTTCAAATAGAAGATTCAATTACCATGTTGGGTAAGAACTGTTTGAACTATTTGTCTAGTTGAAGATTGTAAGTCTTTGTTTGCACTAGTTACATATCCTCATAGTGGGTAATTTTTAAAAGGGATAATTCATGAATAAATCACTTACATGCAACACTTTTTTCATTAGTATGTTTATGCTAGTTTGGCTTGGTTGTTAGTCAATTGAAATGGAAAATTAGGGTGTCAAGTTTCTCCACGTTGTAAAATGCATTTCTCTTGGATTATGTCGAAAAGCATTTTTGAAAATTTTTGTATGAGTAGTGGCAACATATTTTGTATGTAAAAATATGTCGAAAACTCAATTTGTACAAGTATTCGTCATGTGGAAACTATATTGGTTTATGTCAAAGCATTTTAGATAATTCCTTGGTAAGGATTTTTATAGATAAACACCGTCGAATTCTTCTTGGGGAGGATGTTGCTAAGCGTCATCATAGAAACATGGAAAAGTCGAGAACAACAACCAACTTGAAACCTTTGGTCAAGCTATAGTTCAAGTTCAACATGAAAAAGAGTCGTCGGGTTGCTTCAAACATTGATTGGGTTGAGTTTAGAAGAATGAAGGAACTGTACCTTCAGTTGCTAAATAGATAAAAATGAAATTTTGGAGACCAAAATTATTTTAGTGGGGAGATATGATCAGGAGCCAAATTTTAGCTCAAAAATAAAAGTTCTCATAATTGTTTGAAACTTTAACAAACATATAGTGCATTTTGTCCTGATTCCAGCTCTCTTCATTTCATGAAAAATGGTCTCTGTATGCCTTCATAAATGAATTCTACCCTCTTAGCCAAATAGGAATTTTTTTCTTTTTTAAAGAGACACTTATATGCCCAGTTAGCAATCCATACTGATAACGTGGCAAGTGACTGTGTAGGGTCAAATTTTGGGCAATTTTTCTTTTTCTTCTATCAAATGAGGAGCTAAAAAGTGTCAGTTGGTGGTTAGTTGAAATTTTGGGTTCATTGTGAAAGTTTCATTGGAGGTTCAATGACTAACTAGGTGAGGACACGTGGTGCAGCCTCAGACCACCACATGCCCCCCTTTTGGATTATATAGTGGTATAAAAATTATATGATGAAGGTTGGGCGTAGGTCGGGGCTCAACTCCACGAACTCCCCCCACACTACGCATTCACTTAACCATTATACCACAACCATGAGTCTTAAAAGAATATGGTTGTGGTTTCTATTTAATCTTTGCCTTGTAATACAGAGAAAGAAAAAGGGGACCAGCCCCGCTCCATGCGACCTCAGAGCTGTGACCATCGGTGGAGAACAGATAAGCACAAAGTTAATGGGGGTTAATTAACCCTTAACCATGATTTATTAACTCTCAGTCATATGATTAGTGCTAATCCAAAGCTTTTATGTAAATTTATTTAAATGTAGAATTAATGTGTTAAGTGTGTTTAATTAATATGCTAATCTCCATTTAGCATTAATTGGAAGAGTCTAACTAAAACGGTGGAAGTGCCAAATTAACCCCCAGCTAGCTCTAGATTTCCAAATTTAGCAGAGGTTTGCTAGGTGAAACTAGAAGAAGTCATAGCTTGGGAATTTTTCGACCAAAATAAGCACATGAAGAGGCTAGGTAGCCATTCTCAACAATTCCTGACTCATTAGTGCAAGTTTCAGAGGTGGAGGAGCACTTCTGGAATGAAATTTTCCAGTTTGAAGATTAAAGATGCCTAGGGCCACTATAAGACGAGGTTATATCTGCTTCACCTAAAGACCAATTGAAGAGCCATAAGAGGCTACTCAAGTGTTTCGGGATGCTGTGAATCCATTCATAACATTTTTTTTACTGATTTAGCACATATTCAGTGTCATACTATAGATTTTAAAAGTAAGGTGTATGGATCAATTAGGTGTTTGAAGTAGTTTTGGATGTCGATGAGCATGGAGGAGACCTTGTAGGGGTTTTCCCACTTCTATAAAGATTTTTGTAGCAGTTGTGACTATCATGGTTTAGCTTTGGTTTGACTTCTTTATTCATGAAGTTTTTTATTGTATTCTTCAGTGTGAAATTTAAAGGTGTATGTGAGGAGTTCCTAGCTCTCAAAGGTGAATCTATGTTATCTTTTTAGGAGATATGTTGTGTTTCTGATATTGTGAGCATTATTTGTAAGAGAAAATTACCTTCAAGGGGTAATAGCCACATGTTATTGGCTGCAAGCTGATATGTACTTTCAACATTGAAGACAAGAGTGGTCTAGTTATGTTGATAGGCTTAGGTATGTATCCCAAGAGGGTTGAAATCCTTCATCAATGGATTTTTTCTTGTTTTTTGAAGCATATTTATTTGCAAGTGTTTGATGATTTCATGATTTATAATTTTTTCATGGAATTACACTGTTGAAAGACACTTAAAAGAAACATTTTAAGTAACATGTTGTTCAATTCAAATATATGCACATAAGAAGAAAGCACATTTCTATTCTAAAGAGTTACTTAGCATATAATTTACTAATACTCCTCCATTCAGATAATTTTGGTATCAGACCTACACGTTTATTTTTAGCTTGTGTTTCTTATGCAAAGAGGGTTTGACTATTTGCAGGGTGAAATTTCTTACAAGGTTAAAGCTCCAAAGAGGAGAAGGGAAAGTTGTTGGTGCAGATTCCCAAGTTGGAACAAGGAGAAGGAGTCTAGAGTTGCCACAAGCTCCACCTTAAGTTTCACCTTCAGGTATTCTTGAGAGTTCAGTAAGCATGTCTCAAGCAGGAGAGCCTGCAAGCCTGACAAAAGTTGAAAGCTTCAAAAAGGCTTTTTGGGACATGTTAGAGATGGTGAAGTTACACCATGAAGAGAGGAACTCGCAACTGCAAGGTAAAGGCTCTATATATTCAAGAGGAGAATGTTCTCCAAGAAAGGAAGAAGGTAAAAAGAATGGTGATAAACAGCATTTTCTCCAGAAATTTCATATTTTTCAGGAAATTTGATGCAAAATGTTAATGTAGAAAGTCCTTCCAAGATGGAAGATGGACATGTTTGTGCCTTTTTTCCACATGATGTGGAAGATGAGATTCAGTTAGAACCTCATGCTAAGGATTTGAAAGAAGAGAAAAAAATATTCCAAGAGGACACCCTCATAATTAGAAAGGAGCATGAAAACATCTTTGTGTCTCAAACAGGAGATGAGACAAATGGTGAGCATGCATATGCTCCTTATTTAAATGCATATGTTAATGTAAATTATTTTACAGCCTTTGAAATAAAAAACAGAGGCATTGGGTACAAGCTCTTGGAAAAGACGCATTACAAGGAAGGCTTAGGCCTTGTTGTGAATCAACGAGGCGTCAATAACCCAATAGAGGTAAAAGAGAGACCTAAGTATGAAGGCTTGGGTTATGTTGCACCAGAAGAATGGTATTCTGATGATATATATTATATATCATGTACCTTTTGTCATAAAAGAGGACATGAGTAGGCAAGGTGTTGGACTTTGCATCCGGAACTAGTACATGCTTGGCTCTCCAAATACAAGAGAGACTCGAAGGTATCTCTAGAGAGAGATGAAAAAGTTGAAGAAAAAACTGACTCAAGTTCTCCTTGTCATGCAAGTTCATCATCCAGGAAGCATAAGCCAAAGGATGCCAAGAAAAGTTATACACGTCCTATTCATTCAAATGCTTCTCTTAAAGGAAAACAGCCTGTTGATTTGAGTGACATGTTGAGGAGAACGTCTCCATGCACTTTTTGCATTTATTCTTACCATTGTGTAGATGAGTGCGAAAAAATAAAAGCCATCGTCAAGAAGATGTTTATCTCTCTTGAGATTAAGAACAAGAAGAGGAAAACTCAATAAAAGAAAAAGGCATATGAGCTAAGAAGAGCTCAAAGGAACTTTTGCACTCACTGCAATATCAGTGGGAATTGGGATGATAAGTGTTGGAAATTGTTTCCACAACTTGATCCTTGTAAGGGAAATCAAGTCATTCAAGCACCGGAAGAGGAAGTGACAAAAGAAAAAGTGGCGCAAGATGCGACCATCCATGAGGCAGCTTCAAAAGAAGGAAATGTTCAAATAGAGGATTCAGTTACCATGTTGGGTAAGAATTGTTTGGATTATTTTTCCTGTTGAATATTGTAAGTCTTTGTTTTCACTAGTTTCATTTGCCCATAGTGTGTAATTTGTAAAAGTGATAATTCATGAATAAATCACTTACACGCAAGAATTTTTTCTTTAGCATGCTTATGCTAGTTTGTATTTGTTGCTAGTCAATTGAAATGGAAAATTCGGGTGTCAAGTTTCTCCACATTGTAAAATTCATTTCTCTTTGATTATGTCACAAAGCATTTTTGAAAACTGTTGTATGAGTAGTGGCAGCATATTTTGTAGTACAAATGTGTTCAGCACTCAATTTATACAAGTATTCGCCATATGTAGCTTGTATTGCTCTACGTCAAAGTCATTTGGATTTTCCTTCGTAAGGAATTTTGCAGATAAATGCCATTGAATTGTTCTTGGGGAGAATGTTTTTATTCATGGTCATAGCGACATGAACAAGTCGAGAAGAACAACTAACTTAAAACCTTTGGTCAAGTTATAGTTCAAGTTTAGCATGAAAAAAAGCCATCATGGAACTCCAAACTTCGATTGCATCAAGTTTAGAAGAATGAAGGAATTGTACCTTCAATTGCTAAACAGATGAAAATAAAATTTTGGAGACCAAAATTCTTTTAGTGGGGAGATATGATTAGGAGCCAAATTTTAGCTCAATAATCAAAGTTCTTAGAATCACTTGAAAATTCAACAACCGTGTAGTGTTTTTCCTCCTGATTTCAGCTCTCTTCATTTCACCAAAAATGGTCTATGTATGCCCATGAAAATGACTTATGTCCTCTTAGCCAAACATGTAATTTTTTTTTTAATAGAGATAGTCAAATGCGTAGTTAATAGTCTGGACTGCTGACATGGTAGTTGACTGTGTAGGGTCAAATTTTGGTCAATATGTATTTTTCTTTGGTTGAATGAGGAGTTGACAAGTGTCAAATAGTGGTTAATTGAAATTCTTAGGTTCTTTGTAAACATTTCATTTGAGGTTGAATGACCAACCAAGTGAGGACACATGATGCAGCCTAGGGCCACCACGTGCCACCTTGTTGGAGTATATAGTGGTGTAGAAATTATAGGGTGAATTTCGGGTGGAGGTCGAGGCTCAACACCATGACCTCCCCCACACTATTCCCACATGTAAACACTATACAAAAAACGTGATTCTTAATAGACTATGGTTGTGGATTCTGTTTAATATTTTGATTGTAATATTGCAGAAGAAAAAGGGGGCCAACCTTGCTCCAAGCAACATTAGAGCTATGAACATCAATGGGGAAATGGATAACCATGAGTAAAAATGATTAATCCTTAATCATGATTAACCCTTAAACATTATTTATTAACCCTTAATTATACCATTAGCGTTAATCTAAAGCTTTAACGCGAATTTATTTAAGTAAAGAATTAGCGCATTAAGTGCTCTTAATTAACATGCTAATCTCCACTTAGCATTAATTGGCAGAGTGTGACTAACATGGTGGATGTGCCAATTTAACCCCAGCTAACTCCAGTTTGCCAAATTTAGCGAAGGTTTCCTAGGTGAAACTGGAAGAAGTCATAAATTGGGATGTTTTCGACTAAAATAAGTACATGAAGACACTAGGTAGTAATTTTCAAGCATTGTTGACTCATTGGTGCAGGTTTCAGAGGTAGAGGAGCTCTTCTAGAAGGGATTTTTCTAGTTTGTAGATTAAATATGCCTAGGGCCACCAGAAGAGGAGGCCATATCTCCTTCACTTGAAGACTAAGTGAAGAGCTAGAAGAGGCTACTCAGGGGTTTCTGGATGTTCTGAATCCATTGTTAACGTCTATTTACTAATTCAAGCACATCTTCAAGGTCATATTACAAATTTTACAAGTAAGGTGCATGGATCAATCAAATATTTTACGATGTTTTGGAATATTTTGAGCATGGAGGAGACCTTGTAGGGGTTTTCCCACCTCCAAAAAGCTTTTTGAAATAGTTGTGACCATCATGGTTTAGCTTTGGTTCGAGTTATTTATTCATGAAGTTTTTTATTGTATTATTTAGTGTGTAATTGAAGGGTGTATGTGATAGGTTTCTAGCTCTCATCGGTGAAAGTATGTCATCTTTGTAGGAGATATGTTGTGTTGTTGATATTGTGGGATTTCTTTGTAGGGGAATATTGCTTTGAAGGGGTAATAGCCACATGTTATTGGCAACAAAATGAAAAGTACTTTTGACACCGATACAAGAGTGGTCTAGTCATGTTGACAGGCTTGGAGATGTAGTCCAAGAGGGGTGAACTGCTTGATCAATGGCTTTTGTCTTGTTGTTTGATGCATATTTCTTTTCAAGTGTTTGATGATTTCATGCTTTACAATTTTTTCATAGAATTGCACTGTTGAAAGACACTTAAAAGAAACCATTGAAGTAACCTGTTGTTCAATTCAAATCTATGCACATAAGAAAAAAGCACATTTATATTATGAAAAGGTACTTAGCATAGAATTTACTAATACTACTCCATTCATATCAACCATGAATCCTATGGATTCCTTCAAAAAAAAATCTGCCATTTTACTTTCTATATATTATTTGAATACCGCAAAAATGTGCATACTTTATGATTTTATCAATATTCACGAAAAATGTACCCTTACCTTAATATTTTGGTAACCCAATAATGAATTTCGTTCACATCTCTTCCCATCCTGGAATAGGAAAGTGTAATGGTTGAGTTCACTCTTTACATTTTTCTATGTCTGATATTTCTATTATATCTATTATTTATCTAGAAAATCTAAAATGACATTTTGATGACTATCCATTTGAATCCCCATGAAATTGTCTTTCCCCAATTTGTAGATTATTTCATCTTCAAACCATTGCATTTTTTATACCTATTTTTTTCTATTCTAATGGAAATTTTTTCTCCAAAATGTACTTTAGGATATCATGGTCCATCTTGACCTTGAAATGGTTCCCAACAACATATTGCCACCATTTCTTATTACATGTATAATTTCTCCATTTATTTCTCTAATGTATATTTCACCAAATATTCTCCCTTCAATTGTGTGCTTTGAAATGTCAATGCTTCTCCCTTCTTTTTCCAATACTATGAATGATTAACCAAAATATATTTGTTTCTAATACTAATGGAGATGACATAGCATCCTATAAAATAGAGAATGATGAATTACCCTCATCATTCCATTAAAAAAAAAATCTTCAAAGGAGATGGCAGTGGACCTATAATGCATGCATTATTTGTATTACATTTTTGATAATATCTTATAATTATCAAAATCCTCTATGACTCTTCATGTTCTTAGGAATATTTCATTTTCTAACAAACTGTATCATTTTAGGGTATGACAAAAATACATTACTTCTCATTTCCCAAAAGCACATTTGGATATTTTTACATACAATTATTTTTTATCAAGAATTTGTAGAAATTTCTTCACATGTTAAATGTGGTATTCATATTATTTCATATATATGAGTATATCATGCCAAAAAAAAACACAAAGTTTATAATTTAGGGTCAAATTTTTTTAATCATGATGCTTTGAAAAGTACGAGAAGCATTAGTCAACCCAAAAAGCATGATCAAGAACACAAATTTACTTCATGTGTTATAGAATTTTCTTTGGGAATGCCTTATTCTCTTAATTTGATTTGATGGTATCTTGATTTATGACTAATGTATTTAAAATAACTCATTAAACAAATATAAAATAAAATCTCACCAAAAATTTGGATAGGAATTTTACCCATAATGGTGATTTTATTTGGATATTTGTAATCACGACACATCCTCCAATAATTATCCTTTTTTCTCACCATCATTATTGGATCTAAAATTAAATCCTCTTTATGTTATCCACCCTAGTGTGAAATACCTGAAATTATAAATCATAACCATTAATATCACTTAACTACTTGATTATTATCAATTACTTGAATTGGTGTTATTCCCAAACTTTCACATAATGCTCACGAAAATATGTCTATAATAAACCTTATCTATAATATAAGAATGTATACTCCTTTTAACTTACCATTGGTAGAGTTGATGGGATTTTATCTCAAACTTTAAATTTTTTATCTGAATAAAGTTTTATCATCCATAATATTATGCAATTGAAAATATTACTATACTTGGTTCACCTAGCTAAATAACTTTATTGTATGAAAGTTTTTCAATTCAGCCTTGGGAAAGTTCACTTCCTTTGGAAGCCATTTGTAAGTAACTCCATCGTTGAAGTTAGTTCCTCCTAAGATTTTCTTACTAATGGAGATTTGTATAACCAATGTGATCCCTTTATTTTGATGAGTCCCTTCGGTCACATCATCAATTTTATGTAATTTCGTAATTTAGGGATTGTCTGGTCATTTTTAGGGAGCATTCAAATTTCCTATTATTTTCATCCATTTTCTATTCTAATTAATTTAATTGTCCATCCATATTTATTTCCATTTGTTTCTTATTTTGATCCATTTTATTTTTCATATTGATCCAAAAATCCTTTTCCATTGGCCTATGATTCAACTGGTTAATTTGGCTATCCAATTTTGACAGTTGGTTTTATGTCTCTTCAATTTATTCATGAGAAATGTAGGAACAATGGATAGGTTTAATTTATGAATTAATTTTTGGATCTTAATTTTGATCCATGGGACAGGGTTATTGGGTCATAAGGGTAAGGGATCATTAGGTGCCAAAACTCTCTGATATACATGAAAGGTCCAATAGTGGTACTAAGTAAGTAGGATCAACCACACCCCTAGTCACATTTCCTAAATATATAGGTACAAGATAATGGTATCCTTGATTGCTATTTTTGATGTACTATAGTAGTAAAATAGCTAGAAAGGCTATGTAAGTTTAGTTTCATGTATTCCTTGGGAGCGTCCTATATACCTAAAGGAGCATGAAAGTGATATAATGTATATAAGTATTATCTGATGTCGTACGAAAAAAATGAGTACCAACAAGGGTTGCAGGTGTTTCCAACAACGATTATAGGGGTTTCCAACAAGGTGCACCATGTGCATTTCCTTCCTGTATTCTTCCCATACTAAGAGTTTTACCCTCTAAAAAATAGATCCTTATGATATTTAAACATGTTGGAACATATATGCAATAAATATTTAACAAATGATATTAATCTATCCATAAAATATCTCAAAATCACCCAAAATTCAAAAATATATATTTCATAAATTGTAATGAGTCAAAATATTAAAAAAATGACATGTCATTCACTATATTTCCATAGGAATTTGAAAATGAGACTACAACATTATTGAAAATGCTTTAAAACGAAAATTCCAAAATGGCTATTTTAATTTTGATTTTAGAATTAATTACAAAAATTGTGTAACATAGGCACTATCTTTAAAATTATAACAAACTTGAATGTGAATAGTTTCCCACCTACAATATGATATTTCTAATTAGTTTCCACAAAATTTCACTATCTGTATTCCCCTAGAAAATAAGTTATGGTGAAAATAAATAGTTCACTGGTTTAAGTCTAATTTCAATATAGTCACAAAACCTAACTTCCATAAGTTATATATTTGAAATTGTATAAGAATAAAACTTCAAATTTTAACCTTCTTTTTCTATATTGCGCCTTTGTCTCCTCAATTATTTCTATTTGAAACTTGACAAAATAGCAAAAAAAGGATGACTCATTTGAGACTAATTTCAATATTAGTCACAACCCATATATTCCATAGGATATATCTGTTCAATTATCGTGAATTTTAAATTGAAATATTGATCATATGTACTTTGTTATTTATCCTTATTATTATCAAAATTTCACTATTTAAAGCTTCCTAGAAAAAAGGGTAATATAAAAATTTTCAACATGTCTTAATTGAGTAAAAACTTTAGATTGTATGCTCTAATATCAAATGTTATGATCCAAGTTCCTTGAAAATGATAGGAACTAGGTGAAAAACGTCCACTTTGAGAGATAAACCTCCTTTACAATTAATAAAACTATAAGACAAGATATAATGATCGTAAGCCTAGGTTAGCTTTGTGTGTGTGTATATGTGTGTAGGTGACAAAGGGTATAATTCTAAGAAGGTGTGTAAGGCAATTTTCTAGAAAACCTACTAATATAACAAGTACAATTATAATAGATTATTAGAAGGTATTGAGCATATAGGCGACAAGAAATTAATAACATTGGGAAATAACATTTACCTTAGAGAAATGTATTTGAAATTTTTTATGTAATAGGAACATTTGCACATTCATGTTGCACAATTTTTGTTTCCCAATGGGAATTGATATGTACTCTTACTATGAGAACTCCCTCTTACATCAAACAAACCTCCCAATCTAGTTCTTGTATATGTTTTCTTTGGTCTTTGACTTCCTACTAAACCAATGAGCTAATATCATCTCCATGTAGGTTGTTCATGCACTACTCTTAGCCCCTTTTCAGATTGAACACATGCTATGTTTCTTTCTTAACCAAGTATAAACCTCTTCTTTCATCCACTCCTTTGGTTCTAATACCAATTGTTATAAAATAGGAGAGAAAGATTAAAATACAATAGGTACACATAAACACCAACCATAATAAATTCACAAGAAACAAAATTCACAAGAGTCATAAAATTTGGGTTATGATAGCGTTCACAGGCTATATATAGAGGTGCTAGTCAAAGTATGGACTTCAACAAAAAATCATTTTTACCACTCACGCACTATGAAAAACATAGTTTATACATCTGATCAAAACCCCTCAATCAAGAATTTTCTTGGAAAATCGCTCACATACCACCAAATAGACCATGCTCTGGAAGATACCTAGATAAAAAAATTTTGAATTTCACATTTCTTTCACCATAAATTGAACCTTAAGTTTGATGAAGACTTTCCCCTATGAAATTTCCTTCTTATCTTGGCTTGATATAGAGTGCTCTATATTCTTGAACGTGTAACGGAAATGACTCTTTCCAATACACAATATTTGACGTAAAAAAACTATAATTAAGATATTAAAGGTAATCTGGTTCTCGAGGTCTATATTTCAGTCTCATTAAAATGTAAATGACAGAGAGAATAGAATGCACAAATTCCTCATTCAATACATTAATTTCTATTGGAAACATACTGAACAATAAATACCAAATAAACTTCAATCTCCACATATCAGTATGACTGTTAAAAAACCTCACAAATTCACATGAAATTAACTATATGACACACTCTTACAAATTCGACTTACTGATTAATAAACACTTGTCCAAGAATGATGTTCAGTTAACTACTAAATGCACCTGCTACAGCAAGTTCATACAGATTCACATAGATTGAGGATCAATTCCCACATATTGATCTCATGGATGTATTAATTTCTATCCATTAGCTTTAGTCAGACGCAGAGAAAAAAACAGTGCACCCTTCTCCACACCAAAAAATTCAAAAAAATGTTCCTCCTTTTCAAAACTAAAAGAAAATTGTCAAAGAAATTAGTTCGCCGATGTGAACCAATTTCCTCACTCCACAACATCAAGAAACAAGATCTATTTTTTTAATATAATTAGCTCTAACTCCCTATGAGAAATCAAATCCTATCTACAAATATTTTAAATTTATTTTAACTTGATGTTCCTAACTACTCTTAACTAAATATCCAAAAAAAAATCACAAATAAACCTAAAAATGTTCTATCCTTGGCATGTGATCGACCCATCATATTGCTAGGCTCTTGGTCTGACTTCAATAACTTATCATGTTTATGTGCACAACCTAATGCACCTCATTAGACTCCCCAAGAAAGAAAAAAACTATGAGATCCTACTCATAAGATCTTTTATAGAATGACCTACTCTCTATAGTGTTGCTTCATCCATCTAAGTAGAATCCCCATCGGATGGTCTTTCCGCTTCACTAGATACTCCAAGAATTATCTCCTTCTTATATTCTTAGAAACACGTGTATCCAAAATATGTTTAGCCTCTAAACTCTTTGCCAAAAGATTTTTTTTCAACCATTGTTGTTCCTTTCCTTCATCATGGTCAAGATTCCCAGAAGTTTGATTTGCATCAACAACTGTGTAGGAATACAAATCTACTACATTAAAAATGGGTGAAATGCCAATGCCTGGAGGTAACTCTAGCTCATAAGAATTCACTAAAAACTTGCAGAGGATCCTACAAGGTCCCATCTTCTTCATTTTCAATTTGTTATATTCTCCCCTTGGAAACCTCTCCTTTCTTATGTGACCTAGGACCATGTCTCCCACTTCAAAGTTTATCTCTTTCCTTTGTAAATTTGCTCATTGCTTGTAAATATATCTTGTGTCTTGTAATATTTGTTTTACTTTATTTTATAGCTCACTCATAGCTGTTGCGGAATCCTCTCTGTCAAAACTTCTATGCTCAAGCTTCCCTAAGTCTCTTTGCTCACAAATTCCCCTCGAATGCATGTTATACAAGATCTAAAATTGACTCTTTCCCATGCTCCTATTTGGTGAGTCATTATAGAAAAACTCAACCTAGGCTATCACATGATCCCATTTATTGGGTCGATCACCTACTAAACTCCTCAAAAAATTACCCAAACTCTTGTTCACAACCTCTACTCACCCATCATAGTGGATGATAGGCTAAGCTAAAATTTAGCTTAGTGCCAAATTTCTTCCACAAGGTCCTCTAGAAATATCTTTTGAATCTTTTGTCCCTCTTAGAGTATAATTTTTGGCAAACCATGCAACTGAAAAAGGTCATCAAAAAACAAATTAGCCACATGGGTGTCATCACTAGTTTTGGAACACCAAATGAAATGAGCCATATTAGTCAATATGTCCACAACTATGAGCATTGAATCATTGCCTCATTGATTTCTTGGTAAACCTAGAACAAACTCCATACTCACTGAATCCCAAGATCTACTGGGAATGGGTAAAGGCGTGTACAATCTAGAATTCTGACTCCTCCCTTTCGCATTTTGACATTCCATGCACTTACTCACGTACCTTTGTACATTTTCCTTCATCTTAGGCCAAAAATAGAAGTGAATCAGTTCCCCAAATGTTTTCTCAACACCAAAATGTCTATCCAACCTGCCATTATGCTTTTCTTGGACCAAGTTTTCCCTCATTGAGCAATTGGGAATACGTAGTTGATTTTTCTTAAACAATAGTCCATCCTGCAACATAAAATCTTTCCATGGATTTTTGTCCCTATTGATTTGATTCTTACACGCTGCAAAAGCTTCTTTAAAATAAGCATCATTGTCATACACGTCCTTCAAATAATCATAGCCTAAAATTTGTATTTGACTTTCCTACATGATTAAATATCTCCTACTCAAGGAATCGATAACCTTATTTTCCTTCCCACTAATGTACATAAAAAAAAAGTGGAAGTTTGAAGGAAGTCCACCCACTTTGCATGTTTATGATTCCTCTTATGTTGTTGCATAATGTATTGTATGGTAGAATTATTCATGTAGAGAACACAGTCCTTAGGCATCAAGCAATGCCTCCAATGATTCAAAGCTTGAACCACTGCATGAAATTCTTTGTCATAGGGAGAGTATTTTTGTTTTGACTCATTTAACTTCTTGGCTCAGTACAACTCCAACAGTTGTCCCACTAGCATCATATCTTACTTGAAAGGGCTGGTTGAAGTTTGGCAACTTCAACACAAGCTTCTCAATGATCTTATTCTTCAATAGTTGATTTTTCTTCTTTTTTTGTTGTTACAGTCCAATAAAATGGCTACCTATGATTCTGAATGGTGTCAATGATAAGTACACAAATTCCACTGAAATTCCTAATAAAATTCTTGTAGAAACTTTGCTAAACCATGAAAAATTCTCAATTCAATTTTTTTTATTTACATGCTATATGTTTTTGAATGTCTATATCAAATAAATTTTATAATATATATATATATATATATATTATATTTTATTCGTATGAATGAATTTTTTTTGAAGATATGTTAAATATTTTTTAATATAATTTTCTTTATTATATTATAAAGTTCTAATTTTATTTATTATATTATAGACTTCTTTTTTTCCTTGAAAATCATGGAAATTCAGGTAAAATTTTAAGAAAATCAGGTAGAGATTTTTGTAAATCCAGGCTACAGTTATTAAATTTCGATATTTTGGGTGCCTTAAAGGTTTTTGATGGTCCTGAATCCATTTCCACCATTAAAAACATGATTCAAACAATACTACTATAATATTTCTTAAAAAAAAAATTCCCTAATTCCCGCCAATTTTGGCTGTTCGGGAAATTCCTCCACCTTCGTAGAAAACTCTAGCGGTAGTCTAACTAGAGTGCTTTTTTCCCTTGAAAATCATGGAAATTTTGGTAGAATTTTAACAAAATCTGGCACATATTTTCGTAAATATAGGTTATAGTTATAAAATTTCAATATTTTGGGTGCCCTAGAGGTTTTTGATTTCTTAAAAATTTTTTGCTCAGATTCAAGCCAATTTTGGTCACCGAGTCAATTCCTCCAACTCCGTAGACAACTTCTTATTAATAATGTGTTTTTAATTACATTTTGTAAATTGTAATTATTTTAAAATTATAATTTTAAATATAATAATAAATTATAGAATACTTTTGGTAATAATTGCATTTATCAAATGACCATTGTTCACATTCAAATGAACAAAGGTTGCTATGCCAGTTACAAGCTAAGGATGAGGCCTTGGAACGATTGTGGCATAACCAACCCAAGGTGAAAAGCAACCCTTCAATTTCATTTATTTTTCATGATGATGAATTTGCTTCTTTTGAAAAACATACTACAGGGATCGGGTCCAAATTACTGAAGAATATGGGGTATCAAGGAAAGGGCATCGGCATCAATGGCCAAGGCATTGTAAACCCCATCAAAGTCGAGGAATTTCCACATCATGCAGGGCTCGGATACACCAGGGAGGAAGTGGGAAAAATTTCCAAAATAGCTAGCGACCCACCAACAACTGATGATGAAAGCACCTCCTCACACCTAAGTGACAGTGATGGATTCATGGCCACTTCTTGGAGGCACATCAGGAGGAGCCATTCTAAGATGACACGAAAGGTGTGGAGGAGGAAGAATCATCACAACCAGAATGAACCCTAGAAACCTGAATGTCAAACATGCCAGGATCAAAGAACATACATATAGAGCCCAGTCCCCGAAGCTGTTCCATAAGCAGATCCTCCACATGGGGATGATCCATTTACCTTATTAAGTAAAATATGGTTCTTTCAGGGGTCATAGTGTGATGGCCACATTTGTAAATCATACGTTTCAAGTAAATGTTAACGTGATGGTGTGTTTCCCATCACTTCAAAACACAACGATGATGTTTTGGCCTTTCTTTATGATTAGTTGAGTTATTGATTATTTTTTTTTTCTTTTATGTAATCCTTGGCCAATGAGTGTGATATAAACTCTTGGAAAGGAGGAGTTATTGAGTCATGTGTGGTGTGAATGAGTGAAAATGATGTACTAGTTTCATGTACAGAGGATTGAAAGTGTGGTTTGGGAAAGACACAAACAGTGTGTTGAGAGTGTTAATGATTTTGGGGTTCAAAAGCTCCTCGGTGGGGAGGATTGATCTAGGTTGATTAAATAGGTACAAGTACAAGTGGCTTAGCACAAAGGGCTCAAAAATCAAAGTGTTCAGATTGTTCTCGAACCAAGTTCAGGTTGTAGATCTCGTCTTTCTGATTCCAACGGCGCAAATGACACTCAAAACCGAGTCTATATGATCAACTTATGGCTCTTTAAATTTTGATAATACAAGGGAAAAGTGGGGTCCATAGGGTGCCACATGGCATCCCAGTCAGTAGGTGGGACCCACACATATACAACAACCTATTAGACCATGACACATGGCACTTTAGCATTAGCTCCTTGCCCCTACAGAAAAGACAACCAAATATTAAAACACCCATATAAAAGACAAAATAATATAGAAACAAACTTTATGTTAAACTTAACGTATAGTTTGAATTTGGTTTACATTTAAACAAAAAAAATATAAACCATACAAAATATGGTTATAGCATGCCTAACTAATAGTTCCAATTGTTGAAAAGGATAAGGTTAATGGTTTATATGGTATAGAACTGTAATGGTTAATAAACATACCATATTTAATACCAACCAACATGTTATATATATATATATATATATATATATGCCATGATATGTGGAGCGAGGTTGGGTCAGGTTGGGCCGCTTGGAGTGGACCAGCCCACCTGTTCTTTTTTTATTCAAGGCAACCATTAACCAAAAAGAGAGGGTCAGGATTTGATCCGTCGACCTCTATCTTCTTATTTCAGAAAGCTTACCAACAAGCCAAACCATATTTCGTGGTTATCTCCACCTAGAAAACTTATTTAAACCTGTATTTTTATAAGTGTGCCCAGGCATGGAGGAAAAACAAGAGTAGGTAGGGAAAACGAGGTAGTGGAACCTTGAGAAGTGTGCAGGAGGGGGTGGAACCATGATTTGAGCCATTTTTCCAAAGCGGCCAGATTTTCACTTTATCTAATTGGGGCAAGTTTTATATGGATTCTACACTACTCGACGCCACAAATCCAACGATGCTGCCCATTTCATCATCATAGGTCGGTAATTTTCGACCAATCTTAGATTGGGAAGGTATAAGGGTGTAATTCCTTATTTTGTACTTGTACTTTCATCTTTACCATTTAATGAAAGCAGGGCATCCCAACTATTTGAGCCAGGCCCAGAGACATAGTCCCTCCTATACGAACTCTGATATCAACTCTTTTGTCTTCGTGCATGATGTTAATTTCTTCTCTCCTTTTCCATTTATCCCTTTAAAGTTTCTTGTTTAAAGCTACAATTTTCACATGTGAATTCTTTTATACATCTAAAACAAAAGATTTTGGATCAAGAGTGTATATTATTTACTTACACATCATTTCCTATGTTCCAAATGCAGTTGTAAAGGACATTCTAAATCTGAATGGTTCTGGTGGTAAAAGAGGCAAACAGATTGCCACAATTTTGGAATATGACATAGAAATAAAACCCACTAAACTCATAAAAGGTCAAGGTTTAGCCAAACTCATGGTTGAATCAAATTGTCATGCTTTAGACATTAATTTTATTGCCGAAATAGATGATCATGAACATATGGTGACTCTAGAGATCAATGAAGCCTTTTCAGACTCACCATGGTATGCAGATATCATATATGTATTAATAAAATTACAAGCTCCTCTTGGATTATCAAGAACAAAAGCTAGATTCTTAAAATTGAAAGCGTAATATTTTGTATCTTAGACAATGTATGGTTTTGGAAAGATCATAGTGGAATTTTACTAAATTGTTTTCTTAAGGAAGAAGCTGACAAGGTTTTAGAAGAATTTCATGCAAGTGACTGTGGAGGACATCTTTACCAAAAGACTAATGCAGATAAAATCCTCAGTGCTGGTTTTTACTAGCCTACTTTGTTTGTAGATGTAAAAAGGTATGTGACCTCCTGTCACAAGTGTCGAATATTTGAGGGAAAGAAAAAGCTGTTACCCCTGCCATTAAAACCCATCTCAACAAAAATTCCATTTCAACAATGGGGTCTTGACTTCATTGGTGAAATTCACCCTCCATCTTATGCTCAACATAAGTGGATTCTGACAGCCACTAACTATATTACTAAGTGGATAGATGCCATACCCTCTAGGAAAGCCACTGACACTATCATTATCTCCTTTTTAGAAAGAAACATACTATCAAGATTTGGATGTCCTGAAAATATTATCACTGATAATGCAACTACATTCAAATCTAAAAAGATGATTGACCTTTTCCACAAATACCACATTACCCTTGGCCATTCTACTGCACATTACCCTCAAGGTAACGACCTTGCTAGATCTTCCAGTAAAAGCCTTTTCGACATTATCAAGAAATTACTAGAAGTTAACAAGAATACTTGGAACAAGAAGTTAGTTAATGCTTTATGGGTAGATAGACTTACCACCAAAAAATCTATTGGTACATCTCCTTATCAACTTGTTTATGGAATGAATGTTGTTTTTCCAACATCCTTAGGAGTACTAGTAATGAAGATAATTCAAGAGTTACAATTTGAGACCAATGACATTCAAAGAAGGATTAATCAAGCCATTCACTTACAGCAAACAAGAGAAGAGGTTTATCTTAAGTCTCAAGTTATCCAAGATAAGATAAAGACATTTTTTGAAAAAAAGAGTAAAGAAGATGATTTCTACATTGGTGACAAAGTCCTAATATGGGATTCAAGGAGAGAATAGAAGGTAAATATGGAAAATTTTATTTTCTATGGAAAAGACCTTATGTTATTTATGGTTACAAAGGTAACAATGCTTTCTTTCTGAAAGAAATGGATGGATCAGATCTTCTAGGTGGACCTATCAATGGCAGAATGTTGAAGCGCTACTACTCTTCAAAAATAACCATTAGTTAATTTAGTTTACTTTATCCATTGTACATAAAATTACAAATTTTAGATTGGATTGGATGTTTTCATAACAAATTTCAAGCCCAAAGAGAAGGCCCTAAGATTTGAGAGGTAAAATATCATAAACATGAACAATTGTAGAGATTAGAATAACACTTATAAGGTTAGCTTAGTGAAAATTCAAAGGCTACTAGTTTAAAATTTCTTGACATTTCACCAGGAAATGTCATCCCCATGTGCAGCCACTGTTAAGATCCTATAATAATAGGGTTCTTAGTTTTTGAATTCACTATGATTAGTCTTGTAAATATGTACATACCTTGCTTTATGCAAGTTGTTTTCCCATATTTTGAAAATAATAAAAAATAAAAAAGAGGGTAAAAGTCTTAAAAGAAAGATAAAAAGACTTGAAAAGAAAAGATAAAAAAGAATAAAAAATGAACCCCAAAAAACCAAAAAAGAAATAAGAATAAGACATGAAAGTGATGCAAGTCAAAATGCCACTAGTTTACTTTTATTGCAAAAATAATGATTATGTGCAGCTTGTTTAAAATGCCATAATCCATGACGAGTTAAATAGTTTCATCTTAACTTTTTGATGCTTTGAATTTCATGTTTATAGATAGAGAATAAATATCTGTCAAAAAGTTTAAACTTGACAAATCAATAGATAGTTAGAGAATAAAGGAGGAGCTCAACAGTTTAATCTGAGCCCTCAGATGAAATAAGGTTAAATTTAGATAGTTTATGCTTTAAAAAGAAAAATGGATTTAGGGTTGCAAGCTGAACTGCTCCCATGAAAATAATGAAAAAATGTTAGAATAATGATGGGTAGGTAGAAAGAAGTTGTATAAATAATGTACAAACATCACTTGGGAAAATTACTAATTTCCCTCCCCTCAAAGTATTCAGTACTCAAAACCTTCAGTTAAAAAGGCTCAGAGAATTTCTTTGACTTTTATTGGGACCAGACCCAAGGCTTAGTAACTGATTGGTAATAAGTATTGAAAACCCTTCATAATCACCCTTTTCCTCAACATTATTCTCTTTTCCTAAGTTAAAACACATTTTATATAGGGAAAGTAAAAAAACCCCCCTTAACTAATCTCATTTCATGCAAAAAACATTCAAAAACCCACAAAATACAAATTATCCTAAGTATTATGTGTAAATATTTTAAAATGGGACCATTATTGTGCTTAAATGACTATTTTTACACTTTTCTTAGTTTATTTTATGTATTTTCCATTCATTTCATATTAACTTTTAATATAATGTATTAAATCCTTTATCACTACCCTTTCCCGTAGATATATTAACTCATTTATTTAAATATCCCGAACCCACTTTATAAATGTTAACCTATGGTTCTGAAAAACCCACGTGATAAATACCCTGCCTCCCCATAGGTTAAAAATACGTTATATTTAATAAAACCTACCTTCATAAAACACATAAATTTCATTCATTTACTGTGTAAAAGGACACATACCCCTCCTATTACATTATAACATTATGTTTATATGTTTAAACTACATTTAAACATATTAAAAAACCATGACACATAAGATCTCTCAGGCCCCATGCTCCACACTCCAAGCAACTCTATCAATCAATCTCCACCATTCACATACCTTCCTCCAGATCCAACGAACCAGATGCCATATCGCATTTTCACTAGTGCGGTCAGTAATCATTTTAAAATTTGTGAAATAAGAAGTTTCGTTCCCTTCTCTCTCCTCCACGTAGTGATAAAAGATTAGATCGCACTCGATTCAAATAAACCATTTACGACTATTTTCCCATGGGATAAACACTGGCTTTTTTCTCCTCCCTGCCCTAAATCACCTTCCCTATGATTTGACCGCCATTCAATGAAGAACCCATTTAAAACCTAAAATTGTTATAAAACTTCATAACGTGCACAATTTAAACCCTTTCTGCATTCTTTATCCATTTTAACCATCTCTGACTAAAGAAAAATCACCATAGCCCTGTTTTCATGCCAAAGAACCAGAAAATCCATTGAAATCATTCCAACGACCTTCTAAAAAGCTTTGAAATCGACATCTAAAAGACTTCAACAACTTCCAAAAGCCTTCTGATGCTTCGAAACCCGGTTTAAAGACCATATACATGCAAAAAACAGGTATTCTCCCAAAAAATAACCTCCTTATCATAAAAAAGAGCTATTTCTATCAATTCGAACCTTACGAAGCCTATGTTGCCCATAGAAAGACCTGTATTTGCCTTCAAAGAAAGGATTCGCTGCTAAACCCTGATAAAATTATGATTTTGATACTGCAATATATTTTTAAATCAAAATTGCAGTAATTTTAACCTTTTATAGACTTTAAATACCCTTTGATTGACTAGACAAACCCTTGCAAATACTCAGGATCCTTATGTGTCTGAATTGAACCATTTTAGTCTAGTTTATCCATGAAGTGAAAAAAACCTTGGTTCTACCTTTTCTTGAATCTGTGAAGAGTTTGAAGATCAGTTTTAGAGCTAAATTTGAAGGTTTAAACCAAAAATAAAGCAATCTTGTGCCTATTACTATTCAATATACCTCTGTCACACCAGAAATACCTCCTATAAACAATTTAAACTTACAAAAGAGTACAAAAAAGCCCAAATACAGAGTTTTAAACAACAAGAAGGCTAAAAGTGTCAAAATCAAACCTAGTAATGGCTTCTAAAATGACTATTGTTATAAATCATCTACAACCTCCTATTGTAGATGTGGAGCATACACATTTAGCTAATATAGATTATAAGATAGATGATCCAGCGATAGAATTCAATATTTTATAACTCCACTGCTGGAGTCTAAAAAAATAATTAGATCAGGGAGATGAAGTTCATATTTGGGAGTAAAATCTACCCAAGTATGTAGTTCCACATACTCGTCAGTGTCTAGAAGTCATTAGGCTGTGTCAATCCTATTATTTACCTGACCAAAGAGGCATGGTTAATGCTAACAAAGAAGTATTGCTCACTATAACTGCATACTCTATTAACCTAATGCCTCAACTCAAACTATATCCCAATGCAGTTCCAATATCCATAGAAGCACTCACAAAGCTCTATATTTAGTTAGAATTTCCTAAAAGATTTTAGATTTTCCAAAATTTCATGCATGCCTATGTTGAAATCTCGAAGATAAGCCCTCCTTATTCTAATTCCAAATTTCCTGAAGTGTTAAGGCATGTCATTTCTATGTTATACTTTATCCTAGGTTATTTTACTGGTTAGCATACAAATGAATCAATTCTAGGTTTTCTATCCACTTTTGTGCCAGGGAAACCTCCTTCTGTTATCTACAATTATGTTGAATACATAGCTGATAGTATTCATGATTAGCTTGTGATATTCCCTACTCAATAATTTTTCAGATATTCAACCTTCCCCTTTCACATGTTTCTTTAATTCCAAGCAGAAAAATCACCTATAAAACTTCAGAAATTGGATGTAGAAGGGAATCCCCTATCAGTCATCTTTTGGACCTCTTTAATCAAAAAAAAATCAACAGAATTCATGTATGTGGATTTTATAGATTGTTTTGTTTATCCACTGATAAACATGTTGAAAAAAAATGTACAACAAAGAGTCAGTGATGAGATAAAGAAAGTGTTGTAGCTGTCAGAATAAAGTAGAACTGGAGATTGGTACCTTTACCAAAATCATACAGAAATCATAGTTTTTGGGTCAAATATTTTACCCTATAAACTACCAAAATATTTTCCAATGAGAGTTGTTGCCTTAGAGTACATCAAGAAAATACTAAATTCAGATTCTATCAACTTCTTGGCTCCTAAAAAGAAGACTCAATTCTAGTTGAAAACCAAGTAGGGCCTTTCATTTGCAATCACAGGGATGCAAGTATAGAGGTGGCAATACAGTTGCTAAAATACAAATTTGAAGAAAGTTTCTTATGGAATTATGATCCTCAGGGAATTCTAAGTAAAATGAGGGTAAAATAGAAATTGACCCCTTATATCCATGATAAAATTCCAGAGATTGAACATTTTGCTAATCAAGCAGAGTGGTTAAAAAATACCTTGGTAGAAGCAGTAAAAGAGGATGATAGTAGTCACACCTTGAAAACAGTAAATCAAGAAGATAAAGATACTAAAAGAATCAGAGAAGAAGATACCTACACTACTAAAACAACAACAGAGACTAGGTTTAAACTCAGATATAATAAAAAGCCTAAGCTCAATTCAGGGCACAAGGAAAAAGAAACAGTTGAAGTGCTAGATGAAGAAAACACAAATAAAAACACAGATGCTACTACAGTAACTATGAATGAGCAGGAAAAGGATACTTTAGACACAAATATGGTTAAAAGTCAACAAAATATGGAGGCATCATCATCACATCAAGAAGAAAGTACAAGTTTGGATATCAAAGAGAAATAGAAGGAAATCAAAGCTAAGAATGAAGAGTTAAAGAATGAAATTTACTAACAGTATTTAAAGAAAACTCCGAGAAGTAAAAACATATTATTATCAGCCTTTGATTATACCAACAAGGAATTTCTTATGAAAATTCTACAACGAACAGTGCCTAAGGCCACAACACTAGCAGACTACAAAAAAGTTGACTTGGAAGTACCAGTTGATAGAATTCATCCTTTAGATCAAATTGAGTTTCACAAGCAGAGTTCTGAAATGCTCTATTATACTATGATGACCAAGGCACTGAGTGCCCAGAAGCTTTAAAACACTATAACCAATTTGAGAGATCAAATTAAGATTGAGAAAGATTCTTCTCTTATCAAGGACACTAGAATCAAGTCCTTATAAGAATTGGTAATTGAAGTAGGTTATGACCCAGCAAATCTAAAAGCTACAAAAGAGATGATAAAGAAGAAAAATGATGACATAACAGCACTTAGAAAACAACAGAAGATTCCTCCAATAGAACATTCACAGACTAAAGAGATGTTGCAGGAGGAAAATTAGAAAGATGAGATTGTGAGTCTCATTATCCAAATGATAGCACAGACTAAGGAAATGGATATAGAAATGGACAAGCTTTTCCAACAGAAATAAGCAACAAAAACTCAGAGTGCTCCTCCCACACTCCTCCCTATGGTAACTACAATAGTTCCATCAACCTTAGTAGAGGAATTGGCACCAAAAGCCCCATTGGCAACAATTGTGCTAGTGACATCTTCCACTACCTCAACTACAGAATCCTCTACATCAGCAGTGCAACAAGTAAATGAAGCTAGCAGTCTCATAAAAGATTTGGAAGAGATGTCCATATAGAGTAATGAGATCAACAGGTTGAAAGAAAAAATTAAAAACTTAGAAGATGCTAAGAAATTAGCCCAAATCAATGCTAAAAATGATGAACAGAAAGCCAAAAGGGTAATTGAACAGTTGAAGAAAGTTGAAGAAGAGCTAACTTTGAAGGAACCAATGAATTTCTTAAAAAGCTAGTTGTGGTCCAAGATCATTGAGTCAATTAAAGATATATGGCCTTCCATTCAAGTCATTTATGAACAAAAAGACTTGATTTAAGCATCCAAAGAGGAAATTGTGAAGCCAAAGGAAGATCTTGGTGCCAAACGTGAAGAGGCCCAAGAAATAATCAAGTTTCTCAACACCAAGAAGAAACAATAATTGGATTAGATAGGCATAACTGATAGAACTATAACAATTCTTTAGGTGAGAAAATTCATTGCAAAGAAAAATTTGATGAAATAGCTTGAAGAGAAGTGCCAAAACATGGATTTGGAAATAACTAAATGTATACTAAATTTTGATGTATTGAGGTAAAAAGGCTTGCCAAACATTCTTGTTCTAAATGAAAAATTCATGAAGCAAGATGACTACAACAAGAAAATCAGAGATTTTGCCAAAGAACAGGTAAATAAGGTAGATTGGCAAGGAATACCTACAAGAAAGGTCTTGCACAAAAGAATTGAAGATTTGTTCTATTTGCAGAATGAAATAAAACATCTCTTTGTATTAAAACCAACCTTTACTAGGTACACAGAGGCGGATGAAAATTACAGGAAACTTACCAAGATCAAATTACCCAATGAAGAATTTTGGCAGAAATTGACTGATTTGCTGTAAAAGACATTTTTACAGTAAAAGAGGAAAAAAGACAGATTGTTGTTTTTACACAGTAAAAACAGAATTTACAGTAGTGAGACAGTTAGAACAGTCCTCAAGTAGATGAAAGAGTATCAGATGGTAAAGTGTATCAGATGAAAGAGTATCAGATGAGAGGATAAAGTGAAAAAACAGATTAAAATATCTTTTGCCAGCATTGAAGAGAACAAGCAGCCAACTGCACCTAATGCAAAACAACATTTCTATTTTATTTGCATAAATAGGATAGCTTGCTAGTTGTTAAGCAACTGTCACTATATTTTTGAAAAAGATATTTTTATTTTCCTTCGAAAAATCCTATGAGTATTCTAGGATATTTTTTAAACATTTTTGTATAAATACTTCAACCTTTGAAGTATTATTGTGGAAGAAATTGATGAAGATTTCTATATTCATTTTTTTTATATCTAAAGGGTTTTTTGTGCCAAGTTCAAGTAGCAGACTGGATCAAAACCATAAAGCATCATATTTCAGGATTCATGTGATGAGCCATTGAAGTGAAGTACTTTCTACTGTCACTTTTTATCTTCTTATGTTTTGCATGCATCCATATATGTGTTCAAAATTTGAATGATAAATCAGGAATATTATTACAGAATTTTAAAAGCACCCAGTCTTTAACTATTTATTATTTATATATTTTCTGCTGATTTCTAGAGTAGGGAACCCTTAATTTCTCCCTCCTTCGAATGACCTCCTTCCTCTGCTTCCTTATCCAGATCAAAGTATCCTTAATTTCTCTTTATCCCAATGAAACCACTTCACCAATCAACTTTCAAATATCTTTAGTGACTTGTCTATCTTGCCCTGAAAATATTTGTCTTTTTATCTTCATCTTGAGCTTTTTGCTTGACATATTGACTCCTTTTTCCCAATGGAAAACCAGATCTATTACTATCCATCTCTTTAAGTGATTTTTCCCACTAACCAAACTAAATCTTAAAACAAAATTGTCCTTATAACTAGCCTAAAATCAAACATTAAAACAAAGTTAAATATTATAGAGAGATCCCTCTTTGAACCCTAGGAAGGATATATCCTAGAGTTTAAAAGTAGTTTTGTGGCTACCTCTAATGTTCTTTAAAAAATAAATCAAAATATCACAACTTGGAGAATTATTAGAGTGATAACATACTGGCGACCATACTGGGGAACTAACCAATCCTCAGTTTAAATAGGTATTTAAGGAAATCTTTTTCACTATCCTTTTACCTTAAGACTGTTTTATAACTTGTGAGTATCATTTCATAAAAAAATGTACTTCTAGATTCTAGAAAAATCTACTATACCAGGTCAAATCCAGATCCTAAACCTGCTACTATAGACAATCCAGACAGAATTGGAAAAAAGAAGAAACAAGTAGAATATTTAGGTGACAACGTTTCCTTATTTAGATCAAATTCCCTTCCAAAACTCTTAGCAATTATACAAGACATTGATTTTGACTTAAATTTTAAACATTATTTATTCAGAAATAAATCAGAGAGTGATTTAAACAACACTATTATAGATCCTAATTTTATTTCATCTCTTGAAATTAAACAAGAAACTATTTCAGTAGATTCTGAATCAATTTTTTTTTAGATTTATGATAAAATTTATGAGTTGAATGCTACTGTACTTAAGGAAATAGATCAAGCTCTTTTTTTGCATTTAGTCGAATTATCTGCCTTATCAGCATATACACCCAAGCCCTATACTTCTTAGTTAGATACTAACCTTGTAGAATCTATAGGTTCATCTCCTTTTACCACTACATCATCCATTATTTCCACCTCACTCCATTCTACATATCCCTTTATCCCAAAGCAACCATTCCAACATAGAGGATTATTTCCATTTTCACCTACCTCAACACCACCCACTAGTTTTCCTTCTACATCTCACAATACATGATTCGCATTTCCAAGTACATATTCATATATCCCAGTTTCAACTTTTTCCATTGCAAATTCACCTCTTAGTTCTTCAACCACATTTTCTAGTACATAATCTTACATTTCAATCTCATCAGCCACTTCTTTAACTGCATCAACTATTACTTCTAGTTCTACCTTAAGCACTTCCCACTTACCTCCTATCCAAGCTAGAATTCAAGCCATGGTTGCTAAGTGCGCCCCCTTGGTCCTTCTAGGACAATTACATGACATGCCTCAGGATTACCAGAGTAAAATACCTCAATTTTATGCTACCACTCATTATACTACCCAATATCACATTAATAAGATGACATATTATTTTGAGCTTCATGAAATATATGATTCTGATGTACAAATGAGACTCTTTTCTTAGATATTAATAGGGGAAGTTAAAAAATGTTTCAAAGGTCTTAACCCTAGTAGTATAGCTGATTTAGCAGTATTTCATAGATTATTTTTGAATAAATAGGAAAAGAAGAAAAACCCACTTCAAATATTATCTGAATTTGATGCAATGAAAATAGATCCTAATGAAACAGTCCTATATTACTGCACTAGATACAACATTGTTTACAATTCAATCCCTGCTAATCTCAAACCCACTCCAGACTCTGTCCTACTCTAATTCCCTGATGGATTTGATACAGACATGGCCTATCAATGAAGAGAAAGAAATGTTGATACTTTAGAAATAATGGAAAGAGATGTTGTTAGTGTAGAAGTAAACATATTGGCTAGGAAAGTTATATTGAGGAATGAGAGGAGAGTAACCATAAAAGAAGAGAAATCTAGTTCAGATGGAAAAATAGATCAACTAGCTAAAATCTTAGATAGAATGATGGATATATTATACAATATAGAAATAATGTTAAAATGGGATAACCAAAAATAAATTAGAAATCCCAACTTCAGGAAAAACAGAAACATAGGAAAATCTAAAGAATCAATAGATGAGACAATAAGCCCTCCATTTCAAGAGAATTATGCTGAAATTTCTCATCAAGATGAAGATGATGAAGACACCGTAAATCTAATGGGTATAAATGATGATAACATTATCTTTCTCACACAAGAAGATCAAAATATATTTGAAATGAAACAACTTTAATTAGATTCAGGTGAGTCATTTGATAAAAAAACAAGGTTATGATTTTGCTATAAATGAAGTAAATAAGAAATATAACCTTAGAAGTAAGAAAAATACTGATTCTTCTACTAGGAAATATGCACAAACACAAACCAAGAAAACAATAGAAGCTCCCACTACCAAAGTTCTACAAATTCACCCTAGGGAAAACAAGCAAAACTCCAACTCATCCCAGAAAGTTTCCAACCCTAAAATTTCGCCCAATCCCAAGATTGTTCATATAGCAGGTGAGGTTTTCCAAACACCAACATATTCATAAAAAATTGTTGCTGTTAAAACATCTAATTCTGCTAAAACAACAATTTTAGATCCCAAAACACCCACTACTAATCCAAATTCAGTAGATCCAAATGCTGTCACTACCAAAACAACTTCTGATAATACAAAATCTGGAAAAACATCTACTACTTCTCAAACCATTCCTGAAAAGAAAACTAAGAGTAGTAAGACACAAGAAACACAAACTGAAGATGAGAAAACAACTGTGGGAAAAGAAGATAAACCTACTCAAACTATAGTTACTAAAGATGAACTAATTCAGCTTAGTAAATCACAACCTTCATTCAATATACATGCTAAAATTGAAAAATTAAAAATACCAATTCCTTTGACAGAATTGGTAAAACATGATTTGTACAAAACAAATATCGTTGAAACCTTAAACATGAATGATGGAGAAGACTCAGTAAACTTAAGTGATGACGAACCAGAGTTGATTTTTGGTCCTGATGTTAATGGAAAACACCAACATGGAATAGTTCCACCATTTTACATTAGCTTAATTGTTCATGACCAAATATTACACAATGCAATGTTAGATTCAGGGGCTTCACACAATTTAATGCCAAAAGCAATAATGGAAACCATGAGTTTAGATATCACAAGGCCTTACAAAGTTCTCTTTTCGTTTGATTCAAGAAATGTAAAATCTTTAGGATTGATTAAAGGTTTGTGTGTCACATTATTTCAATATCCTGGTAAAATCATACTCATGGACATTGTAGTAGCTGATATCCCTCCCATGTATGGAATGCTCTTGTCTTACTCATGGGGAGTGAAATTACACGGATCTCTACAATTGGACATGACTTATGCTACTATATTAGATTTTGGCCAACTAAAGAAACTCTATAGGGAAATATTGATGAAATATATGGTGAGTAGTGTAGAAAGACCAAGAAATTACCCAATTTACACTACACCTACTGACCAAGATTCATTCATCTTATGTAACTCTGAAACTGATAGTGAAATCAAAATTGAATTAAAAGACAAAAACAAAACACTAAACAGTGAAAATATCTTTCATGACTCATTATGGCATTTAGATTTTGATGGTTCAGTCAATAAACTAGGAGCAGGAGCTAGAGTTTGGATAACTAATATGGAAAATAATCATGCAGAATGCCATGCTTTCAGACTTAATTTTAAATGTAACAATAACATGGCTGAATATGAAGCTCTCTTTTTAGGACTGCAGATTATCATAAATTTAGGAGGTAGGAGAGTATCAATTATGGGAGATCTAGAGTTATTGTAAAACAAATAAATGGGGAATATTCTGTTTATAATCCAAGATTGAGCCGATATAGAGAAACTCTGTTAGATTTGATAGATCAACTGTTGAAATGTAATTTTTCTGCAATACCAAGAAAACAGAACATGCAGGGTCACTCCCTAGACACTTTTGCTAGTACCTATAATCTGCCATTTCAGCCAAATCATAGCTATACTACAGAAGTCAAACATAGATTAATAACTCCAAATAATCTTAAATATTGGTAGATTTTCTCATAAGATCAACAAATTTACCATTTTGTGAACAATGAAGGTGAATTTCAGAGTTGTCAAATAGACACAGATTGTACATTAAACCAGAATTTAGATAATGAAATTGATTTGAATAACATAGATGTAAATAAATTTAAGTTTGCAAAACCTACTAAATTTAATCAAACAGACATAGATAACTTAGAAAAAGTAGAAACTGAGGAGATAGTTGATGATGAATCTGATATTTTGTACTTGAAAGATAACTTTTTACCAAAAGGCTTAACTCCTTTAGAAGATTTATTTGACTCAAATGATGTTGCAAGAAAACCTAAAATGGAGCCACTTAGATTGGATATTGGGGAATATAACATAGGTACACAGTTAAAATCTAAGATTATTAAACTTTCTAAATCTTTACCTTAGCAAGAAAAAGAAAAATACATATCTCTTTTTAGGGAATTCCAAGATGATTTTGCTTGGAGTTATGAGGACCTAAAATCCTATGACACCAGTATAATACAACATAAAATCTCGATCAAAGAAGACCAAAAACCTTTTAAACAAAATTTAAGAAGGATCAATCATGTTTTGATGCCTTTAATTGAAAAAGAGGTAAAAAGGATGTATGAGGCCCAAATAATTGCCCCAATCGGATATTCTCATTGGGTTTCTAATCTAGTTCCCACCAGGAAAAATTTAGGAGAAATTAGATTATGTGTTGACTTTAGAAATTTGAATGAGGTATCCTTAAAAGACAATTATCCTTTACCAAAAAAGGATCACATTTACAGAGAATAGTTGGTTCTTCTAGGATTTCACTATTTAGATGGATTTTCAGGATACAACCAAATTCTAGTCCAACCAGAGGACCAAGCCAAAACTACTTTTACTACTCCATGGGGAACTTTTATGTATTTAAAAATTCCTTTTGGGTTAATGAATGCAGGATCCACTTTTCAAAGGGCTGTGGATATAGCCTTTTCAAACGAAATTCATGAATTCTTAGTGATTTATTTAGATGACATTACTCTTTACTGAAAGGTTGATTATGAACACTTGGATCATCTCAGGAAAGTCTTTCTTAAATGTAGGAAATTTGGCATCTCTCTAGAGCCTAAGAAAACTTTATTTGGATTAGAAGAAGATAAGTTACTTAGACACATAATATCTAAAGAAGGAGTTAGAATAGACCCTGCTAGAATAGAGGCAATTCTTAATATTAGTCCTCCTAGGAACATTAAAGAGTTACAAGTTTTCTAGGTAAAATTAATTTCCTTAGAAGATTCATCTAAAATTTAGCTGAAATAATCAGAGAACTTAAAAATATGCTTAAAAAGCACCCAGTATTTAAATGGACTATTGAAACCAAACAATCTTTTGAACCAATTAAACAAGATTTAATCAAAACTCCAGTCCTTATAAGTCCCGATTTTAAAAAGGATTTTACTATCTTCTCTTTTGCTTCAGAACACACTATTGTTGTAGTTTTACTACAGAAAAATGACTAGGGCTATGAGTAGCCCATAGATTTCTTTATAAAATCACTCAGAGATGCCACTTTAAAGTAGAATATCATGGAAAAACAGGCCCTAGCTTTGGAAAATTCCATCAAAGACTTTAGAGTGTACATTCTTTATTTACACATCATTTCCTATGTTCCAAATGCAGTTGTAAAGGACATTCTAACTCAGAATGGTCCTGATGGTAAAATAGGCAAGTGGATTGCCATAATTTTTGAATATTACATAGAAATAAAACCCACTAAACTCAAAAAAGGTCAAGGTTTAGCCAAACTCATGGCTGAATCAAATTTCCATGCTTTAGACATTAATTTTATTGCCCAAGCAGATGATTAGGAAGAGATAGCGACTCCGAAGATTAGTGAAGCCTTTTCAGACTCACTATGGTATGAAAATATCATATTTGTATTAATAAATTTACAAGCTCCTCCTAGATTATCAAGAACAAAAGCTAGATTCTTAAAATTGAAGGCAGTAAGATTTTGCATCTTAGACAGCATAATTTTTTGGAAAGATCATAGTGGAATTTTACTGAATTATTTTCTTAAATAAGAAGTTGACAAAGTTTTAGAAGAATTTCATGCAGGTGGCTATGGAGGAAATATTCACTAGAATACTACCGCAAACAAAATCCTGATAGCTGGTATTTACTGGCCTACATTGTTTGTAGATGTAAAAGGTATGTGACCTCCTATCATACGTGTCAAATATTTGAGGGAAAGAAAAAGTTGTTACCCCTGCCCTTAAAACCCATCTCAACGGAAATTCCATTTCAACAATGGGGTCTTGACTTCATTGGTGAAATTAACCCTCCATCTTTAGCTCAACATAAGTGGGTTCTGACAGCCATTGACTATTTTACCAAGTGGATAAAAGCCATACTCTCCACGCAAGCCACTGACACTCTCACTGTCTCCTTTTTAGAAAGAAACATACTATCAATATTTGGATGTCCTGAAAATATTATCACTGACAATGCAGTTGCATTCAAATCTAAAAAGATGATTGACTTTTGCCATAAATACCACATTACCCTTGGTCATTCTACTGCATATTACCCTGAAGGTAATGGCCTTACTAAATCTTCCAATAAAACCCTTGTGAACATTATCAAGAAATTACTAGAAGATAACAAAAAGACTTGGAACAAGAAGTTAGTTAATGCCTTATGGGCAAATAGACTTACCACCAAAAAATATATTGGTATGTATCCTTATCAACTTGTTTATAGAATAGATGTTGTTTGTCCATCTTCCTTAGGAGTACCAGTAATGAAGATAATTCAAGAGTTACAAGTTGAGACCAATGACATTCAAATAAGGATTAATCAAACCATTAACTTGTAGCAAACAAGAGAAGATTTTTATCTTAAGTCTCAAGTTATCCAAGATAAGATAAATATTTTTTTTAACAAAAAGAGTAAAGAAGATGATTTCTACATTGGTGAAAAAGTCCTAAAATGGGATTCAAGGAGAGAAGAAAAAGGTAAACATGGAAAATTTGATTTTATATGGAAATGATCTTATGTTATTTATGGTTATAGATGTAACAATGCTTTCTTTTTGAAAAAAATGGATGGATTAGATCTTCTAGGTGGACCTGTCAATGGCAGAATGCTAAAGCACTAGTACTCTTCAGAAATAACCAATAGTTAATTGATTTTACTTTATCCATTGTACATAAAATTACATATTTTATATTAGACTGGATGTTTTCCTAACAAATTTGAAGCTCGAAGAGAAGTCCCTAAGCTTTGAGAGGTAAAATATCATAAGTATGAACAATTGCAGAGATCAAAATAACACTTACAAGGTTAGCTCGGTGAAAATTCAAAGGGTACTAGTCTCAAAGATCTTGACATTTCACCGAGAAATTCCATCCCCATGTGGAGCCATTGTTAGGGTCCTATAATAATAAGGTTCATAATTTTTGAATTGACTATGATTAGTCTTGTAAATATGTACATACCTTGATTTCTGCAAGTTTTTTTTCCCATATATTGAAAATAATAAAAAATAAAAAGAGGGTAAGAGTCTTAAAAGAAATATCAAATAACTTGAAAATAAAAAATAAAAAAGAATAAAGAAATGAGCCCAAAAAAACAAAAAAAGAAATAAGAATAAGACATGAAAGTGATGCAAGTCAAAATGCCACTACTTTACTTTTATTGCAAAAATAATGATTATGTATAGTTTGTTTAAAATCCCATAATCCATGATGAGCTAAATAGTTTAATCTTAACTTTTTCATGCTTTGAATTTAATGTTTATAGATAGAGAATAAAGATCTATCAAACAGTTTAAACTTGACAAATCAGTAGATAGTTAGAGAGTAAAAGAGGAGCTCAACAGTTTAATTTGAGCCTTCGGATGAAATAAGGTTAGATTTAGATAGTTTATTCTTTAAAAAGAAAAATGGATTTAGGGTTGCAAGCTCAAATGAACCCATGGAAACAATGAAAAAATGTTAGAATAATGATGGGTATGTAGAAAATAGTTGTAGAAAGAATGGATAAACATCATTTGGAAAAATTACTTATTCCCCTCCCCTAAAAGTATTCAGTACTCAAAACCTTCAGTTAAAAAGGCTCAAAGAATTTCTCTGACTTTTTTTGGGACCGGACCCAAGGCTTAATAATTGATTGGTAATAAGTATTGAAAATCCTTCATTATCACCCTTTTCCTCAACATTATTCTCTTTTCCTAAGTTAAAACACTTTTTACTTAGGGAAAGTAAAAAAAACCCCCTTAACTAATCTAATTTCATGCAAAAACATTCAAAAACCCAAAAAATAAAAATGATCCTAAGTATTATGTGTAAATATTTTAAAATGGGACCATTATTGTGCTTAAATGCCTATTTTTACACTTTCCTTACTTTATTTTATGTATTTTCCATTCATTTCATATTAACTTTTAATATAATGTATTAAATCCTTTATAACTACCCTTTCCCGTAGATATTTTAACTCATTTATTTAAATATCCTGAACCCACTATATAAACGTTAACCTATGGTTCTTAAAAACCCGCGTGATAAATACCCTGCCTCCCCATAGGTTAAAAATAAGTTATATTTAATAAAAACTACCTTCGTAAAACACATAAATGTCATTCATTTATTATGTAACCACATATCACACCTGTTACATTATAACATTATGTTTATACATTTAAACGTATTAAAGAACCCTGACACATAAGATTTCTCGAGCCCCATGCCCCACACTCGAAGAAAATCTATCAATCAATCTCCACTGTTCGCATACCTTCCTCTAGAGCCAACGAACTAGATCCCATATCGCATTTTCACTAGTGCGATCGGTAATCATTTTAAAATTTGTGAAACAAGCAGTTTCGTTCCCTTCTCTCTCCTCCACGCAATGATAAAAGATTGTATTGCATTCGATATAAATAAACCATTTACCACTCTTTGCCCATGCGATAACCACTGATGGTTTTCTCCTCCTAGCATTAAACCACCTTCCCTCTGATTTGATTGCCATTCAATGCAGAACCCATTTAAAACCTAAAATTGCTATAAAAATTCATAATGCACACAGTTTAAACCATTTATGCAATCTCTATGCATTTTTTACCATCTCCAATTGAAGAAAAAGCACCATAGCCCTGTTTTCATGCTAAAGAACTAGAAAATCCATTGAAATCATTCCAGCGACCATCCAAAAAGCTTTCAAATCGACATCTAAAAGAACTCAACAGCTTCTAAAAGCCTTCTGATGCCTAAGAGACCCAGTTTAAAGATCATATACCTGACAAAAAATAGTTATTCTCCAAAAAAATAACCTCCTTATCATAAAAAAAGAGTTATTTCTGTCAATTTGAACCTTATGAAGCCTATTTTGCCCACCGAAAGACTTGTATTTGCCTTCAAAGAAAGGATTTGCTGCCAAACCCTGATAAAATTACTATTTTGATACTGCAATATATTTTTAAGTCAAAATTGAAGTAATTTTAACCTTTTATAGACTTTAAAGACCCTATGATTAAATAGACAAACCCTTGCAAATACTCAGGATCCTTATGTGTTTGAATTGAACCATTTTAGTCAAGTTTATTCAAGAAGAGCAGAAAACCCTAGTTCTACCTTTTCCTGATTCTGTGAAGAGTTTGAAGATCATTTTTAGAGCTAAATTTGAAGGTTTAAACCAAAAAGAAAGCCATTTTTTTCCTATTACTATTAAATAGACCTCTGTCACACCAAAAATACCTTCTATAAATAGTTTAATCTTACATAAGAGTACAAAAAGGTCCAGATATAGAGTTTTAAACATAAAGAAGGCTAAAAGTGTCAAAATCAAACCCAATAATGGCTTCAAAAACCACCATTGTTATAAATCCTCTATAACCTCCTGTTGTAGGTGTGGAGCATACACCTCTGGCTGATATAGATTACAAGATAGTTGATCCAGTGACAGAATTCAATATTTTAGAACTCCACTGCTGGATTCTAAAAAAAGCATTAGATCATGGAGATGAATTTCAGATTTGGGATTCAAATCTACCCAAGTATGTAGTTCCACATACTCATCAGTGTGTAGAAGTCATTAGGCTGTGTCAATCCTATTATTTAATTGACCAAAGAGTTATGGTTAATTCTAACAAATAAGTATTGTTCACTATAATTATAGAGTCTATTAACCTAATGCTTCAGCTCAAACCAGATCCCAATGCAGTTCCATTATCCATAGAAGCATGCACAAATCTCTATATTCATTTATACTTTCCTAATGGATTTCAAATTTTCCAATTTTCATGTCTATCTATGTTTAAATCCCAAAGATAAACACTCCATATTCTACTTCCAAATTTCCTAAAGGGTCAAGGAATGCTATTTCTATGTTATCCTTTATCCTAGGTTATTTTACTGATAAGCATACAAATGAGTCAATTCTAGGTTTTCTATCCACTTTTCTTTCAGGTCAACCTCCTTTTATCTACATATTATGATGAATACATAGTTGATAATATCCATGATTAGCTTGTGAAATTTCCTACTTAAGGAGTTTTCAAATATTCATCCTTCCTCTTTCACATGTTTCTTTATTTCCAAGTAGAAAAATTCCCTATAAACCTTCAGAAATTGGATGTAGAAGGGAATCCCCTAACAGTCATCTTTTGGACCTCTTTAATCAGAAAGGAATCAATAGAATTCACTTATGTCGATTTTATATATTGTTTTGTTTATCCATTGATAAACATGTTGAAAAACAGTGTACAACCAAGAGTCAGTGATTAGATAAATAAAATATTGTAGCTGCCAGAACAAAGTAGAACTAGAGATTGGTACCTTTACCAAAGTCATACCGAAATCAGAGTTTTAGGGTCAAATATTCTACCCTATAAACTACCAAAATACTTACCAATGAGAGATTTTTCCTTATAGTACATCAGGAAAATAATAAATTTAGATTCTATCAACTTCTAGGCTGCCAAAAAGAAGACTCAATTCAAGTTGAAAAACCAGGTAGGACCTCTCATTTGCAATCATAGCGATGTAGGTACAGAGGCATCAAAATAGTTGCTAGAATACAAATTTGAAGAAAGTTTCTTATGGAATTATGATCCTTAGGGAATTCTAAGTAAAATGAGGGTAAAATGAAAATTGACCCCTTATATCCATGATAAAAGGCTAGAGATTGAAAAATTGTCTTATCAAGTAGAGTGGCTAGAAAATACCTTGGTAGAAGCAGTAAAACGGGGTGATACTAGTCACACCTTGAAAACTGTAAATCAAGAAGATAAAGCTACTAAAATAATTAGAGAAGAAGGTACCTACACTTTTGAAACAACAATAGAGACTAGGTTTAAACTCATATATAATAAAAATCCTAAGCTCAATCCAGTGCACAAGAAAAAAGAAAAAATTGAATTGCTAGATGAAGAAAAAACAGAGAAAAACACAGATGCTGCTACAATAATTGTGAATGAGAAGGAAAAGGATACACAGATGGTTGTAAGACAACAAAATATGAAGGCATCATCATCACAACAAGCAGAAAGTACAAGTTTGGATATCAAACAGAACTACAAGGAAATCAAAGCTAAGAAGGAAGAGTTAAAGAATGAAATTTGTTCACAGTATCTAAAGCAAACTATAGGAAGTCAAAACATATTATTATCAGCCTTTGGTTATACCAACAAGAAATTTCTTTTGAGAATGCTAAAACCAACAGTGCCTAAGCCCACAACACTAGCATACTACAAAAAGTTTGACTTGGTAGTACCAGGTTATAGCATTCATCCTTTAGATCAAATTGAGTTTCACAAGCAGAGCTATAAAATGCTATATTCTACTATGACTACCAAGGAAATGACTACCCAGAAGCTTCAAAACACTATAGCCAATTTGAGAGATCAAATTAGGATTGAGAAAGCTTCTTATCTTATCAAGGACACTAGAATCAACTCCTTAGAAGAATTGGTAATTGAAGTGGGTTATGACCCTGTAAATGTAAAGGTTGAAGAAGAGATGATAAAGAAAAAAAATGTTGACATAACAACACTTAGAAAAAAATTGAAGCTTCCTCCAAAATAACATTCACAGACTAAAGAGATGTTGCAGGAGAAAAATTAGAAAGATAAGATGATGAGTCTCATTCTCCAAATGACAACACAGATTAAGGAAAAGTAGATATAAATCAACAAGCTTGTCCAAGATAAAGAAGCAACAAAAACTCAGAGTGCTCCTCCCACAGTCATCCCTGTGGTAACTACAGTAGTTCCATCAACCTTAGCAGAGGAATTGTCACCAAAATCCCCATTGGAAATAGTTGTGCCAGTGACATATTCCACTACCTCAGCTACAAAATCCTCTACATCAATAGTGCAGCAAAAAAATCAAGCTGGCAAGCTCATAAAAGCTATGGAAGAGATGTCTATATAGAGTACTGAGATCAGCAGGTTGAAAGAAAAAATTTAAATCTTAGAAGATGCTAAGAAATTAGCCCAAATCAATGCTAAAAATGAGGAAAAAAAAGCCAAAAGGGCAACTGAACAGTTGAAGAAAGTTGAAGAAGAGCTAAATTTGAAGGAACCAATGACTTTCATAAAAAACCAGGTGTGGTCCAATATCGTTGAGTCAATCAATGATACATGGCCTTCCATTAAAGTCATTTATGAACAGAAAGACTTGGTTAAAGTAGCCAAAGAGGAAATTGTGAAGAGAAAGGAAGAACTTGGTGCCAAACCTGAAGAGGCCTAGGAAATAATCAAGTTTCTCCACACCAAGAAAAAATAGGAATTGGATGAGATAGGAATAACTAATAGAACTGACACAATTCTTGAGGTGAGAAAAGTCATTACAAAGAAAAATTTGATGGAAAAACTTGAAGAGAAGTGCCCAAACATGGATTTGGCAATAACTAAATTTATGCTAAAGTTTGATGTACTAAGGCAAAAAGGCTTGCCAAACATTCTTGTTCTAAATGAAAAATTAATGAAGCAAGATGAATACAACAAGAAAATAACAGATTTTGCTAAAGAACAGGTAAATAAGCCATATTGGCAAGGAATACCTACAGGAAAGGTCTTGCACATAAGAATTGAATATTTGTTCTATTTGCAGCATGGAATAAAACATCTCTTTGTGGTAAAACCAACCTTTGTTAGGTACACAGAGGTTGATGAAAATTATAGGAAACTTATGAAGATCAAATTACCCAATGAAGAATTTTGGCAGAAATTGACTGATTTTCTCTAAAAGACAATTTTACAGTAAAAGAGAAAAAAAGACAGATTGTTGTTTTTACACAGTAAAAACAGAATTTACAGCAGGGAGATAGTTAAAACAGTCCTCAAGAAGATGAAAGAGTATCAGATGGTAAAGTTTATCAGATGAAATAGTATCAGATGAGAGAATAAAGTTTCAAAACAGATTAATAGATCTTTTGCCAGCATTGAAGACAACAAGGCAGCCAACTTCACGTAATCCAAAACAACATTTCTATTTTATTTGAATAAATAGGACATCTTGCTAGTTGTTAAGCAGTTGTCACTATATTTTTGTAAAATATATTTTTATTTTCCTTAGAAAAATCCTGTGAGTATTCTAGGATATTTTGTAAACATTTTTGTATAAATACTTCAACCATTGAAGTATTATTGTGGAATGAATTGCTGAAGATTTCTATAGTCATTTTTGTTGTATGTGAAGGGTTTTTTGTGCAAGTTCAAGTAGCAGACTAGATCAAAACCATAAAGAATCATATTTCAGGATTCATGTGATGAGCCATTGACTTGAAGTACTTTCTACTGTCATTGTTTATTTTCTTATATTTTACATGCATCCATATATGTGTTCTAAATTTGAATGATAAATCAGGAATATTATTACAGAATTTGTTAAAACCACTTTGTCTTTAACTATTTATCATTTATATGTTTTCTGATAATTTCCATAGTATGGAACCCTTAATTTCTCCCTCTTTCGAATGACCTCTTTCTTCTCCTTCCTTATCCAGATGAAAGAATCCTTAATTGATCTTTATCTCAATTAAACCACTTCACCAATCAGCTTTCAAATATCTTTAGTGACTTGTCTATCTTGCCCTAAAAATATTTGTCTTTTGATCTTGATCTTGAGCTATTTGCTTGACATATTGACTCCTTTTTCCCAATGGAAAACTAGATCTATTACTATCCATCTCTTTAAGTGATATTTCCCACCAACCAAACCAAATCTTAAAACCAAATTGTCCTTATAACTAGCCTAAAATCAAACATTCAGACAAAGTTAAATCTCATAGAGAGAGTCCTCTCTGAACCCTAGGAAGGCTACATCCTAGGGTTTTAAAGTAGGTTTGTGGTTACCTCTAATGTTCTTTAAACTATAAATAAAAATCTCACAACTTGGAGAATTATTAGAGTGATGACACCCCAAACAATTATCATTTTTTCTCACCTTCATTATTAGATCTCAAATGAAATCCTTCTTATTTTGTCCACCCTAGTGTGAAATACCTGAAATTATGAATCAAAATCATCAATATCACTTAACTACTTGGTTATTGTCAATTATTTGAATTAGTGTTATTCCCAAACATTCACATAATTCTCATGAAAGTATGTCTATAATAAAACTTTTCTATAATATAAGAATGTATACTCATTTTAACTTACCATTGGTAGAATTGATGGGGTTTTATCTCAAAGTCTAAATTTTCTATTTGAATATTTTTTTTATCACCCATAATATTATGCAATTCAAAATATTACTATACTTGGTTCACATAGCTAAATAACTTTAATGTATGAAAGTCTGTCAATTCAACCTTGGGAAATTTCACTTCCTTTCGAAGCCATATGTAAGTAACTCCATTTTTGAGGTTAGTTCCTCCTAAAAGTTTCTTATTAATGGAGAGTTTTCTAACCTATGTTATCCATTTATTTTGATAAGCCCCTTCAGTCACATCATCAATTTTAGGTAATGTCCCAATTTAGGGATTGTATGGTCATTTTTAGGGAGCATTCAAATTTCCTATTATTTTCATCAATTTTCTACTCTAGCTAATTTAATTGTGCATCCATATTTCTTTCCATTTGTTTCTTATTTTGATCCCTTTTATTTTTCATATTTATCAAAACATCCTTTTCCATTAACCTATGATTCAATCGGTTAATTTGGATATCCAATTTCGACAGTTGGATTTATGTCTCTTCAATTTATTCATGAGCAATGGAGGATAAATGTATAGGATTAATTTATGAATTAATTTGTGGATATTTGTTTTGATCCATGGGATGAGGTTATTGGGGCATAAGGGTATGGGATCATTAGGTGCTAGAACACTCTGATATACATGAAAGGTCCAATAGTGGTACTAACTAAGTAGGATAAACCATACCCCTAGCCACATTTCGTAAATATATAGGTAAAAGACAATGGTCTCCTTCACTGTTATTTTTTATGTATTATAGTAGTAAAATAGCTAGAAAGCCTATGTAATTTTAGTTTCATGTATTCCTTGGGAGCATCTTATATACCTAAAGGAACATGAAAGTGATCTAATGTATATAAGTGTTATCTGATGTAGTATGACAAAAATGAGTACCAACAAGGGTTGCAAGTACTTCCAACAAAGGTTATAGGGTTTTCCAACAAGGTGCACCATGTGTATTTCTTGCATGTATTCTTCCTATACTGAGAATTTTACCCTCTAAAAGATAGATCATTATGATATTTAAACATGTTGGAACACATGTGCAATAAATATTTAACAAATGATGTTACTCTATTGATAAAATCTCTCAAAATCACCCAAAATTCCAAAATATATATTTCATAAATTATAATGAGTCAAAATATAAAACAAAATGACATGCCATTCACTATATTTCCATAGGAACTTGAAAATGAGACTAGAACATTATTGAAAATGCTTTAAAGTGAAAATCCTAAAATGGCTATTTGAATTTTGATTTTAGAATAAATTACAAATGTTGTCTACCATAGGCTCTATTTTTAAAATTATAACAAACTTGAATGTTAAGACTTTCCCACCTACAATGTGATATTTCTCATTACTTTCCACAAAATTTCACTATCTATATTCTCCTATAAAATAAGTTATGGTGAAAATAAATAGATCACCCGTTTAAGTCTGATTTCAATATTAGTCACAAAACATAACTTCCATAAGTTATATATTTGAAATTGTATATAAATAAAAATAAAAATTTTAACCATATTCTTCTATATTTCACCTTAGTCTCCTCAATTATTTCTATTTTAAACTTCAAAAAATAGCAAAAAAAGGATGACTTGTTTGAGACTAATTTCAATATTAGTTGCAAACCATATATTCCATAGGATATATCTGTGGAATTATCGTGAATTTTCAATTTAAATATTGATCATATGTACTTTGTTATTTATCCTTAGTATTATCAAAATTTGACTATTTCAAGCTTCCTAGAAAAAACGGTAATAGAAAAAATTTCAAGATGTCTTACTTGAGGAAAACCATGGGATTGTATTCTCTAATACAAAATGTTATGATCCAAGTTCCTTGAAAATGATAGGAACTAGGTGAAAAACATCCACTTTGAGAGAGAAACCTCCTTTATAATTAATGAAACTATAAGACAAGATATAATGATCGTAAGACTACGTTAGCTTTGTGTGTGTGTGTGTGTATGTGTGTGTAGGTGACATAGGGTATGATTCTAAGAAAATGTGTAAAGAAATTTTTTAGAAAACCTACAAATATAACAAGTAAAATGATAATTAATTATTAGAAGGTATTTAGCATAGAGGTGATAGGGAATTAATAATGCTAGAAAAAAACAATTACCTAAGAGGAATGCATTTGAATTTTTTTATGTAATGGGGACATTTGCACATTCATGTTGCACAATTTTTTCTTCCCAACGGGAATTGATATGTACACTTACTGAGAACTATCTCTTACCTCTAAAAAACCTCCCTATCTAGTTCTTCTCTATGTTGGCTTTGGTCTTTGACTTCCTGCTAAACCAATGAGCTAATATCATCGCCATGTAGGTTGTTCGTGTACTACTCTCAACCCCTTTTCCAATTGAACACATGCTATATTTCTTTATTGACCAAGTGGCAAACTTTTTATTCATCCACTCCTTTGGTTCTAATACCAACTGTTATAAAATAGGAGAGAAAGATTAAAATACAATAGGTACACATAAACATGAACCATAACAAATTCACAAGAAACAAAAGTCACAAGGTTCATACAATTTGGGTTATGATGGCATTCACAGGCTATATACACAGGTGTTAGTCAACATATGGACTTTAACAACAAATCATTTTCCCCGCTCACACACTATGAAAAAACACAGTTTATAGATCAGCTCGAAACTCCTTAATCAAGGATTTTCTTGAAAATTCGCTCGCTTATCACAAAATAGACCATGCTTTGGACAAAACTGAGATGGAAATTTTTTTAATTTCATCTTTCTTTCACCATAAATTGAACCTTAAGTTTAATGATAGCTTTCCCCTATGGAACTCCCTTCTTCTCTTGGCTTGATACAAATTTCGCTATATTCTTGAACCTGTAACGTAAATGACTCTTTCCAATACACAATATTTGACATAAAAACACTGTGATTAAAATATTAAAGGTAATCTAGTTCTAGAGTTCTATATTTTAGTCTCATTCAGATGTAAAGAATAGATAGAATAGAGTGCACAAATTCCTCATTGAATACAGTAATTTCTCTTGGAAATATACTAGAGAATAAATACAAAATCAATTTCAATCTTTAGATATTAATATTATTGTTAAAAAACCTCACAAATGCACATGCACTTAACTATCTCACAGAGACTTACAAATTTGACTTGTTGATTAATAAACACTTTTCCAAGAATGATGTTGATTTAACTACTAAATCCACATGCCACATCCATTTCACACAGATTCACACAGATTGAGGATGAATTCCCACAGATTGATCTCATGGATATATTAATTTCTATCCATTACCTTTAGTCTCACACAGATAAAAAAAAAATGTACCCTTATCCACACCAAAAACTTCAAGAAAATTTTGCTCCTTTTCAAAAATAAAAAAAATTGTAATGAATTTTCCAATGTGAACCAATTTCCTCACTCCATAAAATTAGGAAACAAGATCTATATTTTTAATCTAATTCGATCTAACTCCCTATGAGCTATCAAATCCTATCATTAACTATTTGAAATTTCTTTTAACTAGATGTCCCTAACTACTCTTAACTAAATATCCAAAAAAAATTCACAAATAAAATTAAAAATGTTTTATCCTTGGCATGTGATTAACCCATCACATTGCTAGGCTCCTGGTCTGACTTCAATAACTTATCATGTTTATGTGCACGACCTAATGCAACTCATTAGACTCCCCAAGAAAGAAAAAATTTTGAGATCCTACTCATAAGATCTTCTATAGAATGACCTAATCTCTATAGTATTGCTTCATCCATCCAAGTAGAATCCCCCATTGGATGGTATTTCCACTTCACAAGATACTCCAAGAATTCTTTCCTTTTGATATTCTTGGAAACACCTCTATCCAAAATATGTTCAACCTCTAAAGTCTTTTCCAAATGATTTTTTTTCAACCATTGTTGTTTCTTTCCTTCATCATGGTCAGGATTCCAAAAAATTTGATCTGCATCACCAAATGTGTAGGAATACAAATTTGTTACATTAAAAATGTGTGAAATTCCAATTCCTAGAGGTAACTCCAGCTCATAAGAATTCATTGAAAATTTGTAGAGGATCTTAAAATGTCCTATCTTCTTCGTTTTAAATTTGTTTTATTCTCCCCTTGGAGACCTCTCCTTTCTTAGGTGAACTAAGACCATGTCTCCCACTTCAAAGTTTACCTCTTTCCTTTGTAAATTTTCTTATTTCTTGTAGATGTAGCTTGTGTCTTTTAATATTTTTTTTACTTTCTTGTGTAACTCACTCATGGCTGTCGCGGAATCCTCTCCATCAAAAATTCTATGCTCAAGCTTCCCTAAGTCTCTTAGCTCACAAATTCCCCTCAGATGCATGTCGTACAAGATCTGAAATTGCCTCTTCCCATGCTCCTATTTGGTGAGTCGTTATAGATAAAATCGACTTGGGCTATCACATGATCCCATTTCATGGGTCGATCACCTGCTAAGATCCTCAACAAATTACCCAAAATCTTGTTCACAACATCTATTTACCCATCATAATGGATGATAGGCTGAGTTAAGATTTATCTTAATGCCAAGTTTCTTCCACAAGTTCCTCCAGAGATGTATTCTGAATCTTGTGTCCTTGTTAGAGATTATAATTTTTGGCAAACTATGCAACCGAACAAGGCCATCAAAAAAAAAATAGCCACATGGGTGGCATCATTAGTTTTGTAACACCGAATAAAATGAGCCATATTAGTAAATATGTCCAGAACTACAAGGATTGAATCAGTACCTCGTTGAGCTCTCGGTAAACGTAGAATAAAGTCCATACTCACTGAATCCCAAGATCTATTCAGAATGGGTAAAGGCTTGTATAATAGAGCATTATGAATCCTCCCTTTTGCATGTTGACATTCCATGCACTTACTCACATACCTTTGTGCATTTTCCTTCATCTTAGGCCAAAAATAGAAGTGACTCAATTGACCAAGTGTTTTCTCAACACCAAAGTGTCCATCCAACCCGCGATTATGCTTTTCTTAGACCAAGTTTTCCCTCATTGAGAAATTGGGAATACATCTAGTTGATTTTTTTTAACAATAGTCCATCCTACAACATAAACTCTTTCCATGGACTGATGTCCCTATTGACTGGATTCTTACATGCTGCAAAAGCTTCTTTAAAATTAGCATCAATGTCATAGAAGTCCTTAAAATAATCAAAGCCTTGATATTTTTATTTGACTATCTTACGTGTTTAAACATCTCCTACGCAAGGCATCGACAATCTTATTTGCCTTCCCAATAATGTGCTTTAAAAAAAAAGTGAAAGTTTGAAGGAAGTCCACCCACTTTGCATGTTTATGATTCCACTTATGTTGTTGCATAATGTATTGTAAGGTATTCTAATTATCTGTGTACAGAAAAAAATCCTTAGGCATCAAGCAATGCCTCCAATGCTTCAAAGCTTGAACCATCGCATAAAATTCTTTGTCCTAGGATGAGTATTTTTATTTTGACTCATTTAACTTCTCACTCAAATATGCAACAATCTTATCTTTTTGGCTCACTACAACTCCAATGGTTGTCCCACTAGCATCACATCTTACTTGGAAGGGCTAAATAAAGTCTGGCAACTTCAACACGGGCTTCTCAATGATCTTATTCTTCAATAGTAGATATATATATATATATATATATATATATATATATATATATTCTTCTACAGTCCAATAAAATGCTTGCATATCCTTTTTAATGGTGTCAATGATAAGTGCACAAATGCCAATAAAATTCAGATAAAAGGCATGACAAAATCTCACCTCAAAATTGTTTTAGTTATATGTTATATATTTTTGAATATCTAAATCAAATAAATTTCATGATAATATCTATATCTATCTATATATATGTGTGTTTATTTATTTGAATTAATTTTGTTTTTGGATATGCTAAATATTTTTTTAATATAATTTTCTTTATTATATTATAAAGTTATAATATTATTATTATTGTGTTTTTAATTAAAGTTTGTAAATCATAGTTGTTTTAGAATTATAATTTTAAATATATTAATAGTTTTCAAAATTATTTATCAATGTCTTCTTTCATAGAGTCAAGTATTTTCTTTCATAAGTCAAGCACCGTCGGGCTAGAATTTAAACTTGGGAAAAAATATCATTTAGGTTATTAGAAAGAGATTTTATTTAAAGAGATTTTATTATTATTATAATTAAATATAATAATAGTTTTAATTCATGTATTTAAATATAATAATAGTTTTAATTCATGTATTTAAATATAATAATAGTTTTAATTAAATGATTTAGATAATATCATTTCGATTTTATGGTGATATTTTATTTAAATTCCTCTAACCGTTATAATTCAATTAATGGTTAAATACAGGAGTGAACTGATTGGCAAATAGAGAGGGAGTCATCTCATGTACCAAATAAATGAGCAAATCCAAAAGACAATCTCATATTTCAGTTCAAATAATGTTTGATAAAAAACACTAATCACGTGGCTCGTCAATGAAGGTGCACAAATTCTACATTACATAACGACGACAACCACATGGTAATTAGGTACGCAAAAAAGCGACACAGATTTCATAGTCAAATGATTGTGATACTTTCGACGCGCACATATTGCCGTACACGACACACTAACGCACAATATGGTTTGGACCTATAATGCATGCATTATTTGTAGTATATTTTTGATAATATCTTATAATTCTCAAAATCCTCTAAGACTCTTCATGTTTTTAGGAATATGCCATTTTCTAACCGATTGGATCATTTTAGGGTATGACAAAAATACATTATTTCTCATTTCCCAAAAGCACATTTGGACATTTTTACATACAATTATTTTTTATCAAGAATTTGTAGAAATCTATTCACATGTTAAATGTGGTATTTATATTATTTTGTATACATGAATATATCATGCCAAAGAAAAACATGAAGTTTATAAGTTAGGGTTAAATTTTTTTAATCGTGATGCTTTGAAAAGTACAAGAATCATTAGTCAACCCAAAAAGCATGACCAAGAACTCAAATTTCCTTCATGTGTTCTAGAATTTTTTTTGGGAAAGCCTTATTCTCTTAATTTGATTTGATGGTATCTTGATTTAAGACTAATGTATTTAAAATAACTCATTAAATGAATATAAAATAAAAGCTCACCAAAAATTGGGATAGGAATTTTACCCTTAATGGTGATTTTATTTGGATATTTGTAATCACGACACATCCTCCAATAATTATCCTTTTTTCTCACCATCATTATTGGATCTGAAATGAAATCCTCCTTATGTTATCCACCCTAGTGGGAAATACCTGAAATTATTAATCAAAATCATCAATATCACTTAACTACTTGATTATTATCAATTACTTGAATTAGTGTTATTCCCAAACTTTCACATAATGCTCACAAAAGTATGTCTATAACAAACCTTATCTATAATATAAGAATGTATACTCCTTTTAACTTACCATTGGTAGAGTTGATGGGATTTTATCTCAAACTTTAAATCTTCTATGTGAATCTTTTTTTATCATCCATAATATGATGCAATTGAAAATATTACTATACTTGGTTCACCTAGCTAAATAAATTTAATGTATGAAAATTTTCAATTCAACCTTGGGAAAGTTCACTTCCTTTGGAAGCCATTTGTAAGTAACTCCATCGTTGAAGTTAGTTCCTCCTAAAAGTTTCTTACTAATGGAGAGTTGTCTAACCAATGTGATCCCTTTATTTTGACGAGCCCCTTTAGTCACATCATCAATTTTATGTAAGGTACCAATTTAGGGATTGTCTAGTCATTTTTAGGGAGCATTCAAATTTCCTATTATTTTCATCCATTTTCTATTCTAATTAATTTAATTTTCCATGATATTTATTTCCATTTGTTTTTTATTTTTATCCATTTTAGTTTTCATATTGATCAAAACATCATTTTCCATTGACTTATGATTCAACTGGTTAATTTGGCTATCCAATTTTGACAGTTGGTTTTATGTGTCTTCAGTCTATTCATGAGAAATGTAGGAACAATATATAGGTTTAATTTATAAATTAATTTGTGGATCTTAGTTTTGATCCACGGGATATGGTTATTGGGTCATAAGGGTAAGGGATCATTAGGTGCCAAAACTCTCTGATATACATGAAAGGTCCAATAGTGGTACTAAGTAAGTAGGCTCAACCATACCCCTAGTCGCATTTCCTAAATATATAGGTACAAGACAATGGTCTCCTTGACTGCTATTTTTGATGTACTATAGTAGTAAAATAGCTAGAAAGGCTACATAAGTTTAGTTTCATGTATTCCTTGGGGGCGTCCTATATAGCTAAAGGACCATGAAAGTGATATAATGTATATAAGTATTATCTAATGTAGTACGACAAAAATGAGTACCAACAAGGGTTGCAGGTGTTTCCAACAATGGTTATAGGGGTTTCCAACAAGGTGCACCATGTGCATTTCCTTCATGTATTCTTCCCATACTGAGAGTTTTACTCTCTAAAAAATAGATCCTTATGATATTAAACATGTTGGAACACATATGCAATAAATATTTAACAAATGATGTTACTCTGTCCATAAAATATCTCAAAATCACCCAAAATTCCAAATATATATTTCATAAATTGTAATGAGTCAAAATATTAAAAAAATGACATGTCATTCACTATATTTCCATAGGAATTTGAAAATGAGACTAGAACATTATTGAAAATGCTTTAAAGTGAAAATTCCAAAATGGCTATTTTAATTTTGATTTTAGAATTAATTAAAAAACTTGTGTACCATAGGCACTATCTTTAAAATTATAACAAACTTGAATGTGAATACTTTCTCACCTACAATATGATATTTCTAATTACTTTCCACAAAATTTCACTGTCTATATTCTCCTAGAAAATAGGTTATGGTGAAAATAAATAGATCACTCGTTTAAGTCTAATTTCAATATTAGTCACAAAACCTAACTTCCATAAGTTATATATTTGAAATTGTATACAAATAAAACTTCAAATTTTAACCGTATTTTTCTATATTGCGGCTTAGTCTCCTCAATTATTTCTATTTGAAACTTGACAAAATAGCAAAAAAAAGGATGACTCATTTGAGACTAATTTAAATATTAGTCACAACCCATATATTCCATAGGAGATATCTGTCCAATTATCGTGAATTTTAAATTGAAATATTGATCATATGTACTTTGTTATTTATCCTTAGTATTATCAAAATTTCACTATTTAAAGCTTCCTAGAAAAAAGGGTAATATAAAAATTTTCAACATGTCTTACTTGAGTAAAAAATTTGGATTGTATGATCTAATATCAAATGTTATGATCCAAGTTCCTTGAAAATGATAGGAACTAGGTGAACAAAGTCCACTTTAGAGAGAAACCTCCTTTACAATTAATCAAACTATAAGACAATATATAAAGATCGTAAGCCTAGGTCAGCTTTGTGTGTGTGTATATGTGTGCAGGTGACAAAGGGTATAATTCTAAGAAAGTGTGTAAGGAAATTTTCTAGAAAACATACTAATATAACAAGTAAAATTATAATAAATTATTAGAAGGTATTGAGGGTAGAGGTGACAGGGAATTAATAATGTTTGGAAATAACATTTACCTTAGAGAAATGCATTTGAAATTTTTTATGTAATAGAAACATTTGCGCATTCATGTTGCACAATTTTTCTTTCCCAACGAGGATTGATATGTACTCTTACTATGAGAACTCCCTGTTACTTCAAACAAACCTCTCGATCTAGTTCTTGTCTATGTTGGCTTTGGTCTTTGACTTCCTACTAAACCAATGAGCTAATAATATCTCCATTTAGGTTGTTCATGCACTACTCTCAACCCGTTTTTGGATTGAACACACGCTACATTTCTTTCTTAACCAATTAGAAACCTATTCTTCCATCCACTCCTTTGGTTCTAATACCAATTGTTATAAAATAGGAGAGAAAGATTAAAATACAATAGGTACACATAAACACCAACCATAATAAATTCACAAGAAACAAAATTCGCAAGGTTCATACAATTTGGGTTATGATAGCGTTCACATGCTATATATAGAGGTGCTAGTCAAAGTATGGACTTCAACAAAAAATCATTTTTACCACTCACGCACTATGAAAAACATAGTTTATACTTCAGAGTGAAACCCCTCAATCAAGGATTTTCCTGGAAAATCGCTCATTTACCACCAAATAGACCTCACTCTGGAAAAAACCCAGATGGAAAAATTTTGAATTTCACATTTCTTTCACCATAAATTGAACCTTAAGTTTGATGACGACATTCCCCTATGAAATTCCTTTCTTCTCTTACCTTGATATAGAGTGATCTATATTCTTGAACATGTAACGGAAATTACTCTTTCCAATACACAATATTTGACATAAAAACACTATAATTAAGATATTAAAGGTAATCTGGTTCTTCAGGTATATATTTCAGTCTCATTAAATTGTAAATAACAGAGAGAATAGAGTGCACAAATTCCTCATTCAATACAGTAATTTCTATTGGAAACATACTAAACAATAAATACCAAATCAATTTCAATCTCCATATATTAATATGACTGTTAAAAAACCTCATAAATTCACATGCAATTAACTATATGACACACACTTACAAATTCAACTTACTGATTAATAAACACTTGTCCAAGAATGATGTTCAGTTAACTACTAACTGCACATGCTACAGCCAGTTCACACAGATTCGCACAGATTTAGGATGAATTCCCACATATTGATCTCATGGATGTATTAATTTCTATCCATTATCTTTATTCAGACGTAGAGAGAAAAACAGTGCAACCTTCTCCACACCAAAAACTTCAAGAAAATTTTCCTCCTTTTCAAAACTAAAAAAAATTGTCAAAGAAATGAGTTCGCCGATGTGAACCAATTTCCTCACTCCACAACATCAGGAAACAAGATCTATGTTTTTAATATAATTAGCTCTAACTCCCTATGATAAATCAAATCCTATCCGTAACTATTTTAAATTTCTTTTAACTAGATGTTCCTAAATACTCTTAACTAAATATCCCAAAAAAAATCACAAATAAACCTAAAAAATTTCTATCCTTGGCATGTGATCGACCCATCATATTGCTAGGCTCTTGGTCTAACTTCAATAACTTATCATGTTTATGTGCACGACCTAATGCACCTCATTAGACTCCCCAAGGAAGAAAAAATTTATGAGCTCCTACTCATAATGTCTTCTATATAATGACCGACTCTCTATAGTGTTGCTTCATCCATCTAAGTAGAATCCTCCATCGGACGGTCTTTCCACTTCACAAGATACTCCAAGAATTATTTCCTTCTTTATTATTAGCACCACGTGTATCCAAAATATGTTTAGCCTCCAAACTCTTTGCCAAAATATTTTTTTCAACCACTGTTGTTCCTTTCCTTCATCATGGTCAAGATTCCCAGAAGTTTGATTTGCATCACCAACTGTGTAGGAATACAAATCTTCTACATTAAATATGGGTGAAATGCCAATGCTTGGTGGTAACTCCAACTCATAAGAATTCACTAAAAACTTGCAGAGGATCTTACAAGGTCCTATCTTCTTCATTTTCAATTTGTTATATTCTCCCCTTGGAAACCTCTCCTTTCTTATTGAACGAGGACCATGTCTCCCACTTCAAAGTTTACCTTTTTCCTTTGTAAATTTGCTCATTGCTTGTAAATATATCTTGTGTCTTGTAATATTTGTTTTACTTTATTGTGTAGCTCACTCATAGCTGTTGCGGAATCCTCTCCATCAAAACTTCTATGCTCAAGCTTCCCTAAGTTTCTATACTCACAAATTCCCATCGGATGCATGTCATACAAGATCTAAAATTGACTCCTTCACATGCTCGTATTTGGTGAGTCATTATGAAAAACTCAATCTGGGCTATCAGATTATCCCATTTCTTGGGTCGATCACCTACTAAACTCCTCAACAAATTACCCAAACTCTTGTTGACAACCTCTATTCACCCATCATAGTGGATGATAGGCTAAGCTAAAATTTATCTTAGTGCCAAATTTCTTTCACAACGTCCTCCAGAAATGTATTCTGAATCTTGTGTCCCTCTTAGAGTATAATTTTTGGCAAACCATGCAATCGAAAAAGGTCATCAAAAAAAAAATTAGCCACATGGGTGACATCACTAGTTTTGGAACAACGAATGAAACGAGCCATATTAGTAAATATGTCCACAACTACGAGGATTGAATCATTGCCTCGTTGATTTCTTGATAAACCTAGAACAAATTCCATACTCACTGAATCCCAAGATCTACTAAGAATGGGTAAAGGCATGTACAATCTAGCATTCTGACTCCTCCCTTTCACATGTTGACATTCCATGCACTTACTCACGTACCTTTGTATATTTTCCTTCATCTTAGGCCAAAAATAGAAGTGACTCAGTTGCCCAAGTGTTTTCTCAACACCAAAATTTCTATCCAACCCGCCATTATGCTTTTCTTGGACCAAGTGTTCCCTCATTGAGCAATTGGGAATACGTAGTTCATTTTTCTTAAACAATAGTCCATCCTGCAACATAAACTCTTTCCATGGACTGTTGTCCCTATTGATTGGATTCTTACACACTGCAAAAGCTTCTTTAAAATAAGCATCAATGTCATACAATTCCTTCAAATAATCATAGCCTAAAATTTATATTTGACTTTCCTACATGATTAAATATCTCCTACTCAAGGAATCGATAACCTTATTTGCCTTCCCACTAATGTGCATCAAAAAAAATGTGGAAGTTTGAAGGAATTCCACCCACTTAGCATGTTTATGATTCATTTTATGTTGTTGCATAATGTATTGTAAGGTAGAATTATCCGTGTAGAAAAATAACTCCTTAGGCGTCTAACAATGCCTCCAATGCTTCAAAGCTTGAACCACTGCATGAAATTCTTTATTGTCGAGAGAGTATTTTTGTTTTGACTCATTTAACTTCTCGGCTCAGTATAGCTCCAACAGTTGTCTGACTAGCATCATATTTTACTTGAAAGGGCTAGTTGAAGTCTGGCAACTTCAACACAAGCTTCTCAGTGATCTTATTCTTCAATAGTTGATTATTTTTCTCTTTTTGTTGTTACAGTTGAATAAAATGGCTACCTATACTTCTTAATGGTGTCAATGATAAGTACAAAAATTCCACTGAAACTCCTAATAAACTTCTTGTAGAAACTTTGCTAAGCCATGAAAACTTCTCAATTCAATTTTTTTTATTTACATCTTATATGTTTCTGAATATCTATATCAAATATATATATATATATATATATATATATATATATATATATATATATAATTTTATTTATTTGAATTAATTTTTTTTAAAGATATGTTATATATTTTTTAATATAATTTTCTTTATTATATTATAAAGTTCTAATTTTATTTATTATATTATAGACTTCTTTTTTTCCCTGCAAACCATGGAAATTCACGTAAAATTTTAAGAAAATTAGGCAGAGAATTTTGTAAATCCAGGTTATAGTTATCAAATTTCAATATTTTGGGTGCCTTAGAGGTTTTTGATGGTCCTGAATCCATTTCCACCATTAAAAACATGATTCAAACAATGCTACTACAAGATTTCTTAAAAAAAAATTTCCCTAATTCCTGCTAATTTTGACTGTTAGGGAAATTCCTCCGCCTCCGTAGAAAACTCTAGCGGTAGTCTAACTAGAGTGTTTTTTTGCCCTAAAAAACATGGAAATTTCGGTAAAATTTTAATAAAATATGACACAGATTTTTGTAAATCCAGGTTATAGTTATCAAATTTCAATATTTTGGGTGCCCTAGAGGTTTTTGATTTCTTAGATCTTTTTTGCCTAGATTCAGGCCAATTTTGGTTGTCTATTCAATTCCTCCACCTCCATAGACAACTCCTTATTATTATTGTGTTTTTAATTACGTTTTTTAAATCGTAATTATTTTAAAATTATAATTTTAAATATAATAATAGATTGTAGAATACTTTCGGTAATAATTGCATTTATGAAATGAACATTGTTGACGCTTTTTGAATCAATTAGAATAAATTACAAAAATTGAGATTCTAAATCATAATTATTCTAAACTATACTTTTAAATATATTAATAGATTTCAAAATTATTTATTTTAAATCATACTTTGGTGTTGGGGAAAAAATACCGAGAGGGGGGGGTGAATCGCATTTACAAAGATATTCAAACTTTTTACTTTTTCATGCTCTAAAACCCATACGCTACTTTTCTGAAGCCAACTAGCGTATACACGCGGATACCCTTCATAAAACTCGCGTATACCCAGAGATCTAATTATGCCATTAGTTCTTCACTTATATCATTCCATCATTCATTCATTAGATGTTCTATAAACAGTAAACATGTGCAGTAAGAACAGAATAAACCATCATACAAAGCATCACACATGAACACCAGGATTTTTAGGTGGAAACCCAAGTCGGGAGAAAACCACCGCTGCAGTTGCTCAGCCTTCAATATTTTATTATAGAGAAAACATCTTACAACATATGTGCTGGCGCAGACTTGACCAGCACGCAGGCACCCACCTGCGCTCGTTTACCAGCCTCTCCTGGAAGGGAGCTCCAACCCCCTGTCTCGTTTACCAGCCTCTCCTGGAAGGGAGCTACGACACCCCGATCTCGTTTACCAGCCTCACCTGGAAGGGAGCTACAACCCCCTGACTGAAGGCTACAACCTTCAGCACCACCTTGGACCACGTTTCATCAATTTTCACACTGGATCCAACCAACTTCAATAGAACACAACTTGCAGGCCACATTTCATCATATTTTCATACTGGACCCTTTCCACACTTTTAAGCCCAAACATACATCACCAACAGATACATATCAACACAGATCAGATAGCAGAAACACAGCAGAACAGATCAGATATTTCATACCCCTTGCTTCAGCAAACCCTAGTTTGCATACGCGTTTTTACTTCACTGATGTCGCGTATATACGCGCTTCCGTCCACACAAACCAGCGTATACCTCAGTGTATATTTTATTGCGCATACGCGCTTTCTCTTCGCTGAAGCTGCGTATATACGCGCTTCCTTCGCGGCGAAGTAGCGTATAGATCTTCAATCATTACAGAGCAGCATACTTCATCAGATCAGATATTCAGTTCAGATCTACCCTTTTGCTTCAGACAGATGTTCGCCTAGATGCTCGCCTCATCACAGATCTAAGCCTTCCATAATCAGATCTAGCAAATACAAGAGCAATTCAGATCTAGATCCCCTTCTTCATCATTGGTGCATCATACCTTCAAATTTATCATTCAAGTGTAACCCTTTCCATTCAGATATACTTCAGAGAGAAGTATTCATTCAAGCTCAGACATCTTGCACCCACACTCATATTTTGCACAATGAATTTGTTCTCCTTATATAGGTTTATCCTTTTTCAATACCATGAGCCCCTTTTTCAATACCATGGGCCAAAACAATACCATGAGCCCAAAACTACCTGGACGGGGTCAATTAGGCGGATCATTACCCAATACAATGGGTCAATACCATGGTGGTTACCCTTGGTTTTTCACCTTTTGAGCGCTTTTGCCCATACGCGACTTAGAACGTTCCTTTCCGCGTGCATACGCGACTTCCCCTAGGAAAATCCGCGTATACAAAGAGACATACTCTTTTCACCATATTTTGAGCACATTCTGAATTTCTTTCTTCATTGACTTTTGTACACACTGTAGATACATTATATTTTCTTCATCAGGAACATATTCTCTCAAGCACAACTTCATCAAGTAAGTTGTCATCATCTTCATCAAGTGGGTTGCCTTTCAAGGACAACACTCAGCATCATATTGTCAACAAACATCAGATTTAAATCATTTACCAAGTCCATCAAGTCAAGAATAACTTCATCAGGTGGTTTGCCATCAAGGACAACACATGTCAACAGTCGCATGTCTTCATCTTCATTTAGTGGGTTGCCATCAAGGACAACACTCTGCATCATATTTCCAACAATCTCCCCCTTTGGACTTGATGGCAACCACGATGGTGTTTGGTTACCACAGCAGATAGATATCATGTCACTCTCCCAAATATGTCACATCATTACCTTCTCTTTATTCAAACACCATGTCACTCTCCCCCTTTGACATCAAGGGCAAAGGGCGGATCAAAAACCAACATTCTCCCCCTTTTCTCCTCATGTGGAAGAAACATTCTGCAGATCTGATATGTGCTGAAGTGGCCAAGCTCCCCCTGAGTTCATGCTGAAACTTCAAACATATTTTTCAATGAAGTACATGACTCTATGAACTTCCTATCACCAAAGACTCATACTTACATCAAATATCCAACCAAGTGGATTTACATATGAGACTCAAGTACCCAACCAAGTGGGTTTACACATTTCAATTCAGCTACCCAACCAAGTGGGTTTACAAAAAATGACTCAGCTACCCAACCAAGTGGGTTTACAAATTTGACAAGTTCATACATGACTGAATATTACAGAATTTACATCAAGGGTCTCAACATGACCTTTTCATCAAAAATACAAACATGACTTTTCATGACCAATACCAAGAAGACCTCAAGAGAGATCATATAATAGAACCATCATAATGCCAACAATGCATTATACTCAGCAACGCTAATGCTCCCCCTGAATCTGTGCATCCATGCATCCTTTTCATATGACTAAGGCTCCCCCTTAGTTTGTGCATCCTGAAAACTTCCACCAACAAATCATCAAGGCATCTTCATCAAAACATTAGAAATAGAATTATGAGAACTGGAACACCACCAGAGATACCAAACAGTATCATAGATACCAAACAGCACTGCAGCTGTGCTGAAGAGAGCTGAACCAACCAAAAATTGCCAGCAACCAAACATACGCGGTTTTCTGTGCAGGAACTAGCGTATATACGCGACTGTGTTTCATGAAACCCGCGTATCCAATGCCATCTTCTAAATTTTGATCAGATCTGATCCTCTGTGAGGAAAAGACAGTGTTTAGCTTCTTTCTGAGAAATTTGACAGCTTTCCTGGACTGCAGACAGAACAGTGTAGTTGTTTCTTCAAGCATCATCCACCAGTCGTAACATAAGCCCATTAGAAACCAACCCTTCAGATTCTTTGTAGCATCAATACAATCTTTCCAAGAAAATTTATCATACCAGAACAACAACTTCCCATAAGTGTCAAGCAATCATTCATGTGGTCCAACATCACCATGATCTTCAAGATTTAACATGAAGTAACATATGTAGGCAAAAGATCTCTCAACCACAGTAACACACTCTGCATGATTTATTTCTGAATCAAATGACATCCAACTCATCCATGTGTGAGTACAAAAGATACTTATCAGCAACCAGGGCTCAAAATCTCATCATAATAAACAATGTACCAAGTCATCATCATTTGAGCATGAGTATCACAAAAACCAAAGAATAAGCAATCATATTGCCAACAATGCAATCATCAACCTGCTACTCCCCCTAAACCAGTGCTCTTCCTTAGCTTGTGCAATCTGAAGCAAGTCATCAGCAACAATCTCTGCATGATCTGTCCTCATCTCTGCATTATAAGACTTTCATCTCAACAACGAATGCTTTTCATCATAAAGCAACCAGGCTTCATCCATAATCTTCAACACAAGAAACCATGTATCATATCATTATCATGAGTATAACCAGAATGATGCTAACAGTGCAATCATCAGCAGTCAGACTGATGCTCCCCCTGGACCTCTGCTCTAGATCTTCAGTTGTCAGATAAATTCTCTTATCATTAATGCATACGCGACTGTGTCTGATGAAACTCGCGTGTATACGCGACTTTTGTGAATATAAACTGCGTATGGAAAGTGAAACATAGAAATTTTTCACATTCCTTTATCTCCTCCTGCAAATTTACCTTTTGTTCCTGTCTTTTCTTTACACCAGATGCACTGTCAGAAATTCATATAACCAAAATAATCAAATCAACCATGAGAGTCATCATGCATTGCTCCCCTTGTGACGATACATTACTAAATCTCATAATGTATCCCACATCATTCCTGCAGTCAATCAGAGAAGTAAGCTTCCAGAAGCGGATGACTGCAGTAGGGTCTGAATTCCCTACGTTTCTGATCGGTCCTCCTTATTTTTCCAAATTTGCTTGAGCTTTCCAACTGTGTGCTGAAAATTGTCCACTTTTCCAGATCTGTTCATCCTGCATTCTTTTTCTACATGTCCATACTTGTTACAAGCATAACATCTCATGTGGCCAGAGAAATAAACATAAGAATCATAATGAGTATTTTTATTCTTCCTCCTTTTACAATCAGCTGCTTTATGTCCATACTTGTTACATGAAAAACAATATCCCTTGAAGAAACCAGAGTACCTTTCTATGTAGGAACTGTTTGATTGAGGCTGAAATGATCTGCTCCTGCAATTTGCTGCAACATGTCCATAATTATGACATTTGAAACATTCAACGTTCTTGAATGAATTCCTTTGAGAATTCATGATTGTTGGTTGATCTTTTGTCTCTTTCAACACTTCAGGTTTTGCATTGACATTCTCTGAATTTTTGGTACTTCCTTGTGAGCTAGATTCTCCTTTAACAGTTTCATGGAAACCAAGACCAAGTTTGATAGCAGGAGACCTTTGATTACTCAGAATATTGTCCAAAATATTAGTACTATCTTGAAACCTCAAAAGTTTAACCTTTTCTTCTAATTTACCTTTGAGAATGTTTACCTCAACCTCCAAGGCTTGACATTGCTTTGTCATGCTTTCTTCTTTCTTTCTTCCATCTTCTACTTGATCCTTCAGATTTAGAATCTCTTCTTTCAACCAATTTTCGTTTTCTTCACATGTTTGTTCCAGCTCTTCATTCTTCTTGTTTGATTTTTCCATAACCCTTTTGAGAGAGATGATTTCTGCTTCAAGGCCTTCATTCTTCTTATTTGATTTGTCCAGGTCTTCTTTGAGGGAAATGATTTCTGCTTCAAGTCCTTCCTTTTCAAATGATTGTAGAGGTTCCTCATTTTTCTCACTTGATGCTACTAGATCTGCTTGTAGAGAGATGATTGCAGCTTCAAGTCCTTCATTCTTCTTGCTTGATTTTTCAAGATCTGCTTCTAGTTCTTTAATTCGATTGGATGCATAAGTATGAAACCTTTGATACTTGTCCACCTGTCCATTCAATATTTCTATTTGATCTTTCATTTGAGAGGTCATCTCTTTGTAGATAGTTTCTTGTTTATTAGTTGAACTTTGTAGTTCTTCAACTTTAGTCTTGAGAGCTTCTTGTAGATCCACACCTTTACTTTTGCTATCTTCACTATTGTTTGCACAAAGAAGAGTGTTACAAGTGGCCTTCTTCTTTTCTTTATTTTCCATGAGTATTTGTAGAGCTTCGTCAGAAACTTTTGGATCCATACTGTCACTTTCACTATCATAATCATTGCACATGCAGTTAAGTAAGAGACAAGAACAACAATTAATACCTGGTGCATCTTCTTCAATCTTCTTGTTTCGAGTAGCCTTCTTCTTTTGCTTCTTATCCATGAGCACTTTTAGATCTTGGTCAGAATCTTCTTCATCTTCACTGGATACTTCATCATCATCTTCTTTTGCATAATAACTCTTTCTCTTTTCAAATTGTTTCCCTTTACCATGTTTTTCTCTATAAGGAAATTTAGCAGCATAGTGACCAACCTTTCCACACTCAAAACATTTGAAGGGAAGCTTACCTTTGAATCTTCCAGTACCTAGTTGGAGCTTTCTCACGAAATTCGCTTCTTCTTCATCGGATATATAGCTGGATTCTTTGACAACTTCCTTTTCCTTTCCTTTTGTAGATGCCTTAAAATCAGCTTCTCTTATTTGAGAAGGACCTCCTTGTCTCATTTCAAAAGCAGTCAGAGTACCATGTAATTGAACAATAGTAAGCGTTTGCAGATCTTGCCTTTCTTCAATAGCTGAAACTTTAGAGTCAAATTTTGAAGTCAAGGATCTTAAGATCTTTTCTACCAGAGTAGTATCAGTTATGGTTTCACCCAAATTTCTCATTCGATTTACAATATCATCCAGACGAAGAAAGAAACTGGCAACACTCTCATCACTATGCATCTTAAAATTTTCATATTCAATTCTAAGAGTTTGGAGTTTTGCACTTTTTACCTTTGTGTCTCCTTCATAGCTTAGAATGATTTTGTCCCATATTTCTTTTGCTGAATGTAGCTGCATCACTTTAGCAAATTCTGATTCAGACATGCTTCCCAATAAGACATTCAATGCTTTGGCATTGATTTCATACTTCTTTCTTTCAGCTGCATCAGTAGGAATACTTGCCGGGTATTGATAACCTTCTTCCACGATTGCCCATACATCTGCACCAAGACTTTGCAGATATGCTTTTGTACGTACCTTCCAGAATATCAGATTGCTTCGATTGAATAGAGGTGGCTTTATAGACATTACTCCTTCTTGACTTCCCATTGCGACGGATCTCCTTTAAGCGATCAAGCTTCTGCACAAGGACCTCCTCTGATACCAATTGTTGGGAAAAATACTGAGAGGGGGGGGGTGAATCAGTATTTACAGCATATTCAAAACTTTTTACTTTTTCATTCCTTTAAAACCCATACGCTACTTTGCTGAATCCAACTAGCGTATACACGCGGATATCCTTCATAAAACTCGCGTATACACAGAGATCTAATTATGCCATTAGTTCTTCACTTATATCATTCCATCATTCATTCATTGATGTTCTATAAACAGTAAACATGTGCAGTAAGAACAGAATAAACCATCACACAAAGCATCACACATGAACACCAGGATTTTTAGGTGGAAACCCAAGTCGGGAGAAAACCACCGCTGCAGTTGCTCAGCCTTCAATATTTTATTATAGAGAAAATATCTTACAACATATGTGCTGGCGCAGACTTGACCAGCACGCAGGCACCCACCTGCGCTCGTTTACCAGCCTCTCCTGGAAGGGAGCTCCAACCCCCTGACTCGTTTACCAGCCTCTCCTGGAAGGGAGCTACGACCCCTCGATCTCGTTTACCAGCCTCACCTGGAAGGGAGCTACGACCCCCTGACTGAAGGCTACAACCTTCAGCACCACCTTGGACCACGTTTCATCAATTTTCACACTGGATCCAACCACTTTAATAGAACACAGCTTACAGGCCACAATTCATCATATTTCTAGACCGAACCCTTTCCATACTTTTAAGCACAACCATACATCATCAACAGATTCATATCAACACAGATCAGATAGCAGAAACACAGCAGAACAGATCAGATATTTCATACTCCTTGCTTCAGCAAACCCTAGTTTGCATACGCGCTTTCCCTTTACTGATGTCGCGTATATACGCGCTTCCATCCACACAAACCAGCGTATACCTCAGTGTATATTTTATTGCGCATACGCGCTTTTACTTCAGAGAAGCCGCGTGTATACGCGCTTCCTTCGCGGCAAAGTAGCGTATAGATCTTCGATGATTACAGAGCAGCATACTTCATCAGATCAGATGTTCAATTCAGATTTACCCTTTTCACTTCAGTCAGATGTTCGCCTAGATGTTCGCCTCATCACAGATCTAGGCCTTCCATAAGCAGATCTAGCAGATACAAGTGCATTTCAGATCTACATCCCCTTCTTCATCATTGGTGCATCATACCTTCAGATTTGTCTTCAAGTGTAACCCTTCCATTCAGATCTACTTCAGAGAGAAGTATTCATTCAAGCTCAGACATCTTGCACCCACACTCATATTTTGCACAATGAATTTCTTCTCCTTATATAGGTTTATCCTTTTTCAATACCATGAGCCCCTTTTTCAATACCATGGGCCAAAGCAATACCATGAGCCCAAAACTACCTGGACGGGGTCAATTAGGTGGATCATTACCCAATACAATGGGTCAATACCATGGTGGTTACCCCTGGTTTTGCACCTTTTGAGCGCTTTTGCCCATACGCGACTTCGAACGTTCCTTTCCGCGTGCATACGCGACTTACCCTAGGAAAATCCGCGTATACTTTTTTCATCATATTTTGAGCACATTCTAAATTCCTTTCTTCATTGCCTTTTGTACACACTGTTCTTCATTGCCTTTTGTACACACTGTAGATACATTATATTTTCTTCATCAGGAACATATTCTCTCAAGCAAAACTTCATCAAGTAAGTTGTCATCATCTTCATCAAGTGGGTTGCCTTTCAAGGACAACACTTAGCATCATATTTTCAACAAACATCATATCACATCAGATTTACATCATTTACCAAGTCCATCAAGTCAAGAATAACTTCATCAGGTGGTTTGCCATCAAGGACAACACATGTCAATAGTCGCATGTCTTCATCTTCATTTAGTGGGTTGCCATCAAGGACAACACTCTGCATCATATTTCCAACATTTGGTGATGACCAAAATAAGCACACGAAGACAATAGGTAGCCATTTTCAAGAAGTCTTGACTCATTGGTGCAGGTTTTAGAGGTAGAGGAGCTCTTCTAGAAGGGATTTTTCTAGTTTTTATATTAAATATGCCCGGGGCTACCAGAAGAGGAAGCCATATCTGCTTCACCTGATGACTAAGTGAAGAGACAGAAGAGTCTAATCAATGGTTTCTGGATGTTTTGAATCCATTGTTAACCTCCATTTACTAATTTGAGCACATCTTTAGGGTCATATTTCAAATTTTACAAGTGATGTGCATGGATCAATCAAATTTTTTACGATGTTTTGGAAGATTTTGAGCATGGAGGAGACCTTGTAGGGGTTTTCCAACCTCCAAAAATATTTTTGCAATAGTTATGACCAACATGGTTCATCTTTGGTTTGAATTCTTTATTCATGAAGTTATTGTATTCTTTAGTGTGGAATTGAAGGGTGTATGTGATAGGTTTGTAGATCTCATTGGTGAAAGTCTGTCATCTCTGTAGGAGATATGTTGTGTTGTTGATATTGTGGGAGTTCTTTGTAGGGGAATATTGCCTTGAAGGGGCAATAGCCACATGTTATTGGAAAAAAACTGATATGTACTTTCAACACCGAATACAAGAGTGGTCTAGTCATGTTGACAAGCTTAGAGATGTAGCCCAGGAGGGGTGAACTCCTTCATCAATGGCTTTTGTCCTGTTGTTTGATGCATATTTATTTTCAAGTGTTTGATGATTTAATGATTTAAAATTTGTTCATAGGATTACATTGTTGAAAGACACTTAAAAGAAACCATTGGAGTAACTTGTTGTTCAGTTCAAATCAACCAACATAAGAAGCAAGCATGTTTATATTATGAATACGAAGACGTAGTTAGCATAGCATTTACTAATACTACTCCATTCATATCAACCATGGATCCTATGGATTCTTTAAAAAAAAATTCTCCTATTTTACTTTCTATATATTGTTTGAATACTGCAAAAGCGTGCATACTTTATGAGTTTATCAATATTCACGAAAAATGTACCCTTACCTCAATATTTTGGTAACCCAATAATGAATTTCATTCACATCTCTTCCCAGCCTTGAATAGTAAAGTGTAATGGTTGAGTTGACTCTTGAGATTTTTCTATGTCTGATATTTCTACTATATCTATTATTTATCTAGAAATTCTAAATTAACATTTTGATGGCTATCCATTTTAATCTCCATGAAATTGTCTTTTCCATTTTGTAGATTATTTCATCTTCAAACCTTTGCATTTTTTATACCTATTTTTTTTCTATTCTAATGGCAAATTTTGCTCCAAAATGTACTTTAGGATATCATGGTCCATCTTGACCTTGAAATGGTTCCCAACAACATATTTTCACCATTTTTATTACATGTATAATTTCTTCCATTTATTTCTCTAATGTATATTTCACAAAACATTGCCCATTCAATTGTGTGCTTTGAAATGTCAATGCTTCTCCCTTCTTTTGCCAATACTATGAATGATTAACCAAAATTTAATTGTTTCTAAAACTAATGTAGATGACATAGCATCTTGTAAAAGAGAGAATGATGAATTACCCTCATCATTCCATTAAAAAAAAATCTTCAAAGGAGATGGTAGTGGACCTATAATGCATGCATTATTTGTATTATATTCTTTATAATATCTTATAATTCTCAAACCCCATTAGGACACTTCATGTTCTTAGGAATATGTCATTTTCTAATAGATTGGATCATTTTAGGGTATGACAAAAATACATTAATTCTCATTTCCCAAAAGCACATTTGGATATTTTTACATACAATTAATTTTATCAAGAATTTGTAGAACATTATTCACATGTTAAATGTGGTAATCGTATTATTTTGTATATATGAATATACCATGACAAAAAAAAACACAAAGTTTATAAGTTAGGGTCAATTTTTTTTAATCATGATGCTTTGAAAAGTAGGAGAAGCATTAGTCAACCCAAAAAGCATGACCAAGAACTCAAATTTCCTTCATGTGTTCTAGAATTTGTTTTGGGAATATCTTATTCTCATATTTTGATTTGATGGTGTCTTGATTTAAGATTAATGTATTTCAAATAATTGATTAAATGAATATAAAATTAAAGCTCACCAAAAATTGGGATAGGAATTTTACCATTAATGGTGATTTTATTTAGATATTTGTAATCATGACATATCCTCCAATAATTATCCTTTTTTCTCACCATCATTATTTGATCTAAAATGGAATCCACATGTTATCCACCCTAGTGTGAAATACCTGAAATTATGAATCATAATCATCAATATCACTTAACTACTTGATTATAATCAATTACTTGAATTGGTGTTATTCCCAAACTTTCACATAATGCTCACGAAAGTATGTCTATAATAAACCTTAGCTATAATATAAGAATGTATACTCCTTTTAACTTACCATTGGTAGAGATGATGGGGTTTTATCTCAAACTTTAAATTTTCTATGTGAATATTTTTTTTATCATCCATAATATTATGCAATTCAAAATATTACTATACTTGGTTCATCTAGCTAAATAACTTTAATGGATGAAAGTTTGTCAATTCAACCTTGGGAAAGTTCACTTCCTTTGGACGCCATCTGTAAGTAACTCCATCGTTGAAGTTAGTTCCTCCTAAAAGTTTCTTATTAATGGAGAGTTGTCCAACCAATGTGATCCCTTTATTTTGATGAGCCTCTTCGATCACATCATCAATTCTAGGTAATGTCCGAATTTAGGGATTGTATGGTCATTTTTAGGGAGCATTCAAATTTCCTATTATTTTCATCCATTTTCTACTCTAATTAATTTAATTTTCCATCCATATTTATTTCCATTTGTTTCTTATTTTGATCCATTTTATTTTTCATATTGATCAAAACATCCTTTTCCATTGACCTATGATTCAATTTGTTAATTTGGCTATCCAATTTCGACAGTTGGTTTTATGTCTCTTCAATTTATTCATGACAAAAGTAGGATCAATGTATAGGTTTAATTTATGAATTAATTTTTGGATCTTAGTTTTGATCCATGGGACAGGGTTATTGGGTCATAAGGGTAAGGGATCATTAGGTCCTAGAACACTCTAATATACATGAAAATTGTTGGAATATTGAAAAAATTGTAGAATAACAATGGAGAGAGTGAACTCCCCTCTTCAACACAGAGAAATTAATAAAATTTCACTAGACAGAGTTTCAACTCAAAAAAAAATATTTATTTCATAAAAAATCTATTACAAGTTCTTCCTCACACAGAGGGATTTACAAAATATGTGACTGCTTCAAACACAGTTCACACACAAGATTTCACTGTCTTATTAAAACTCTCTCTGTCTCTCAAACAAAACACTCTGTCTCACTAGACAAATACGCTGTTGTGTATTTTAAATAACGCACTGTTGTGCAAAAAAAAACGACTCTGTTATGTTTAAAAACAAAAACAATAATACATTTGCCTCTCGGGCCTTTTCTTTATATATGCGTCGCGCACATAATATAAAACAAAACATATAAACCATCGGGTCCGCATGTTAAAACAAACAAATGCGTCATCTCAAAAGTTTCAATCGTCGATTGGTAAACGGATGCGATCCACATTAAACTCTGCCATAATAAACTTCATCGGATCCGCGGCTTCAACTCATGTGCGATAGGGCCTTGTGCAAGAATATTGCGATCGTGTGATGTGCGATGTTGCGATGTTGCGATTGCGATCGCATCGCACCATCGGCATCGGCAATTCAAACATATGGATGGACGGATCAACACTTGTGATTTGTGATGTTGCGATTGCGCGATCGCATCGCGGCTTTCAACCCGGCGGAACATATATGGACTTGCGATGTGCGATTGTGCGATGGCGCGACAATCACATCGTGACTTTTCAATGGTGGTATGGTATATGACATGCAATATTGCGATTTGCGATCGCATCGCGAATATGTAATACAATGCCACAAGGTATATGGACCCACGGGCCTCTACTTTATGGGAGGGCGATTTTAATATATGCGATTTGTATTATCGCATCGGGCCATAACAAAACGCTGTGATATTGTATGTTCATTCCACTTGCGGAACTCGCCACATCAACAAGACACTTGCTGGAATATCTTGCGATTTACCGCCTCTGTCATTACTCCGCCGATTAAGTTGGTAAGGCTTTAAAGCCTGTTCCAATCTTTAATCAATTTTGTACTACTTTTGTGCAGCTTTCCAATCCTTTTGCAATTGGGTCAAGACAGCAGGCAACCGCCTTAGCTTTGGCTTCAATGTGTCGTTGATCTTTCACTTCTGTCATTACTGATGATTGACTTCAGCAGTTGGAATTAATTTCCAACACTCCCCCTTAATTTCAACTGCTGGGTTTTTCTGCATACCCAGGCATTTCCTGAAATATTCAAAGCTTTTCTGCGCAAGTGGCTTTGTGAGGATATCTGAAAATTGATCCTCTGTTCTGCAATGCTGCAAAACTATCTCACCGTTGTTGACCAATTCACGTATGAAGTGAAACTTGGTGTCAATGTGCTTTGTTCTTTTATGAAAAACTGAATTTTTAGACAATGCAATAGCTAAGCTATTGTCACAAAAGATCACTGTCCCTTTTACTTGTTCTTGACATAAACTTCTCAACATTTTTCTCATCCAAACTGCTTGACATGTTGCTGCTGTAGCTACCACATATTCTGCTTCTGCTATAGACAACGCTACAATGGGTTGTTTCTTAGAAGCCCATGAAATGGCTCTTGAACCCATGTGAAAAACATAACCGGAAGTACTCTTCCAATCATCAACACTTCCAGCCCAATCATTGTCAGTGTATCCAACTAAATCTGAACATTCTAAAGCAGTATAAAAAATACCAAAGCTTTTAGTACCTTTAACATACATCAGAATTCTTTTCGCTGCCTGCCAATGTGCATCCTATGGCTTTTCCATGAATCTGGAAATCAAACTACAGCATGCATTATGTCCGGCCTAGTTGCAGTCAAATACATAAGGCTGCCAACTATGCTCTTGTATAAACTATGATCAAAATCCTTGCTACTGTCCTCTCTGCTGAGTTTTAATCCCATCACTATGTGAGTGATTGCTGCTTTGTTTTCCTGCATGCTAAATCTTTCAAGCACCTCATTAACATACTTTTCCTGTGAGATAAAAAACCCATTTTCATCTTGTTCTACTTCTATTCCTAAGAAGTATCTCAATAAACCCATATCATTCATTTCAAATTCTTCTTTCATGACTGTTTTAAAATGTTCAATAAGGTAATCATCATTACCTGTAAAAATAATATCATCAACATATAAAACTACAATCAATATTTTTCCATCCTTTTCTTTGATGTAGAGGGTGGGTTCTCCCTCACACTTTTCAAATCCATTTTCCAGTAGATAGAAATCTATCCTACTGTACCACGCTCCTGGCGCTTGCTTCATCCCATAAAGAGCTTTCTTCAACTTGCACACTTTGTGCTCTTGACATTTCTTTTCATAGCCGAGAGATTGTTCAATGTAAACCTCTTCCATTAACACTCCGTTTAGGAATGCTGACTTCACGTCCATTTGGTAAACTTTCCACTTGTTTTGTGCTGCTATGGACAGCACTGCTCTCACAGTTTCCATTCTAGCAACCGGTGTGAAAGTTTCCTCATAATCTATCCCATGCTTCTGCTTATAACCTTTGACAACAAGTTTTGCCTTGTGTCTCTCTATTTTGCCTTCAGCATTACTCCTTGTCTTGTAAACCCATTTAACTCCTATGACATCCTTACCTTTTGAGAGTTCAACCAAATCCCAAGTCTTGTTTCTTTTTATGGCATTTATCTCCTCATCCATAGCTTCTATCCATTTCTTATCTTGGATAGCTTCTTCGAAATGAACAGGATCATCAACATGACAATATAAAGCAAACAAAGAATTGATACCTTCATTAGCTATATCTTGTTCATAAATATCTTTCAAACTTCTGAATTTCTTACCTCTTTCATTAGATGTATAAGTGCTTGAAGAAGCACTTGAATTTCCTCCTTATGGTGTGCTTGGAGAAGCACTGTCATTTTTCCTCAAGGGTGTGCTTAGCTGCTCTTTTGTTGGTGTTGCTGTTTGGGGATGTATTTCAGCCAACTCATCATTATTTTCATCATGAGATAAACAGTGTTTAACATTCACTGTTTTCTCTATGCTTCCATCCCAAGCTTCCTCTTCAATGAACTGAACATCTCTGCTCACAATAAAAATTTTGGTGGATGGGTTATACAACCTATAGGCCTTGGATTCCTCACTGTATCCAATGAAAATACATTGCTCCCCCTTGCTATCCAACTTCTTCCTTAGCTGATCTGGAATGTGTGCATAAGCCACACATCCAAAAACCTTCATATGTGTGACACTTTGCTTTGTGCCACTCCATGCCTCTTCCGGCACTTTGTTCATAACTGTTTTTTTAGGGCATCTATTCAAAATGTATGATGCACAATGTATAGCTTCAGCCCAATAATCATTAGGTATATGCTTTGCCTTTAACATACTCCTCGCCATTTCCATTATGGTTCTATTCTTCCTTTCGGCTACTCCATTTTTCTACGGAGTATATCTAGATGTAAACTGCTTATTAATACCATTTTCTCTACAAAAACATAGAAAATATTTAAAGATATACTCACCTCCTCTATCAGTCCTTAAGACTTTGATATGCAACCCACTCTGGTTTTCAACAAGTGCTTTGAAATTGCAAAAATTTTCAAACACTTCACTTTTGTTTTTCAAAAAGTAAACCCAAGTTTTTCTTGTAAAATCATCTATGAATGTTAACACATAGTGGCTATTTGCTAGCGATGGAGTTTGCATCGGTCCACATACATCTGAGTGGACAATCTCTAAGGGTGCTTTTTCCCTTATGCTTTTCCCGGAAGTAAAACTTTCTCTGTGTTGTTTCCCCAATATACAACCTTCACAAAGGTTGTCTGGTTTCTCTATCAATGGTAGACCACTTACCATTCCTTTTATGTTCAACAGATTAAGACCTACAAAGTTGAGATGTCCAAATCTCAAGTGCCATAACCAATTATCATTCTTTGTTTCACTTTGGAAAGTCTCTTGTGCCACTGCTGCTATATTTTCTTCATTCTTCAAGTCTGCTCTCATTCTGAGAGGGAACATTATGTTCTTTGTCATCTTCACTTCAGCAATACACTGTTTGCTGGGTGGTTTGTCCGTGATGGTACAAACATCATCCTCAAAGAAAACATTATACCCCTTATGGACAAGTTGTCCAATACTTAAGAGGTTACACTTCATTCCTGGAACATAATAAACATCTACTATGGATTTCTTTGCTCCTTTCCTTGTTAAAACATTTACATCTCTTTTTCCCATAATAGAAACTTTGCTATCAGTTCCTAGTATGACTTGTGACTGCACACTCTCATCTAACATGGAAAACATTACTAAGTTTCCTGTCATATGGTTACTACAACCGGAGTCTAGAAACCATAAATCCTCACTCTTTTCTTCAGCCATATTACAAGCTAAAAACAAATTATTTTGGCTGATATTTTCCTTAGTGAAATTTGAACTAGTTCTACTTCCCATATCATTCTGCTTCTTTCTACATTCATTAGCATAATGACCATATTTTTTACAATAGTAACATTGGACATTGGATTTATCATACCTCTGTCCTTGAGCATTCTGTTGACCACTCTGCTAGCTGGTACCTTGGCCGTGGCTGTGATTTTGACTGTTGCACCTTCCATGTGAATGTGAAGGGTTGTCCCTTCCACCTCTGTTTTGACTTCTGCCTTTTCCTCTTTTGTTTCCTCTACCTTGCCCTCTTCCTCTTCCGAAAGACATCTAGGTCTTAAAGGCATGCTCTAGAGATGAGTTTTCACTCCTACCCAATCTTTGTTCATGGGTCATCAGTGATGCATGTAGTTCATCCACTGAAAACTTTGTGAGATCCTTAGTCTCCTCTATGGTGGTGACAATCACATCGAATCTTGAGGGTAAACTTCTCAAGAGTTTTTCCAAAATCCTCGTCTTCAAGAGTCTCTCCATGAGATCTTATTTGTGTGACCATTACAATCACATGAGTGAATAATGAGTCAATAGTATCTGACTCTTTCATACAGAGAGTTTCAAAGTCTCTCCTCAGCAACTGTAGTTTTTTTGTCTTCACCTTTTCCATACCTTGATAGGCTGTCATAAGAGTTTTCCATGCTTCTTTGGATCTCTTGGCTGCTGCAATCCTTGGAAACACACTCTCATGCACTGCTTGATACAAAAAGAAGAGATCTTTGGAGTCTTTCTTCTTATTGCTCTTCAAAAGTTCTCTCCCTGCCTGAGTTAACATTTGAAACTCTTCTTCATCTGCTGGCTCTTCAAAGCCATCCTCAACAAATTCCCATAAGTCTTGGGAGTCAAATAATGCTCTCATAGTTATTTACCAGTAGTCATATTTTTTTCCATTAAACATTGGGAGATGGATATTTCCCATACCCATACTAGTGCTGGCTCCAGCCATTCTGCACTCTTAACTATGATTCAAAAAAAACACTTGACTGTGTTTTTAAAATAACTGATTGTTCTGCAACAGTAACACAAAAACTGTATAGAGAAATACCTTTGGATTCTTTTGGCTGAGTCTTCACACTGCTGGAGAAGCTGCTGCAACAAAGAATTCCTTTCCTTCAGCTTCTTTGACCTTCAAAGAGCCTGGACTAGCTCTGATATCATGTTGGAATATTGAAAAATTCCAGAACAATAATAGAGAGAATAAACTCCCCTCTTCAACACAGATAAATTAATAAAATTTCACTCACAGAAGACAGAGTTTCAACTCAAAAAAAATATCTATTTCATAAAAAATCTGTTACAAGTTCTTCCTCACACAAAGGGATTTACAAAATATGTGACTGCTTCAAACACAGTTCACGCACAAGACTTCACTTTTTTTATTAAAACTCTCTCTATCTCTCAAACAAAACACGCTGTCTCACTGGACAAATACGTTGCTGTGTATTTTAAATAACGCACTGTTGTGCAAAAAAAAACGACTCTATTTTGTTTAAAAACAAAAACAATAATACATTTGCCTCTCGGGCCTTTTCTTTATATATGTGTCGCGCACATAATATAAAACAAAACATATAAACCATCGAGTCCGCATGTTAAAACAAACAAATGCGCCATCTCAAAAGTTATGATCGCCGATTGGCAAATGGATGCGATCCACATTAAACTCCGCCATAATAAACTTCATCGGATCTGCGGCTTCAACTCATGTGCGATCAGGGCTTGTGCAAGAATATTGCAATCGTGCGATGTGCGATGTTGCGATTGCAATCGCATCGCACCATCGGCTTCAGCAATTCAAACATATGGATGGGTGGATCAACACTTGCAAATTGCGATGTTGTGATTGCACGATGGCGCGATCGCATCGCGGCTTTCAACCCGGTGGAACATATATGGACTTGCGATGTGCAATTGTGCGATGGCGCGACAATCGCATCGCAACTTTTCAACAGTGGTATGGTATATGACATGCGATATTGTGATTTGCAATCGCATCGCGAATATGTAATACAATGTTGTTTGGTATATGGACCCACGGGCCTCTACTTTATGGGAGGGCGATTTTAATATATGCGATTTGTATTATCGCATCGGGCCATAAAAAAACGCTGTGATACTGTATGTTCGTTCCGTTTGCGGAACTTGCCACATCAACAAGACACTTGCTAGAATATCTTGCGATTTACCGCCTCTGTCATTACTCCGCCGATTAAGTTGGTAAGGCTTTAAAGCCTGTTCCAATCTTTAATCAATTTTGTACTGCTTCTATGCAGCATTCCAATTCTTTTGCAATTGGTTCAAGACAACAGGCAACCGCCTTAGCCTTGGCTTCAATGTGCCGTTGATCTTTCACTTCTGCCATTACTGCTGATTGACTTCAGGAGTTGGAATTAATTTCCAACATAATGCAACGGTTTATTTCATTTATGTTCCCACTATCCCACCTTATTCTTAGATTCCACTATCCGAAAGTCAAGATAAATTATCGGCCCTGAACAAAAAAGACTCACCAAACCAAACTAAAAATTATCGGTATGCTCCTTTAAAAAAAAAATTATAAAAAGACACTTGAAGAACCTTAAAAATTATAAAATCACTCCATGTTTGGACCATCAAACAGGACCCTAGCTCTTGGCTTCTCCATTGCTAGAACCTTTTTCTTCGAGTCAGTGAACTATTCTATTAGCCTGCAATACATAAAAACAGTTAACTGATAATTTACCACAATACAAAAAATTCACTGCATCAACATAAAACCACATAAAACCTTAAAGAAATTTATGGTAATCATACCTCTGATCTATTAAAATTACCAAGGAAGGATGAATATCAAGTAGCAGAATGCATATCTGTTAAAATTAACAGGGAAAGATGAATATCAAGTAGCAGAATGTGTATGTGTGTGGTAAATTGTAACTTACGCGTTCCAAGAGTGAACTTGAGATGACAGGTGACGCATATCAAGTATAAAATTACGAAGTTGTCCACCCAGCATACAAAATAGCAGTTTTTTGCTGGAATTTGGTAAAATAAAATTCAAAAAATCAGGTAGTTGGAGTGTTTGGAATCCATTTTTTATAGTGGAAATGCATTCACCACTATCCAAAACCTTTAGGGCACCCAAAATACTGAAGATTAACAATTTTAAACAAGATTCTGATAAAATCTTTGCCAGATTCTGGGCCATTCTGTTGCTTTTTGCTTTTTTAGACTACGAGTAAAACTACATATTAATAATGTGGCAATCACTTTGAGCCACACTGCACACATGCAATGACCAACCAAGTATTCCTTGATGGAATGAAAAAATAATAAGATTATGAAGATATAATATGGTGTTTACTATAATTAGAAAAGAATGCCAGTTGTGTAACTGTTTTACAATTCTTTAATCTCTCGAGTCTCTTTGTTTTGTGTTCTTTTTTATTCGGAGGAAAAGGTGATTTTTTTTTACACTGATTTAATTCTTTAGTCTCTCTAATATCAAATAAAAAAGGTGATTTTTTTTTACAATGATTTAATTCTTTAGTCTCTCTAATCTGTCTAATTTGAGTTGGTTTTTTTTTTTTTTTCCAATCTCTCCATTGTGTTGTGTTTTAATTGTTTTCTTTAATTATTGTATTTGTTTGGTGAAGAGGAAAAAGGGGGAATTTAAATGCTTTGTAATCTTTTTTATTTATATTGTAATTTGTTGTGTTTTTTTGTTATGGTTTCTAGAAAGATTTCTGTTGTATTTTGATTGGTTTCAACTTTAAAATTAAGATAACCAAATAATATATATATATATATATATATATATATATATATATATATTTACTAATTTGATTAAAAAAAAAAAGACAATTACTGAAAAATGGTTAAATAATGGTTTGACTTTTTGACACTTAAGCTAAAATCTCTATAACTTTTTATTTGTTTTTTATACTCAAGTTAAAATGAATTTATATGGAAGGCAACTACTTGGAAAAATGTCTAAAAAATGATTTGACATTTTGACACTAAAATTAAAATGTTTTTACATTCAAATTGGTTAGGGACAAGTAGTCATTGCCAAATAAGAACGGTAAAACCATTTCCATTTATCTACTATACAGAAATATTAAAAAAAAAACACTCACAAACAGAAACTAATAGATGTAAATATCTTGACTTCAAATCCTATAAAATTAAAAGCTTTTTCAAAAATAAAAATAAATGGAATATTAGGCTTTCTAATTCCTGATAATGTCTTGAGTGCCTACCCTAAACACTGGACTAATGAAAAAATTTACACAGTTCCTTCTCAAAATTTTAAATAACAAAAAAAAACTGGCAAACAAACAAATGTTCCAATTCCCCAAAAAAATGTTTGCCCGTGATAGGTTCGCCTGCTTAATTGTGTTTCGTTGTAATAGTCCGTGTTGGAAGACAGTTCAACGTAAGCTTGTAAAAAAACCAAGAAGGAAAAAAAATACAATTTGATTTCAAAAATTGAGATCTGTTGGAAGATGCATTTCCAACACCCTTGAAAATATTGAAAATCCAAAGCAAACTGCTAACAACTTATTTTCCTAAAACCAAAAAAGGAAAAAAACTACAATTTGATTTCGAAAATTGAGATCTGTTGGAAGATGCATTTACAACACCCTTGAAAATATTAAAAATCCAAAACAAACTGCTAACAGTTTATTTTCTTTTGTAACTGGCAGATCGGTGATGGGTCAGAAATATCGCATATAGAAATTATACATACTACCCAGAAAATTAAATAAACACGGAAAAAAAAATTAATGAGAAATTGAAAAAAAATGATATACATTTATAGATATGGTAGGTACTTCAAAAAAAAGGTAAATTAACTTTATATGCTTTTCTTTTAGTCATTTATCCTCTTGTTTTCTTTTCGAAAAGGACAGATTTAGAGGTTTGGCCTTGACTGATTTGAAAGGTTTGGGATCCATTTGAACATAGTAACCATCATATGAATTCATATTCTTTTGCTTTATAATATGTAACATTTTTCAAAAGGTGTGTATTTATGTTTTGTGTCAATGTTGGAGATAGCAGTTTACACCTTTGACATTGTATCAATATGAATACCCATCATGCAAAAATTATATAGTTTGAAGAGCATCTCCCTAGCTAAGTGAAAGTTTTGGGTTTGATTCTTAGCATGTCCAATTTTCAACATGGTATTAGAGCTAATTGTTACTCTTAATTGGTAGTGCCTACAAGGCCTCAGTGAAAGTGTTGTTTTAGCTGGTGGGGAAACGGGGTGGGTTGTTGGACACTGCAATCCACTCCTTTATAAATTGATGGAACATTTTTTGGAAAGTAGAGTAAGAAGGTATCATTGTCTTTCCTCTATTTTTTATTAATTTATATGAATTTATTAACCATAAAAGTTAGATTTAATGGTGAAAAATGAATAGTTTCTTTAGTATTGGACAAGGTTAAATTATTGTGAAGGTGGTTTATCCTAAAATGTATGAGATGCCTTAAGATAATGATTGAATGTGTAATTACATCCAAAGATATTATATTAATGGTCGTGTGGCAAATTAACCTATATTAGTCACAATGGCAAATTAACTTGAGTTTACACTGGACTTATTCCTCACCCTCCATGTACGTAAAGATAGAGACGGTGAAGTTGAGACAAAATGGGTTGAGCCACAAAGGAGGAGATTAAAAAAAAACAATGAAGTTGAGACTAAATGGAAGACAGCCACTGACACGGATGGTAGAAAGCAAAATGCTTGGTTTCTTGAGCTTTCGGCATTCCTTTGCACCTCTCAATGCAACTGCTAGTATGTAAAATAGGCTAACTATCTACAATTATTCACTATATTAAATCCAGGTAAGCGATGCATGTTTATTTTATATATATATATATATATATATATATATATATATATATATATATATATATATATATCCTTTGCACCTCTCAATGCAACTCCTAGTATGTAAAATAGACTAACTATCTACAATTATTCACTATATTAAATCCAGGTAAGGGATGCATGTTTATTATTGAGTTTTATATATATATATATATATAATCTGTAAAAAAAATAAAAATAAGATATTATAATGAAAATTTTGACATTTATCCATATTGATTACTCACATGATGGAGAGGTTTATTTTGACATTTTATTGATTTAATAATATTTTTTTTATTTATTAGGTAATGTGATATTGGTAAGTCACATGATGGAGAGGTGTATTTTGACATTTTATTGATTTAATAATATTTTTTATTTATTAGATAATGTGAGTCTTAAGATGATTGGCACAACTAATCTGTGGCTTGAGTAGCCGAACCCAGAGGTATCTAAGTTGTTAAAATCACTTGAGGATCGCACCTGGGCTAGGCCATCTAAGTTGTTAAAATCACTTGAGGATCGCACCTGGGCTAGGCCATCTAAGTTGTTAAAATCACTTGAGGATCGCACCTGGGCTAGGCCACACCAGCACTTAGCATGGCTAGATTTGTGCACACAATATTTTGAACAAGAGATTTTTTCCTCGTAAACTATCTTAACAGAACACCCTTATCACCATCTCACCATCTATTTTATGCACAGTAAAACTGATCTAATAATATTATTACTATTATTATTATTAATCAAATATTATTATTATGATGATGTTATAACTATTTTCTCCTCACCTATGGACAAACATGTCAGTGAGTACATACTGGTCGAATCTATATCGGGAAAAAAAATTGAAAAAATTGAACTTAAGGATACGATAGCAGATCCTACAGTCACAATGATATTAGACAAGGAACCTCATTTTCATTGAAGTTTTGGGCATTGGAGTTTCCAGAATTGAATTTTTAGATTGGACGATGTGGGGATAAATGTCCGACGACATCGCTCTCTCACTACTTTCCTAAGTTCTTTAATATTTTCTATCACAAGGTTCCACTTATTTTCCTGGAACATGCATAAAATGTGCATAAGTCCATATGTAACTGCAACTAGAATTCACTCCACACAATTTGCGAACTATCTTTGCGGTCAAAATAACTTCATAGTTCCACCACAAGATTCCAATTCTTTTCCTGAAATATGCATAAAACAGGCATAAATCCATGTGTAACTGCAACTAAAATTCACTGCACCCAATTTGCGAACTATCTTCAGCAGCTCCTCCTCCCCACTCGCCTACTTTTTCTCCCCGACAATATTTGCATAATGGCACGTTTGGGCATAACATAATTCGAAAAAGTCATAATAACAGTGTGATAAAACACATGTCGGACTTAACTCAAAAATCACAGTGCAAAACGCTACTCCGAAGGATGAAATCAGAACGGTACACTGAAATTCTAGAGAAATCAATGGAAAATTACATGAAGTGATCAGTTTGAATTGATTTGGAAACAATTATTTTCACTTTACATGGGGGTCATCCCCCAAACACTATCATAGTTTTCAAGGATAAAAGTGTTCCTAGAACCCTCAGTCCAGTGCCCATATATCACAGAATCCAAACTCTGCCACCCTAATTAGAATGTTCTGGTACAAAAGGATAAAGAGAGACATTGTTTCACTGCAACATACATACACTTACAAAGACCAATCAGTGTTCCCAATTTACATGGAAAATATATATTTAAGCTTTCTAAAAAATAACTTATCGTCAACGTACAGTGAACAGTCAAGGAAATGATCATTATATCATTACGCAAAAACAGCATAAAACTGCTGAGACTACTCTCTAGCAACCTGTTTAAAGGCATTTCAATTTCTGCCAAGAGACAGTTGCATCTAACTCATAGGCCTTTTCAAGACTGTTGTTGATCAAAATTTTCCTCCAACTTTTGCCGCTTGGCTTCAGGCAACCCATTCTCCGTTTGGTGAGATATATTATTGATAAATTCAGGCCCCATCAGAGAAGCATGCTTTTTTGTAATTCGGCGGCCAGCCCTGGGCTTTGGTCCCCAATAATTTTCAGGATTGGGAAGAAAACGAGCAACCTTTTTACTCTGTGCTTTGCTAAGAGCAGATTGTGCCCTTGCAAAATTAGCCTAGCCAAAAATCCGAGAAAATAGTATCAATAAATGTTAACAGCAAATAGCATACTAAGAAAACTGCAAATAAATATTCGGCAGACCTTCAAATTAGGTTCTTTGCCAAGGATGACACTTCCGGACTGATCAGGGGGTTGACTCTTCACTGGATGTGTTTTAATCTGAAGGTGCAGAAAAATATTAGTAAATTATATGGACACTTTCTATTCAACAAATGTTATAAAATTGCTTTTAGAACAAAAGCCTGTTTATTCAAAATATTCCAATGCAGGCAGCAGTGCACTGTCAAGAACCAAAAAAGGCACGTTATGTATAGTCTAAGTCCCAACTAATGCCTAAAGATCGAACAAATCAAGAAAATCAATAAATTTTTTGGTACCCAGCAGCGCATAATATCCCAAACAATGTGCATTGGGGCATCCGTCTTCAGGCCAAGTGGATTTGCATGAGTTCCTGAAATACGGTATCCTGCATTTATAATTGCTGATCGAAACATGACTGCTGATGGAGAAGTACACTTCAACGTTGCACATAAACTGTGGAGACTTACGTAAAGCGGTACATCCTCTAATTCCTGCAAAAAGGTAAAGGCTAAATAATGCCCATGCTGATAATATAATGTATAGACAAGAAATGGAAAATAGAAAGCACCAAATGCCATCCAGGTACGGATAAATACTCTGTGATATGATCACATGTACTTAAGAAATAAACCTTGCAAATAAAATGCAAACAAAGGGAATGCTATTTTGCTATGTTCATGAAATGTTGCTACTCCAAATTAATTGTCCACATTTATCACATAAATGTGATAAATGTGGGCAATTAATTTGAAGTAGTAATTTGCTATGTTCATTGTAAGTTGTATGCATTATACCATTGTATGTGGTGGCAAATCAATATTAACTTTACATGTTATACTTCATTGCTGACTGAAAAGATCCTTACCTCAGAAATCGACGTCAAGACAGCATATATTTTGTCATATGCAGGATAGCGAGATTTGAGGGCTACAACATTTGATAATATGGACGAAACCCAGTCAGGATCATGAATTGGGGCAGACCATATGGGCCCAACCATATTGAATTTCTTGCCACAATCACTGCATTCTTGAGGAACAACTGGGCCACAACCAGGTGCATATCGTACACTGTTATTCTTGAGAATACCAAGGCCATGGGTTACAAGTATCAGCTAAATTTGAAACAAGACTAAACTTGCATATATTTTACAACACAGTTTTTAAAAAATGATTTCAATACTTTGGCGTACATTGCTGAAACAAGTTTCTAAAAATATTTGAAGATCTGAAGCTTCTATGCAGTTTATTTTGAGCCTCAAAAAATTGGAGTTATCACCATCTTTTAATATGGCAAGTTAAGCATACCTTGTTGACAGTTCGTGCTAGAGGCTGCAAATGGAATGAATCGCATCCAACACATTGGTACACATAAGACAATTTCAGAGGTGTGTTTTTCATTGCATTTGCAGACCTGCAAGCACACAGAGAAGGTTAGATATTATCATATTTATGGCGATCAAAGGAAGTCCCAAACAATGAAGATCAAGTTCTGTACTGATCGGAGCATTCAATCCAATCACTAAAGATAGTTCAATAAGGTGGAAATATATATAGAAACAGAAACTGATGTTACGGTTTACCATTATAAATGATGCTCTTGAATTAATGCACAAAAGGATGGGAATCTTGTTTGAAAGAGAAAGTATACGCACGTGAATATCCGTACAAACACACGAATATAAAAATCTACTGAAACGGACAGAACTGGGACAATGTAGCGTTTGTAACGGTTAGCGTGGCTCTGCATATTAAGAAATTCAAATTAGGAAAGTAAGAAAAGCATTAACATTACTGCAAAAAAATAAATCTAATCACACTAATAAATACATACCTCAATACAAGCAAGAAGAATCCTTAAAGCCATCTCATGACAATACTTTGCACGACTAGGATATGAACCATATCTGATAAATTAGAACTGTATTAGTTCCTCAATCTGAGAAAAGTTTTGAACTTGTCTTCAATAAAATACTTTCAAATTTGCTTATAAAAATATAAAATCAAGAACACAGCAAAAGGAAAAAATTCAAAGTTTCTTACTTTGAATAGCAAACTTCCCCATTATTCCCACAAAGCACTGCCATATCAGTTGCTGTGCACATTAACATCCCCCCATCTGCAACTGACTGTACTGCAGAGTCCAGAAAAATAGAAGGTGACCCATAAGGATCAAGGTCAACCTGAAAAGAACAATCAGGAAATTAGCATAACCAGATTAATGAATAATCAGATATAATTTTTTATGCAGTCAACCCTATAATGAGCATGTAACACCATATCCCCACGTCAGATCACTGTATAATGACACTAGCTACAGCTAACACAAATATGAACGATTCAATGTCACAAAAATAAACAACTCAATACCCCACCAGTAAGAAGCTTGAAGCATTGTGGACAGTTTATCAAATGACCTGCATGCAGACTGAATAACTAGAAAAACTAACAGCATGACAAGGAAACAAAATATAAAGCTAAGATAAAATTGATCAAATATACAATTTTTATCATATATTTTGCCACAGATAATGACCCTCACTTCAAAAAGTTATATGATTGTGTAGTTAACTTCTATCAGCCCCATAAAGTGCAGATGCTAGTTTTGTTAGAGCAATCAGCGAGCTCCTACTTAAGACAATGTAGTTTTGTATTATGTTAAAACTTTATGTTAATGTTAGTATGACATGTGACCAAATGTGATAATAAGTGTTAGTGTGAGGGTCAGGTGGTTAAACCACCATAGCCGTATGAAGGGTCTAATATGATGTAATACGAGATGATTAACTTGAGAGGGGATAGGTGTATATGGGTAGCCTATCTCAGGTCCCAATGATTTATTTGCTGCAGCATTAATATGCCAAGTCATTTTTTGTTCTCTCCATATTTATGTGCCTTGTGATATTGTGTATACCCTCTAAAATTCTGCATGGTAATAAAGTGATACCAGTCTAGAGCCTGTGATTGGATCATTAAGGAAAATGGCGAGCCTGGTCCAGAGTTGATTGGAGTTATTGCCACACAAGGAGAAGCAAAAAATCGAATATATATATATATATATATATATATATTATAAAAGGCTAGATTTCTAAGATTTAAATATTTTATAAAGAAGATTTTGATTTTATTGAAATTCAGACATGCCAGAGCGCGGCACAAAACAGAAATTATGACCAGACAAGAAAGCGGCAAAATCTGAGAAATAGTCTGGTTTTGTTGTTGAAGAAAGTTTGCCTGCAGCAGGTTATAATAATATTGAGTTCAAGGCCTTGGGTGAGCCTTAGTGTCTAGGGACATTGTATATTACCATACTAAATCACACAAAAAAATTGTGGAATTTGATTAGGTCTAAGGGGTCATTTTTTAATTTTTAAAATTTCCCACAGGGCGGAAATTGAAATAAAATTTGTATATGAAATGTAATAAGTGATGTCTAGAGAAGTTGTATGGGGTATCAGTAATAAAAATTACACCTCTCACCCTCAAATTTCTACTATGACACACTTTGAGGGCTTAAAAATGTGTTCTATACACTCAAAACCCACTTTTTCTAAGTTTGGTGCGAAATCTGGTAATAAATTAAATAGAGGGAAATAAATTGCTCCATGTGACAAAATGACATGGAAATGACTTGGAAATTATCTCAAGTCAAAAGAGTGAGTCAAATGACAAGTTGCAGGATGATTTGGCACCTTGCATCATAAATACATGGCCCACTCAAAGAAATCGAATTTCTTAGCATAAATGCAGCAGTGGGTGACTTGGAAAATCAAATTTTTTGGGAGTTAATGCACATATAAGATATTGGTTGAGATATTCTTGGGATTTTGTCTCCAATTATGTTCCCTCTCCTTCACACTTGGCATTCATCATGGCACATCGAATTTCCTCAAGGAGGGACCACGCAATTCCCAAGGAATCTATGTTGAGCTCACTGGAAGCATCTACATGAGGTGGCATCACATGGTTTGTTCTTGCAGTTTGACTTGAGTTAGCTCCTAGATTGGTTCACACTTGGATTTTCTCATCTTCGTACTTGGAGAATTAGATTTTGATTGAGGATTTCATGGTGCCACATATGGAATTCAATTTGCCATGGTGTCTCTACACTCCTCCACTTGGAATTCGATTTCCTTTCTTGGGATCTTCCCCATGGCCATTTGTCACTCGGTTGCTACATTGGGATTTGCTTCCATCTCTCATATAATAGAGCTTTGAGCTCTCATATTGTATCATTGTTACTAGCTATTGTGTTTGCGAAAGCGCTGCTACTTTGAAGTTTGTACATTTTTTCAAGTATTTCAATAAAAAGACTTTGGAGGTCCATTCATGGGTATTCTTCCATTGGAGCATGGTGCATGTGAGCTATTGGTATAATCTTTTCTATGCTTCAAATCATTTTATTTCCATATATTCTTGTAAACTTGCTAGTGCAAAGCTATCTTGTATTGGCATTTGATTTGAAAGTAGGCTCTAGAGTTTGAGAGTTCTAGTTTATTTTCAAATAAATTTCTAGAAGTTTCAATTCATTGTTTGTTTATCTAAATCTATATGGACTAATGTTTGATTTGAGTATTGTAGAAGAATTTTTGTTGGATCAAGCGTGAGGGGAAGTCTTTGGGAGACCAACCCACTCTTTAAACACCTTCAAATGAACACTCATTTGTTATTTGGATTCACTTATTTTATCTTACGAAAAGTGTCTTGCAGGGATTCGTTTGGGCATAGCTTGTATATAAGCAATTAATTTAAAATTTAAATCTCTTGAAATAGTGCTTCACTGGTTTTAATCTAGCTACTTGTGAGCTTTTCCTAAGCTAAACCAAGTGATGGGGTTCAATCCCATCACTTGATTTGGCTTCTTGTATATTAGTTGTATTTTATTTAGTTGTTTTCATATTCTCTCTACACTAATTTGTTTCTTGATCTTGCAGCCCATAGGTAGAGTGTTGGTGATAAGAGCATCAAGGAAGAGACTCTTAATTTCTTCAATCTTGAGAACTTTCTCATTGTATTTACCTCATTTTCTGAATTTAACTTTCAAGAAGGAAATCTAGAGCTTGAGAAGCTTCATACATTGTAAAGATTCCTCTTGAAGTTTTCCTTGAGACCTCTTGGAAGGTTCCTCATCTTGTAACATCTAATAAAAACTTAGTTTTTCTTGTGGGAGCTTGGGTTTTCACCCAAGGCAACCTTTTCTCCTTATTTAAAAGAAAAAACTTGTGGGTGGTTTGATCTTGCACTTGTTTCTTAATTTTCATCTTGTATGTCTTAAAATTAACACAACCTCACCTTCATAATCTAATTTTCTGAATTCGTTTTTGCTACTTATTTCCATTTTATGCATTGCTACTTCAAGTTTTTCTTTATAGTACAATTTTGAATTTTGCTTTTGGTGCAATTTATTTTATGCAAAACATCTCATTTCAAGTGGCAAAGTTGATTTTCTTCACGTTGACCGCACAATAGTTCATTGCTTACATGCTCATTTATTTTAAGTTGTTTGCTCATAAATTTCAAGCATCGTTGCTTTAGTTGGTTATTGGTTTATCATTTGTCAAAGAAAGTAATTTCAACCTACAACCTTATATGTTTATGAGGCTTATGTATCTTGCACTATTGTGAGCAACTATCCAAGTTATATTGTTGAGCATATTTCCATTATTTGAAGCATTTCCGTTTTTGCAAAGCATTTGTAATCCTACATGCATAGCATATTAGGGATTTTAAAATAGGTGCAGTTTAACTTAATTTATCTCCAAGCATAAGCTTGGTTAAAAGATATTTCCGAGGGACCCCTTTATTTCATCAACTTGAGGGACATAGACCCTCTTATGTGGTTAATGTTGAGAAATCTTGGGCATTTAAGATTAAGAGATTTCTCTTTTATGATAACTGCTTGTGAATGCTTTTTACTTCTTTAGATTAGGATCTTCTCTTTAGTTAGATTATTATAGTGTTCTTCTTCATCAAACAGTTACCAAAGCATAAACAATAAAGAGACAAGAGACACAAAATGTAGGAGATCAGCCAGGGCCAAACCCTTGACACAACGACCACTCCAAGACCAAGTCAAAAGCCTTCTTGATTCAACTTCCTTCGTTTTCCTTGAGTCAACGATGATCAAGCTTCTTCCTTCAATAACTCAGCTATCCTTTAGATTTCGGTTCCCTGGATCAAATATGCAGTTCTCGGCCCTACTGCAGAAACCCTAGCACGTGTGGTTGACCAACCTTTTGAACCTTGATCTTCTTCGCTTGGATGGTATGACCTCTTATTACAATTCGGCCTGTAACCTTACTTATCTTCTTCATTGATTTGAATTCTTGAACAGCAGCAAGACCTTCGACCTTTTTTGCAGTAGATGATTCTTCCTTCCTTCACATGTGTGGAGGTATTAGCCCTAAAATAGACCCATAAACAACACCAAAATATTTGTTCTTCCTTTCCTTCTCTTCGTTGGTTATGAGGATCCTTTCCTAGTGAACTTCGCACTTAGTATTGCAGATTTGCTTGACCGAATTGTTTGTCCTCAAATGGAGGCAGAGCTACCCTATATATAGTGGTTTGATCATCAAAATAAGTCGTCGACTTGAACTGGAACCTAGATCGACATGTCATACTAGAAACATCCTTAGGCCGACTTGAAGGTGAGCTTGTGACATGTTCTTAGAGGGTTAACAAATTTTCTTCTACAATGAATTATTGGCCCAAATGGGTCTTTCATCTTTGACATTGACTCTATAGACTTTATGACATGATAAGTAATCCTAAAAGCTCACAATGGGAGCCTTAACTAAAAATAAAATTCCTTCATCATGAAACCCATGATTCAAGCATTTCAAAAGTAATTTTATTTTTCTTCTTTACATCAATTACATAAAATCACAATTACACATATCATTATGAAGACCGAACCACCCTACTTACACTTCTCAACACTCCCTCTTAACTAGGGAGGGTATTCATAATTCATACGAGGTACTTGGTCATTCTCAATCTGAAGAATTCTCATAAGATGAGTCGGATTGTTAACTCATTTGTTTAGCATCTTATCAACTAGCATTGTCACATAGCAAGGCCTTAATAGCTCTATCTCTCCACAAGATCAGAGCACAATGCTCACAACACCAATGATGTATAGACACCCTAATCATTGTCTCTCTCGAAACATACTCCACCCAGGTTCTCAAAGTGTGTTCCACCAAGGAACAAGACTATTCTTATCTTGGATTCCCAGTCCTCAAAGAATATCAGTCCTCTACAACTACTCTTATCTTGGATGCCCTAACTCATCCTCAAAGAGTATCGGACACTACATGTTTACCCAATCCTTCATTTTGTCTTCCCAAGTGAAGATAAGAATGATGTGTCTATCTCTCCTCATGGCCTTCACTAAGACTTACGGTTGTTAGTCCTGGTCTAGTGCATGAAACATGAAGCAGAGAACCATATCTGTCACTCCCTCTTAACCAGGGATGACCAACCCATTCCATAAAAGGAATGTACCCAAGCTCCCTCTTGAGTCTTAATCAGGGACTTGTCCAAGCTCCCTCTTGACCAGGGACTTGCTTTCAGTAGCTCTTCAGGTGGAGATCATGGGACAACCAACTGCTTGTAGAACTCCTTCCTTTGATGTCATGAATTTCTTCTTTGTCATAGAGTCTACATCTTTCGAGACTTCCCTGTAGGTCACAAACCATCCATCACTTTCATCCATCAGTCATGTCGTCACTTCTTTCATCAGAAAGTGATCCATCAGTCCATATTTGGCCTTGCTTCATGCCATGATGCCTTCTTCATGCCATGTTTTCTCAAGGATTTTCCATCCTGCTACATGGTCATTAGTGATGGAAGACATCCACAGATTCTTCCTTTGGCAGTTCTGCATAAGCCCATCCAAATATTATTGAAAAACAAGGAATGAACATTAAATGAAAAATACCTTTGTGATGGTATTTCATCATGACATCTTCCAATTTGTATCAGCATCCCGCATACATATTGACACATCTCCAAAAGATATATATATATATATATTGGCAAGGGTCTCTTTCTTTTTCAAACTTCATCAGAGTCTTCATATCTTCCATGGAGATATCATAGTCAAATCTTTTAGTTCTTGGATGTTGATTGCCTTCTTCATTGTTGCATATTCTGCGATCTCTTCCCGTCTTTCTTCACACATTTCCCTCCAGGAACTTCCAATCAGAGTTCCTCCAATTATTGTCAACCACCTCATATTTCATATGAGGACATATTATGTTGATTTTATCTAGTCAATGTGTGACCTATGCCTTCCTGCATCCTTTGGAGGAGATCCCTTTCTTTTGTTCATGCTCTCGAGGTAGAGCGTTTATCCATGTTCCCTGCAACCATATGACATGACTCTAGTTCATTAAATAAAAGCATACATACCTCATTTTTCTTTTAGGTCATCTAGACTTCCTTCAACAACTTCCTTGATTGAAAGAACTTCAATTCCTTGACCCGTTTTACTTCTTTTGACATCATACCATCATCCCATGAATTTCTACAAGTTAGAATTCTTGATGAAACCCTTGCATTCATTTATACGATGAAGATTCCAATAGAGGATCTTGAGTATCCTTATTCAGCAAATGTTTCCTTTAGACTGATGTATGATTAACTTTGTACTAAATGACTTTTTCTTCTTCTCATAAGTACCACTTATGCTTCTAATGAGGTTACCAAGAGCTATATCCTTCCATAAGTGATTTCCATAGACTTTTATTCCAGTTATCCTGCATGCTTCCCGATGATGATGTCATGAGCTCTTGCTTTTAATGCTTCTATGATGCCATGATGCATTTTATCATGCTCCTTAGAGACTCATGATTACCATACCTTACAACAAAAAAACTTGAAAACAGAAACTTGAAAAGAACTAGGTAAGGAAGACTATCTCAATCATATTAGAGACCTTTTACTTCCTCTTTCTTGGATTTCTTCTTTTCAGCTTCCTCCATTTCTTTGGTGATATGGGCTTCTTCTCTTCCTCTTTTGTTATCATCCTTCTTGAGCTTAGGACAATCTCTCTTGTAGTGCCCATATTCCTGATATCCATAGCATTGAACTTTGGCCATGTTCTTTTTCTGAGGACCAAATTTCCCAAACTTCCCTTTTCTCTTTGCCATAGCAGCATCTGCTTGAGTTTGCTTAGTTGGTCCTACATCAATCTTTTCCTTTGGCATGGTTTCTTCAGTCTTGCATAGTGACCATAGATCCTAGAATGGAGTAGCTTCTTTCTTCCCATCAATGCTTGAAGTAAACTTACCCCATTCCTCTAGTAGTGCATTTAGTACTATGGTGGTCATCTCCTTGTCATACATTATTTCTCCCAGATCTTGAAGTTCATCCTTGATCTCAGATATCCTCATATAGTATGAGGCTATTCCTTCTTCCTTTGATATCCTTAGCTTGTAGAGTTCTTGCCTTAATGAGATAACTTCTCCTGCAGCGCTTACGAAAAACAAATCTACCAGTTTGTCCTATATTTCTTTTTGAAGTTTCGAGTTTTGATAAATATGGAATGAGGGGATCCTTGATGGATTCTATGAGAATCCTTTGAGCCCTTACTTCCCCTTTCATAAATCTTGCAAGTGCTTGAGCATCTTCTTTTCGAGGTTTGGTGATTGAACCCTTTACATGATCCATGACCTCATTTTCAATGAGATTCACGTCTGTCATTTTCTTCCGTGCAAGAAAATTCAAAGCCCCAAACAACTTGTTTCTTTCCTTGCACAATGAAATTTTGACAGATTCAGATGTAGACATAAATATACTTACTTGTGAAGATGCTTCTTCTACTTGTTGCTTCTTTGAGATTGATAATGAAATAGATAGTAGAAAACTTCTTCTTGATTAAGATAGTTCTCTTCAAGAGTGATCCTTGATTCCACAGAGTGGGAGATCACTTTAGATCCTTTGATGATGATGTCCTTGTTGATAATGATTGATGATGACTTATTGATGTCTTGATGCTTCTTGGATGATCTTCTTCAAGGATAAGGATTTTGATATGAAAATCCTTGTTTCAACGAGAGGGAGATTGCCTTGGAACTTTTGATGATGGCAACATCCTTGAACTTGCTTCTCTTGGATGAATAGACTTCAAGTAGATCTCTTCAACTTGATTAGGGTCTTTGTGGTCTTTTGTTGATGACTTGAGGATCCCAAAACTTCTTCTGGTGTAGACTTCATCTTCGATCTAGGGTTTTGACACTTCTTTGTAGATCTTTAACTTCAAGATGTTCTTCTAGATTTGCTTTGATGCCCTCCTCGAAATTTGATCCTTGAATGCTTGAGTGTCCCTTGATGAGATGCCCTTTCCTTGATTTTGTCTCAACTTTGATACCATGTTGAGAAATCTAGGCCATTTAGGATTAAGAGATTAATCTTTTATGATAACGACTTGTGAATGCTTTTTACTTCTTCTTTAGATTAGGACCTTCTCTTTAGTTAGATTATTATAGTGTTCTTCTTCATCAAACAGTTACCAAAGCATAAACAATAAAGAGACAAGAGACACAGAATGTAGGTGATCAGCCAAGGCCAAAACCTCTCCAACTTGAGAGGAAAACCCAAATAAATTCTTCTTCTTATAGAGACTTCAATTGAAGAATGCCAAGACCATGACCTAGACCCTTGACACAACGACCTCTCCAAGACCAAGTCACAAGCTTTCTTGATTCAACTTCCTTCTTTTCCCTTGAGTCAACAATGATCAACCTTCCTCCTTCAATAACTCAGCTATCCTTCAGATTTCAGTTCCCTGGATCAGATCTGCAGTTCTCGGCCCTATTGCAGAAACCCTAACACGTGTGGTTGACCAACCTTTTGAACCTTGATCTTCTTCGCTTGGATGGTATAACCTCTTATTACAATTCGGCTTGTAACCTTGCTTATCTTCTTCCTTGATTTGACTTCTTGAATAGCAGCAAGACCTTCGCCCTTTTCTGCAGTAGATGGTTCTTCCTTCCTGTGCTTGTGTGGAGGTATTAACCCTAAAACAGACACATAAACCAGTGTTTTAAAATTCTGACTCGGGTTGTGAACCAGCCGAGGGTCGACTCCAACTCCGACTCGGCATCGACTCGACCAGTTCGTTTTCAATGACTCGACCTTTGTAAAAAATACAATAAATATTAATTTTTTTATAAAAAAACATAATTTTAAAGATTTTCATTCATGTTTCCAAACACAAAGCATTAGAATATACACAAAAGACAACATATGATCAAAGTAGGCTCATGAATATATCCATTATATCCAAATGGCACCAAGTGCACTATCCAATACATACATGACATAGAGATCAGAACAAAAACACATAACCAAGGAGGCTCTAAATGGCCTCTACAACAAAACATGACTAGTCACCACTGCTAGACAAGGCAAGATCCTCTGGCTCAAACTCTACGTCAGAGTGGGAACCCATGGCTCCTCCATCTCATCAAGATCTTCAACTGGAACTGTACTAGCACGCTGAGCCAAAAACCAACTCCGCAACTCTTCACAAATTCCTCACAAATGCTCACTCAAATGCATTGAGATAGCTGTGAGGAAATGAGAGGGGTTGGGTAGCTTTTACATGCTTGGGAGGGGTTAGAGGGCATACCAAAACCCTAAAACCGAATTAAAATCTAAATTGAGGTATGTTTTGGGCCATGTGTGGGGTCCAAGGTTGGTTGTCTGTGGCTCAGCCGGTCTTAGCTGGACTCGGCTGAGCCGGCCGATTTGTGACCAAATTGGTCAAGTCAGTGGTCGGTTCGGTCACAAACCGGCCTCCAGACCGGTTTTTCTACCGAGTCGATCTGGCCAGTGGGTTGGCTCGATCAGCTCGGTCGAATCCGAGTTAATTTGACCGGTTTTTAAAACACTGCCATAAACAACACCAAAATATTCGCTCTTCCTTTCCTTCTCTTCGTTGGTCCTTTCCTTCTCTTCGTTGGTTATGAGGTTCCTTTCCTTGCAGTCATCAGAGCCACAGTCTCTGCAGTGCCGAAGGCATCAGGTGTGTTGGGTAATCTGACGAAGGTATCGCTAATATAGCCTTGGTTTTCTTTCTTTGGACCCCTTCCACAACTCACATCAGAGACTTGTTTCAAAATAGTCGAAAGAAAGGTCACACTAGGCATTTAGATTAAAATTAACCCAGATAATTGCATCAAATTTTAGTTTAGGTACATTTAATGCTAACACATTTTACTAATTTACTTGTAAATTATCCATGTTCTTGTCATTGATGAATATGTTTTGAATTTAATACTTTATTTAGGCAAGTATCATCTTATTTATTTTTGCAAGTAAGGTTCTAACTTGTTTCCTTTGCAAGTCATTTCCATATTGCTTCCTTGCATGCTTGGAATTTATGAATGATCATATATTTTGAAAGTATTTCTTGAAAGCATATTTTATATATTTTGCATTGGTATCATATCTTGCTAACATCTTTTGTTTGATTGATAGGGTTACTTGTGTTTCAATTTGAAACATTTCATTTTTCATTGAGCAAGTATCATTTTATTTCTTAAAGCAATATTTGAAGGCACTAGTTTTATATACAGTTGATCTTTATCTCATGTGTTGATAGTTATTAAAGTTTATCTCATTTCATATTTCTCATTTTATTTACTGACAATCTCAAGAAATCCTAATTTAATATCTCCTAGAAACCTTCTAACTTAGTTTTCCATTTAGGGACCACCCCACTTAGCTAACTTAGGAATAGCTTAAACAAAGAGAGTTGGGAATAGGTGACAGCCCCACCTCTTAGTTCTTGCCACCAACCACACCTTGTGGGGTTAAAGGCATTTCTCACTAACTGTTAGGTATGCGTGACGGGAGGCAAGCCAACAGGTCCCTTAGAGGCTTAGAATTTAGAATGTATGATGATTTCTGGGCATGGGATTTTAGTTGATAAATCAAGTTAATATGATAGTAAGCTTGGTACCAGCTCAATAGTGATGGTTATCTTGTCTAGAAGTGGCCAACCACACCTTGTGGGGTTAAAGGCATTTCTCACTAACTGTTAGGTGTGCATGACAGGCGGCAAGCCAACAGGGCCCTTAGAGGCTTAGAACTTAGAATGTATGATGATTTCTGGGCATGGGATTTTAGTTGATAAATCAAGTTAATATGATAGTAAGCTTGGTACCAGCTCAATAGTGATGGTTATCTTGTCTAGAAGTGGCCAATCGAACATAAGGCAAAGCAATATTTTTTTCCATGTATTAAATAAAACCAAATAGCGTACATATACCACTGAAGCTTGAAAAAGTAATAATAATAAAGTGTTACCTGGAAGCAATGGTTATTTTTATGTCACCTAGGAGCATTGAACAAAGTGAAAGTTGCTCATTAGAGTCTTGTAATGACATGGTTGACCCTTAAAAAAATTGATCCACCGGTGGGCTAGAAGACCTAGTGCAAAGTTGAATGTTCGCTGCCACAGCATCATTGTAGCTAGAATGGCCTAGAAAGGTAGGCAAAAACATTTTTGTTATAATTATGTTGAAGATACATCACATAACCAGGTTGTTCTCCTATAAAACCAGCAAGCAACATAATTGTTGCCTAGATGGCTTGGTGGATAGGAGTAAACCCATATCAAGTCTTGAGATTGGTTTGCAGTTTATGGGTAAGCCAAAACCCATGACAGGGGTCGACCACATGTTGGGGGTACTCTCAAGTTGAGGAGTGTCAGAAAAATGGTGGCACACTCAATTTTGGATCAAGCATCGCACTTTGGCAGCAGATGCAAATCTCACATGATGGAGGATGGAGATGACAAACTTCAATTTGAAGGTGTGAAGGTGTGTAGAGATTTACATCTTTTTGGAGCTCTCTATTGAGAGGAAATGTTGGAGGAGCAAATAGTAACCTCCAACTTAATATTAAAATTTAGATGTACTTTGTATTATGTTAAATTTATATTAATATTAGCATGACACAATGTAATATACTAGGGCAATTTTCTTTTCACGAAGATGCTAGGGTTTTTACCAACTTTTCGCAATACACTAATTCTATGCAATTAATTGACTCTACAATCAACCCTCTTATTGATGCGACAAACCGAACAAACTTTCTTAAATAAGCGACAGAATGAACAAACAATATGGCACATAATGAATTCAGTTCTTTCGTCCACAATGCAATAATCCCATACTAAAGAATCATAGCAAAAATAATTTAAAGGCAATGAACTGTCCCCACACTAATGAAGCATAACACAAATAATTCAAGGCAATGTATTCACACGAATGAGGCGTAGCACAAATAATTCAATGGAAAATATATTTTAATGTCCAACTAGAACACCTGACATGAGTTGTTCTTAATTTAGGTTCTCGTCCTTCGATGCCAATTGGTCTGCGACAGAAAATCGACACTGCTTCAAACTTGGTTAACCACGAACTGAGCCCTTCATATGTTGCTTACAGAAATTCGCTCATCCACACTTGGCCACAGAAACCAAGCGATCACCGGTTGAAACGAAGTTGGTTTTTCAATAAATCCGTAGACTATTCTGCTACGAGCTTAGCTTATTGCCAAAACCAGCGTCCATTGATCGGCTTTTGATATAGAACAATGCTAATTTTCCGATAATTACCCTTGTTGACCTGTTCAAATGTGTCTTCCCACCCCCTGAATTTTGATGGTATCGAGGTTCTCTTCCAATTACGAGCTTCAAACCGAATTTTTGAATTATAGACCGTTGATTTCCATTAATTTCCTTATTTCAATGGCCCAAGAAATAATTTAATCAAGCCTCAGAGGACTAGATTCCTTCTTCGTTTCATTTCCAAGATGACTCAGCTTTAGAGAGTAGGGTTCAAATCCTCGTTAATTTTTCGAAAAACCTTCAAGGTAGGTCTGTGTTATAATCATGTTGCTTCTATGCCTCCAATCGGTTCTGTCTTGAAATTTTCCTTATTAAAGTGGCATTTCTGTTTCTGAATGAACCAAGAGCAAACAGAGGATGTCACTATATTTCAAACGGCACCCCTGGCTCAAGACAATAAACGAAACACTCAGAAGATTTTGTTATCCTTCTAGGACAAAGATATCTAAAATAATTTCGTTGTCTTCCCAATTGCAATTCTTGTGCCCAAACCAAATGGAGGAAGAACCTTGCCACCTCTCTAAGATGTCCCTGTACCAAAATAGAAAAAGAAAGAACCATGTTGCTTGAACAGAATGAAAGAAATAGGAAGTGTAAACTAGGGTGGAATCTTTCACCACTGAAATTGACAAGACAGAAGGGGTCTTAAAACCCTCAAAGCTAACTCAAGACAGAATAAGATGATCCACTTTGATGCCTTTAAATGAATTCATCCCTCTCGTATTTATAGATTTCCTAGAGGGCCTCTTCTTTCAAAATGATTGAGTAAACTTTACTCCAAGCCCCAATTTTTGGTTTTCTTTGCGAAATTGCCCCAAAACTTGCCCAACAGTGGGGATTTTTTGGGTTTTTCCCCTTTATGGAAGACTAGCCTATGGGGATTGATAGGCTACTTCGTCCTCAATTTGTGGAGGACGTTACAATCCCCCCTGCCCGAAATTGCTTGCCCTCAAGCAATTGCGAATTTGGGTGCTACAAAAAAAGTTCCCCTTCCCATGTCGTTTTTTCCTCTGACAAATTCTTCCACCTGATAAGGTATTCTATAATTAATCTTCCTCTTAACTTCTTTCCCGCACAGCCATGATCGTCTCTGGAATTAATTCTAGTTGCCCCTCTTCGTCTAAGGGTGGTAGTTCAACCCATGTGGTGACTTGTTGCCCCACGACCTTCATGCGGCACGACACATGAAATACATTATGGATTTTGTTGTCTCTCGGAAGTTCCAACTCATACGCCACTTCGCCAACCTTCTAGAGGACTTTGTACAGTCCATAGAACCAAGGTTTCAGCTTTTCAGCGCCAATCTTCTTAAGGGTGGACTGTCGATAGGGCTACAACCACAAGAAGACGAGGTCCCTTACCTCAAAGTTATGTTTTGTTCAATGTTGATTTGCATACAACTTTTGTCAATTCTAAGCAACATTCATGTTTTCCTTGAGTACTTTGAGGATGTCCTGACTTTCCTGTATCCAATCCTTAGCAATAGGCACCTTGTTGTCTCCAAAAACCTTGTCGATAAAGGATGGTGCATCATACCTATATAGAGCCATGAATGGTGTTAACCCAATGGATAAGTGGTAGGTAGTGTTGTAGCAATGCTCCCCAAGGTACAACCACTTGATCCATGTTTTCTATTGTCCTGCCACATAGTTGCGTAGGTACCCTTCAATTCATTTATTCATTATTTTTGTCTGACCATATGTCTGCGAATGACATAGCTAGTGCTAGAGGTTAATTCAATCCCCACCAACCTAAAGAGTTCCTGCCAAAAGGCACCCATAAACCTGTTGTCATGACCGCTAACTATATTCTTTGGTAGTCCATGCAGTCTAAAGAAATGTGCGAATTTGGTTACCCTGTCCACCACAATGTAAATGTAATCTTTACCTTGTGCTTTGGGCAACCCTATAATGAAGTTCATAGAAATGCTTTCCCATTTCTATTCGGGAATAGGTAGAGATTGGAGAGGACTAGTAGGATGTGTATGCTCAACCTTACTCTGTTGGCATGCCATGCATTACTTGATGTATTTTATCACATATTTCTCCAGACCTTTCCAAGAAAATCGTTCCTGAATTTGTCAATACGCCTTGAAAAAACCCTGATGTCCAACAGATGGAATGTCATGTGTGATCTTCAAAATCTTCTACTTGAGCACGGATTCAGGAACTAAGTATATTTTGTCCTTATAATAAATAACCCTGTCAACTAGTTTGTACCTGTTATCTTGGATGATCCGATCGATAATTGTACAAGCAAACTGGTTCTTAGCATATTCTGCTGAGAGGTGAGCCTTCCAATCTTCAGTAAACTCTATGAGGGCACATGTTGTTGGTTTCCTGGAAAGTACATCGGCCACAAAATTCCTCTTTCCCTTCACATACTCAATGTCAAAATCGTAAGCTTGGATCTTGCTCACCTAGTTCTATTGTCGCTCGTTCGGGTCCTTTTGTCCTAGGAAATGATGCATGTTGTTGTGCTATGTCCTGAAGCTTCCGACTTTCGAATGCAACAAGGTAGCCCATTTGCATTAAGACGACCCCTGTGCCTTCTCCTGATGCATCGAACTCTAATATAAATGGTTGTCTAAAGTCAGGGAGGGCATACACAAGACATGGGCTCATTACTTCTTTGAGCTTGTTAAATGTCTTGTTGGATTCGTTTGTCCACCTGAATGCCCCTTTTTTGGTTAAATTGTTCAAGGGTGCACTTAGCTAAGAGAAACCTTTGACAAATCATCGATAATAAAATATAATTTCGAGGAATCCTCGCAATTCAGTTAAGTTCTTAGGTATGGGCCAGTCCAATATGGCTTGAATCTTTTCTTGATGAACCTGTACTCCCTTTACACTGATTATGTGTCCCAAATAAAGAATCCTTGCCAGCCCAAATTCGCACTTTGATGCTTTGTCATAGAGAGATTGTTCCTGCATAATGCTCAAAATTGTATCCAAATACCCCAAATAATCGCCCCATGTTTTGTTGTAAATGAGAAGGTCATCAAAGAATAGCAATAAAAACTTCCTTAGTTGTTTGTTGAAGATATTGTTCATACAGGACTGGAAAGTGGCAAGGGCATTGGTTAGCCCAAATGACACGACCAAAAATTCAAAGTGTCCATAATGTTAATTTTTGCAACTAGAGTCAAATTCCACTTTGGACAGCTCAGATGGTTGAGATTATAATTTCATTAGATTCATCTTTTCGAGAGGACCAAAATCAACCTATAGATCGCCCCAATCAGTTAAGCAGAAGTTACGTTATGACTTATTTTATTATTTTATGGCTAGGCCTCAACACATGTGGACGCGGTCAAAGCCCCAAGCGGTCCCTCACAAAGTTATAAATAGAATCGACCCAGAGATCATTTGCACACATTCGCTCATGAGATTTTCTTCATTCTCTTTTGGTATTGGTTCGTATTTTCTGTTTTGCCTTGCACAAGTTCGTCAGGGGAAGCTCGCACAAGGGATCGAGATTGCAGACAAGAGGCTCGCATAGATCTGGGTCACCTGGGCCTGAGCCGCAAGCACAGTACCGAAGTTTTCGGGCCATAGCCGCGGGCAGACCGTGTGGAGGTCGCGGCTGAGCTAGTATAACCACAAGCATACCTTGTTTAGGGCGTGGCTAGGTTTCTGAGTCAGATAGGGCTGATTTGGAACTTAGCCGCGGGCATAGAGTGCTTAGGTCACGGTCAGAGCTGCTATAACCGCAGGCTCACAGTGTTAAGGTCGTGGCTAAGGAATTTTATGGGCAGATCTAATTTGGATCACAGTCAGTTGCTTGCATGGTGTCTTCATTCATCCGTCACTTAGTCACAGTCGCTTCAGAACAGCCATTGAAATCATTCTAGATTTAGATCTAGGACTTGGCAGCGAAGATCACTTGGTTTTGGTGATACATCAAATCTGTGTTTTTGATGTTTTAGATCTACAGATCTAAAGATCTGATATACTTATTTCCACTGCATATATGTATTGAGCTCATTATACTCTTTGCTGAAAAAAAAAAAATATGACGATCTATTGAAGAAGAAGATTTGAAAGGGTTGCCCCCATAGTGGGGTTTTTCCCTGGTCTTGGACCAATATGTTGTCTCTTATGGTTGTGCTATTGTCTTCTTTGTCACTGCATGCAATGTTCTATCTTCAGTTACTGTTTATGGTTATTTACACTCTTAATATTTCGATGCATTGTTAATGAAAAGTAATTAGGGCTAAGTAATTGATTTAGCATAGAACAATATGAAAAATTAACATGGTATCAAAGCTAAGGTGAAGGATAAGCCCAAGAGAAGACAAGCAATGAAGCCCTCATTATCAGAAAGCAGATCTACAAGCCAAGGTCAACATGTCTTCCTCTACCTTCAAGGAGCACGAGAAATTGGGTGATGCATCTAACTTTGTTGCATGGAAAGTCAGATTGGAGATCATAGCCGACAACAATGATGTGCTAGAATACATTCAAGGAAGGATGCCCGAGCCTCCAGAAAATTCCTTTGTCACCGTCAAAAACAGATATAAGAAAGGTGAGTCCAAAGCAAAGCAAATCATAGTTGATGGTTTACAAGATCATTTACTAGCATATGTTGGGAATTTAAGAAAATCTAAAGACATGTATGACAAGATATCCGGCATGTATGAAGTCAACAATCTAAATGAGATCATCACCTTAAAAGATCAACTCAAGGAAGTGAAGATGAACAAAGGTGAAATTGCTCAATCTTACATTATGAGGATCTCTCGTCTTAGAGATCAACTGCAGAGGGTTGGAGAGAATGTGTCTAATAGAGAGCTAGTTGTCGTGACTCTTAGAGGTCTCCCCTCTGTTTGGGAAACACTCATCGCTATTACAAGTAATAGCAACGTTCTCCCGTCATTTGATGAAATTGTTGGAAAGCTTACTCAAGAAAAATCTTGAATGATAGCAAGAGGGAGGATTAAGAAGCATAAGAAGGGGAGCCTGTTGCATATGTCGCCCATAACAAAAGAAAGAGATCAAAAGGAGGTCCTTCTAAAAGACCTCCTCCTCAAAGCTAAAAAGGAAGGAATGACAGATCACTATCTCATATCGAATGCTACAACTTCTACAAGAAAGGTCATTATGCTCGTGATTGTCTCGAGAAGAGAAAGAGGCCACGATACAACACCAAAAGTAATAACAATGATAAAAGAAGAAGAGACAATCAAAGGTACAACCGCGACAGAAAATATGAAAGGAAAAGAGATTCTTCAAGTGACCGTGAAGAAGAACATCATTCTCAAAAGAAGCCAAGGGCTCGCAGGTATGAAAGTAATGCTGTGAATAAATTTGAATATATTCTCATTTCTACACTTACTAGCTCTTCTCCATCGGATTCATGGGATAGGTGATTAGTTGGCAATGGGGCCACACATCACTGCTTTGGATACAAAGAAGTCCTCTCTAAACTGGTAGAGAGGGAGACTAAGTTGAAAACCATTCTTGGAGATAACTCCACTCATCTCGTAAAAGGATTTGGATCTTTTAAGTTTCAATTGAATTCTGGGAATCAGCATTGTTGCATGGTGTTATGTATGTTCCAGGTCTAATGAAGAATTGATTTCTATAACTGCATTATAAGATAAAGGGATGAGGGTTGCCTCCATCAATGGAAAGGCCTTATCTTGGCCTGTTGATTCACATATGAAAGATGCATTCACATTAGGTCTGAGATCTGAGGGACTCTACAAAGTCATAGGAAGGCCACTTTTAGCATTGGTCATAACACCAATCATCTCAGTGAATTATGGAACCGCAAGCTGGCTCATCTACACTATGATGCTCTTCTGAAATTGAAGGGACTGGTCTCAGGTATTCCCGATGTTCAAGATTAGCATGATGGAGTTTGTCCAGGTTGCGCAAGTGGAAAGAAAACAAGGGGCCCATTCCCCTCAAGTAAGAACAAAAAGACTGACATCCTCCATCTCATTCATTCAAATATATGTGGTTCGATACCTCTGCACTCAATTGGTGGTCATCTCTGTTACATCACCTTCATTGACGATTTCTCAAGAAAGGCATGGTTGTACTGCCTCAAGCACAAGGATGAAACCTTTGAAAGATTCCAGGAATTCAAAGCTTTGGTCGAAAATCAATCAAGGAAAAGAATCAAAGTTTTCAGCTCTGACAACGGAGGAGAATACATGTTAAAAGAATTCATAGCATTCTGCAAGAAAGAAGGGATCAAGAAGGAAAGTATTGTACCATACACACCTGAACAGAATGGCTTAGCTTAAAGGAGTAATCAGTCAATATTGGAAGTTGCTCGTGCCATGCTTCATGATCAAAAGGTACCAAAGTTTCTTCGCGCTGAAGCCACACATGTTGTTGTATATGTTCAAAACCGAGTGCCTCATCAAGCATTGAGAAACAAGACTCCAGAAAAAATATTTACAGGTAACAAACCCGACATCAGTCATCTTCGTATATTTGGATGTCCCGTATTCTCTCATGTGCCGAAATACAAAAGAAACAAGCTGGAAGCTACAAGTAGAAAAGGTATGTTTATGTGTTACTGTGAAAACTCTAAGGCATACAGAGTATACATTCCTAGTCAAAGGAAGGCTGAAATTAGCAAGGGACGTAACCTTTGATGAAAATGTTGTACTTTGTAAAGCAAGAGACCTTCCTCCGCCTCCCCAGGAAGACGATGATGACAAAGATATTCTAGATGGTCCTTCTATGTCTGAGTCAGATGATATTGATACTCCCATGGAGCCTATGGATCCTTTAGATCCACATCCCAGTGATCCTCCTACAAAGAAGAGACCGCTTTGGCTTTGCGACCCTATACATTTCAACATAAACAAAATGCCAGAAACTTGCTTACTCATTCATTAATCTTTGAATCTCTGAGTACAAAAATAATTGTCTGAAGGTCCAAAACTCAAAACCTTTTCTTCTCTTGAAAATTACACTAAATACAGTAAAAAGCAGTTTGGAACTGCTGTAACCAATTCTAACTACCAAAACTACTTAAGACTTCGAAGGCTGTCTATTACATGCCTTGAAAATGTCTTATTATAATTACACTGTCTTCAGAAGATAAAATAAACATCCTAATCTATAGGAATTGCTAATGATGTGGCTTCTTTTTCTGGGTCAACTGATTTGTTTTCCTTTGATGTTGATCCTTTAGGCAAGTCTATTGTCCAAGCTCTGCACTTTTTCCATATTTCTACCTTTGTCCTGGATGAATGTGTCAGATTGTGATATTCCAATCTGAATGCAGTGATTCGATCATAGGACGGCCTTTCTGTGAAAAAAGTCTTTACCATCCACAAGAGTTGAAAATGCCTCTGCAAGAAGTTAACCATTGTTTCTCCTTTAAGCACCTGGGTCTTTTCGTGTCTGTTATCACCTTTGCTTTTTGTCAATACTAGTAAGTTCTCATAAGAATTCCATGGCAAGAGATTTCCTTCAGCTCCCCAACATGATGGCAAGCCTACTCTTGCCATTTTGTCAAATGACTTATCAAACTGACTTACTGCTTCCTTGATTTCCATTAGCTTCTTTTCTGCAGCCTTTCTGAGATCATTTTTGATAATCATTTTGTTAATTTCTACTGCATACAACATTTTGTCTTGCATGTCATTCTCCTCTAATTCCTGATCTGATTTAGAGTTAATAAAATCAATGAATCTTATGGCCCAAATGGCTCTACTAATTGCCTTTTGTTTATCAGACATTATTGATTCTTCACATTCTAAAATAAGACTTTTCTCTTTTGCAACTATCATCAAGAAGCACCAATTAGATTTCATTTATGAGATGATATCAGTCCAAATGATATCTTTGGCTTGTATCAGTGAGAGATTTCCTTTTAACCTTTCTTTGAGATCTTTAATCTCAGCTTCAGCATTTCGGAAATCTGTTTTGTACTTGTCAGCTTCATTTTCTATGACTTTAATCAACTTTGTTGCAGTCTCCAGATCTGTTTGAGCCTTCTTCTGATCTCTTTCAGCGATCTGCAACTCTGTATTTAATTGAACAATTTGTGATTGAGGATCATCATTACCTATAGGGAAAACAAAAGTACAACTATGGTTATCAATATGATTTTGCAATGAAATTGCAGTTTGCTTTATTTTGGAGATTTCTTCCTCTTTCTGCATGAGTTGTTGTAAAAGCTTCTCCTTTTCCTTCTCTACCTCTGCCACTTCTGCAGCCATTGAATGTTCTCCAGTGGGTAATTTTAGCTTTTTCCTCAATGTGGATATTTCTACCTCAGCGCTTTGCATGAATTTTTGCACAGCAGTCTTGTCACTAGGGTCTACTCCAATCTTTATAATGATTTTTTTTCAATTCCTCATTCTGAACTGTTAAGGCTCTTGAATTAACCTTCTCTAACTTCAATTGTTTAATTACTTTTCCCAACATATTTTCTTCTTTTACCGCCATTGCATTAGTCTTTGTGAGATCATTTACAATTAATTGTCATGTTTGCATATGCAAATTCATTTTATCCATCAGTGGGATTTTCTTCACATCCACAGTCACATTTACAGTGTTGAAACTGTTGGAAGAACCAATTGACATGTCTATAGGATGTGACAGGGCAATTCTAAATTGATCTTTCTCAAGATCCATTACAGTCAACAATCTTGTTTGATCAGCAACAACTTGATGTTCAGCTTTGGCCTCCATGCTAGCCTTCATCTTCTAATTTCTTTCCTGAATTTGTGAAAACATATGTTTGATCAAAGGCACCTGTTCATGAGAAGCTTCATGACTCCTGGGTGAAGCAGGAGCATTTTGCTCTTCTCCCAAATGTAAAGAAAAAACAGGTGAATTAGATGTAGGATCTTTAGCAAACTTTGTTCTCTTTTCAGCTCCGTGCTCCTCATCCTCTAGATCAATAACCACTTCTTTGTTTCTTTTATTTGTTTTCTCTGCTATGACACGAGTCTGAATATTTGCACCTACTGAACTCATCATACCTTCACTTGCTACCTTCTCCTGTTCTGGCCTACTTTCATGAATGAAAGCAGAGTACCCATTCTCAGTTCTTCTATTTGAAATTACACCAAAAGGGTCATAAGCCCAACTTTCTCCTAGTAGCATATGCATCTCATCTAACATTCTTGTTACTTCATCAAATGCCTGCCTCATATTGACTATGAAAGGGCCTACAATCATGGGAAATTTATACATATGTCCTTTTTTCATAGGCACAAAATGAACCTGATCAACATTTAGGCTCTGTCTAATAAACTCTAAAGCAAAAAGCCTCATTGGTACAAACGTTGGGAGTCTATAAGGCTCAACACTTGCTCCATACAGCCTTATTTCAGAGTAATCCTCAAAAACAAACCAATCTCCATATTTGCAATTGTTTCCTAAATGCAAAAACTCCTGAGCTTTAGGTAAGAAACAGGGAGGAGGAATTCCATTCAATATCTTATATGCAACTGACATGTAATAGTTAGCAAAATCAAACAATCTGCCCTCATTTTGCTCCCTTCTAACTACATCTGTCGAGAATATCACTGATTGCCTTATTTTGTTTGCATCCATAATATTTAGACCTAAATGCATGAATTCTTCCACATTCTGATATAAGAACAAGCATACTATCAATGAAGGAAATTTGAAAGAACCTGTTAATGAAAGGCTCATTAGCTGTGAATTGACTGCTTCCTGCCAATATGATGGAATATCCAGCACCATTTCTGGCTTCATCATCATAGCAAACATCCCTAGGACTGATTGTCCACTGTATTATCATCATTTTTACCCAGAATTTTTGTAATGTTACTTAATACAGGACAAGTCTCTGCGTCAAAAACCTCCATAGCAAACTCCTTACAGTTTGGCTGAAAATGCTTCATGTCAGGTTTCAAATAAAACATGAACTGATTAAACTCTTCACTTGCAAGATTATCATAATAATGTATCAGCAAATCGTCAGAAAATTGGATGGATGACTCTGACTCGGGATAGCAAAGGGCTTGGCGGATTAACAGGGTGGACACTTGCAGAACGTTCTCTCCTTGGGAATTCATAACAAAACACTTCCCTAGATACATGGCTAACACCAACCAATAGATAAATTCAAGGAAAAGATGGGTCTTGGGAATGCATGCAGAAAGAATGCCGGACTTGACCATGGCAGAATAAACAAGGGAAGCAGTATCATTCAAGATAACTTGTTGATAGAAAGGAAAGTGAATTACAGAACATATGGTATCTTGAATATCCCCCTCAGTGTCCATGAGAGGGATATGACTAGCTGAACCTGATAGAGATGACCGTTTAGCCATGGTTGAAAATTTACGCGAGAACAATTCACAGGGTGGTCAAATTTGTGCAGGCAAAGGAAAACTAAAACAGGGTGCAACGCAACAAATTACAAGTGTTTTGAAAAACCAATAAAAATCTTCTTTAAATAGGTGGCACAGCTTTTAAATTTAATGCTGACAAGATGCGCCAGCGAACCGTTGATTCCATCCGACGTGGAAGCTAGTTGTGAACAGCTCAGTGTCTCACGTCACTACGGGGGCTCCCGAGGTACGAAAGAGAACTTTGGTTGGTGCTCCCGCAGTCGATCTCCACCGTTCATCTCTATTGTCCCCGCAATCAACCCGGTCAACTACAAAGGCACTTGTCTCGATATCTTGCGCATTGATTGTGTACGCGGGTTGGGCCTTTTGATAAAAACTTTTAACATCACCGCTTTCCGCCCAACAAATCAATCGATTTTTAAGCATCCAATGCAGAACCCACTTATATAAAGTTTTAATGTTTAAACTTTAACTCAGATATAGCGAACATAAATATTTTTCATGCTAAAGTATAAGAATTTTGATACTTAAAAATATTTTTCATGCTAAAGTATAAAAATTTTGAGACTTAAAAATATTTTTCAACAATTTCTATTTTTTATATTTTCAAATATTTGAAAAATAAAAGCATATGCAAATGATCCACAACACTCCCCAAGCTTGGTATGCTCGCATTGACATCTATCTAATGAAACTAGGTTTCACAAGAAGCAATGTTGATCCCAACCTCTATTTTAAAGTTGCCCAAGGTTTGTCACTGATTCCGGTTCTATATGTTGATGATCTATTCGTAACAGGAAGTGAACCGTTGATGATCGAATGTAAGAGATACTTAGCCTTTGAATTCGAGATGAAAGACCTCGGTCTCATGCACTACTTTTTGAACCTTGAGGTGTGGCAAAGACCTAGCGAGATTTTTCTCTCACAACAAAAGTATGTAGTGAAGTTGCTGGAAAGGTTTGGTATGACCGAGTGCAAATCCATGACTACTCCGATGGAGATGAATTTCAAGAAGTTGTGTGGAAAAATAGTTGGCCCTTATATAGAAAATCCATCCGAGTATAAATAGTTGATTAGGGCCCTGATGTTCCTCGTGAACACCCGTCCAAATATATGTTATGCAGTTAACACATTGAGTCAGTTCATGACTGAGCCCCTTCATGCGCACTGGATTGCAACCAAACATGTATTGAGATAATTATAGGGATCGATCACACTTGGTCTGAGATATACCACTAGAGATATCCAACTTCATGGAAACACTGACTGGGAGGTAATGTCACTGACAGAAAGAGTACATATGGATGTTGTTTCTGTCTTGGTTCTACCATGATATGTTGAACGAGCAAGAAGCAAAATTCGGTAGCATTGAGCACCACGGAAGCAGAATACATTGCTGCTAGCACAGCGAGTTGTGAAGCTGTGTGGTTAAGGAAGCTCTTTGGCGAGCTCTTTGACACTACAATGATATACTGTGATAACAAGAGCGGGATCCATTTGGCAGAGAATCTTGTATTTTATGACAAGTGCAAGCATATCGAGATCCAATATCACTTTATCCGTGACATGGTGCAAAGAGGAGTTGTTGACTCCACCACATATCGAATGACGAGCAAATAGCAAATATTCTCACGAAGGCACTACCGAAAGGAAAGTTCTTGGTCTTCATAGAACAGCTTCGACTGATGGATGTAGCCCCTCCAGATAAGGGGCAGCACTGATCGAGGACACTGAGCAAGCTCTTCCTACCCTGCTTGAGCTCTCGAGGTGAGAAATTGAGGGAAAGGGCTCTTGGGGTGAGGGATCTCTAGATAATATGGCACTTACCTATCTGTTACCCAGGGTTGAGATGTTGCTCCCCTATCTGGTCTATTCAAAGTATACCCCGGTTGGCATCATACCCTCAAGTAAGGCATGATGGGAATACCTCTCCTCGTTTGTCCAACGAGTTGAGTGTACTTGGGGTGTACAACCCAAGTCGATTATGATGCAGGTGTTCTACCACATGACTGATGAGAGTCATCGAAGGGAAGATCAATAGGCAACAGGATTGGGTTGAGATTTGCTCCCTTTTCATGATTCTGGGTTGAGACTGAGCTCCCCTATGAGATCCCAGGGTCGAAGATGTGCTCCCCTGTGTGATGGATTATCATGTTGCTAGGTATGGGTGGAAGCTATTGCTCCCTGATTCTTCTTCTTCTAGATTCGAGAAAGTTTCAACAGATAGAGTTGAGTCATGATGACACCTTGATGTACAGATCTACAAGCAGAGATTACCAAGTGGAATTCTTCCGAGTTGATAGGGAGTGTTAATTTTTGCAACTAGAGTCATATTCCACTTTGGACAACTCAGATGGTTGAGATTATAATTTCATTAGATTCCTCTTTTCGGGAGGACCAAAATCGACATATAGATCGCCCCAATCAGTTAAGCAGAAATTAAGTTATTAATTATTTTATTATTTTACGGATCGGCCTCAACACGTGGATTTGGTCCCTCACAAAGTTATAAATAGAAGCGACCCCAAGATCATCCGCACACATTCACTCATGATATTTTCTTCATGCTCTTTTTGTATTGGTTCATATTTTATGTTTTCACTTACACAGGTTCGTCAGGGGAAGCTCCTGCAAGGGTTCGAGATTGCAGACGAGAGGTTCAAATAGATCTGGGTCTTCTGGGCCTGAGCCGTGGGCACATTACTGAAGCTTCCGGGCCTGAGCCGCGGGCACAGTACTAAAGTTTCCGGGCCTAAGCCGCAAGCACAGTAATAAAGTTTCCGGGCTAGAGCCGTGGGCAGACCATGTTGAGGTCGCGACTGAGCGGTATAACCACGAGCAGACCTTGTTCAGGGCACAGCTAGGGTTTCTTAGTTAGATCGGGTTGATCTGGACCACAACCGCGGGCACAGAGTGCTTAGGTCGCAGTCAGGGATGCTATAACCGCGAGGTCACAGTGTTAAGGTCACGGCTAAGGAATTTTATGGGCAGATCTGATTTGGATCAGAGTCAATTGCTTGCGCAGTGTCTTCATTCATTCGTTGCTCAATCACAGTCACTTTAGAATAGTCATTGACATCATTCTGAATTTAGATCTACAACTTGGCAACTGAGATCGCTTGGTTTTGGCAGTACATCGAATCAAAGTTTTTTATGTTGTAGATTTGCAGATCTGAAGATATGACATACTTGTTTCAACTATATATATGTATCGAGCTCATTGTACTCTCTCCTGAAAACTTTTATGACGATCTATTGAAGAAAAAGATTTGAAAGGGTTTCCCCCATAGTGCGGTTTTTCCCTGGTCTTGGACCAATCTGCTGTCTCTTCTTTATCATTGCATGCATTGTTCTATCTTTAGTTACTATTTCTGGTTATTTACACTGCTAATATTTGGATGCACTGTTAATGAAAAGTAATTTGGGCCAAAGTAATTGATTCAGCATAGAACAATATGAAAAAATTAACACATAATGGCATCAGAATGTTGTTTTTGGCACGTCCTCTTCTCGTACTTGGATTTGATGGTACCCTGATCACAAATCAATCTTTGAAAAGTAAACTACTCCATGAAATTCATCCAGTTATTCATCGATCCTGAGAATAGGGTACCTGTTTTTTATGGCTTTCTTCTTGAGGGCTCGGCAATCAATGCACAATATCCATGTGCCATTCTTCTTCTTTACCAAGACCACGAATGAGGAGAAGGGACTCGAGGATGATGTGGCCCATTTGTAACAACTCGAGGATGGTTTTTTTTTCGTCCTTGAATTTCTTTGGATGTTGGTAGGGCATGGTGATTACAGGCTTAGCTCCCTCTTTCAGTTCTATAATGTGCTTGAATCCTCTCTTAGGAAGATATCCTAGAGAAATGTCACCAAACACTAAAGCATACTTGTCTATTATTTGTTGAATACTTTCCCTGTATTGTGGTTTATCATTGTTGGGGACCTTTTGGCTCATGATCCTCTAGTCCGTTGCATATGCGACATCGTCGTACCTAAAGATAGATACCATTCTTCTGCTTGAATTGACCTGTGGCTTGTCATTTTCCATGCCTCTCAGAACCACTTTGCTATATTTGGAACTTTAAACTCCATTTCCAATGCCTAGTAGTCCATCGTGTGCTTTCCCATAAAATACAACCACTAGACCCCTAGTACCATATTGATGAATGCAAGATTTATCACATAAAAATCACTAGTAGAAGTATAACTACCAAGTGTTGCACTCAAACCTAGTATCATTCGAGTGCAATCCAAGTTGTAATCATCCGCAACTATTACATCCAAACCTTCGATCTCTTTGGTGGGAAGTCCTCTTTTGGCCACCAGTGTTGCATCAATGAAATTGTGTAGCTCCTCCATCAATTAGTGTTGTGATGCGTTGCCCCTTGACAGCTCCTCTGACCCTGAAGGTGTAATACTTGGGTGTACCTGAAAGGGTTGCAATCTTGACTTGGGGACGAGACTTCCTTTCTCCACTGGCCTTTTGTTCACCTTTCGCTTCTTTTGGTGGTTCTTCCTTGGAACTGCTAGGTTTTCCTTCTTCTTTTACTTCCTTTGGCAATGGCTCTTCTTCGATACTTACAGTGCCCTCTTCTCCTTCTTCTTCGTCGTCAGAGAGCACTTCGATGTAGTGAATCTTCCCCTTTCCTAAACAGCGATGTTCAAGTTCCCATGGTTCCCTGCAAGTAAAACATAGTTTTTTCCTCCTTAGTTCGCCTCGGGTCTCCTCATCTAACCTGTCCCTTTTGGGCCAATCGCATTGAGGGACCTTCTTCACCCTATCTTTAGAAGGAATGAAAGGTTTGGGAGGGGCTTTCGATTGGACTATTGCATTCCCCATATCATGAGTATTCTTGATAGCCTCTTGAAGGGTAGTGGGGTTGAATGCTTTTACCCAACCTTGCAGTGGTTCGAATAAAGCTTCTACAAAAAGCATGATTAATCTTTCTTTGGATACATCTGTTACCATGACTGCGATATGTTCAAATTCGGAAATAACTCTTCATGCAATCCTATTTAATTGAGAAGTGTCAGTTCTCTGAAGTGGATGTCTAGGTCCTTTCGGTCAAATATTTCTATCAACCTTTGCGTAAAATCTTCATAAGAGGTAATGTTGGCATGCCCCAATGTTACTAGACCATGATACCACCATTCATGCACTCCCCCTTCTAGGTGTAATGTGGAAAATTGGATCGCGTCTGCTTCTGCCATAGGGTTGAGTCTAAAGTAGGTGTCCAATTTTTGCACCCAAGCTCTTGTTGTACATTTAGATGTCCAATCAAATGAGGGAAGGGTAAGTTTACTCACCTTGCATATTAGATCGAAATTAGGTTTTCCTCTGGGTCTGTTTCTGAATCTGAAATTATTGTATTCATTGAAGGCCATGGCAGCTCGCGTGTTCTCCTCTAGAGTTGCATATTCTCGAAAATAACCATCCAGCAGTGTATTTGGTTCAACAGATTCTTGGTTTGTCGTGGCTTGATTATTCGTAAATTGAGGAAGCAACGGTTGGTGATTCCTTCTGTTGGTTGATCCCTTCTGTTGGTTCCCCTGGTGTTATGAGGACCAGGGTTATGATTCCCATTCCCATCCATCTAGCTCCATTGTTGCAAGCAACACTTTCATTTCCTATGAGATGATTCATAAGTTAAGCAAGTTGTTGTTGACCCTATGCCAATGTTTGCATTAACTATTGTCCTTGTTGCTGGCCTTGTAATATCAAATTTGATATTTATGTTTGTCAATGTATCAGTACATGTAAGAGATCCCTGGTGTTTGGATCTCCTCATTCCTCCTTACCTTCCATGTTGCCTTGTGATTACCCTTATTCTTCCTGACTGTAACAATACTCGTATCTCCCGTTAACATGCACAAAACTCATAGGCTGGCAGGATTCCAGCGCTCTAATACCACTGTAATATACTAGGGTTTTTTTTGCACGAAGATGCTAGGATTTTTACCAAATTTTCCAATTACACATTAATTCTATGCAATTAATCAAATCTACAATCAACCCTCTTATTGATGCGACAAACTGAACAAACTTTCTTAAATAAGAACAAGCAATATGGCACATAATGAATTCAGTTCTTTCGTCCACAATGCAATAATCCCATACTAATGAAGCATAGCACAAATAATTCAAAGACAATGCACTGTCCCCGCACTAATGAAACGAAGCACAAATAATTCAAGGCAATGAACTGCCCCCACACGAATGAAGCGTAGCACAAATAATTCAAAGGCAAATATATTTTAATGTCCAACCAAAACTCCTGACACAAGTCATTCTTAATTTACGTTCTTGACCTTTGATGCCAATTGTTCCGCCACAGAAAAGCCGCACTGCTTCAAACTTCATTAACCACGAACTGAGCCCTTCATATGCTGCTTACAGGAATTCGCTCATCCACACTTGACTGCAGAAACCCAGCAATCACCGGTTTGAAACTAGGTTGGATTTTCAATAAATCCGTAGAGACTATTCTGCTACGATCTCCGCTTATTGCCACAACCAACGTCCACTCATCAGCCTTTGATACAAAACAATGCTAATTTTCCAATAATTAACCTCGCTGACCTATTCAAATGCATCTTCCCATCGACTGAATTCGGATTGCATCGGGGTTCTCTTCCAGTTACGACCTTCAAAACAAATTTGTTAATTATAAACTGCCAATCCCCATTAATTTCCTTCTTTCGATGTTGAAATTTGGTTACCAGAGGACAGGTGGTTCCCTAAGGCTTTGATCTTTGGCCTAGGGAAAAGTGTCCAAAAGAATTTAATTTTTCTCCTAAAGTGATTTTATAAAGTTATAAAGCCAAATCTAATTTAAAAGTGACTTTAAGTGATAAAGTTACTAAAGTCTAATTTTAAAGTGACTTTAATAAAGTCAATGTAAAATTAGAAAGGAAAAGTGACTTTGGAAATAAATGACTAAGTAGGTCTTTATTAAAGTGGGGTGAATTAAAAAATAGAAAGTGAGATTTAAATGAGCATTTAATCTCAGCCCTAGATCTAAATCTGTTTCGGCCATTGGATTGTGGGATTCTCCAAAAGTCACTTAGGGTTAGGTTAAAGGAGGAAAAGGAGGGAAAGGTCATTCATTCTTTCATGAGCAGATTGGGAGGAGGAGAGAAAGAGAGCTGGAGATTTTTCTGAGCAGTGAGAAGGAGGGCAGCAGTGAAGAGATTTCAGCAAAGGTACAGCAGCATTTATTGGCACACATACCGAGGCAGAAAATCCGTACAGCAAAGTAGAGGCAGTGTTTCCAAGTGAGGAGGCACAGAAATCGAAGAAGAGGGTACAGCAGCAAGCATGCACTCCAAGGCACAAAAATCAGGCACATTTTTCGAGGAAGAGGGTGGCTGTCATTTTCGGCACAAAAACAAAGAAGAGGACAACAGCTACAGCTCTGATTTTTGGCATGGATTTCGAGAGAGGGTGCTGTAAGAAATCTGTACAATCCGTACAGCAAAGTACGGTTGTTCTGGCACGCTTCTCGAGGTGGCCGTATAGCATTTAATGTTGTCCTAAGGTGCTGTAAATTTTATGTTTTATGTTATTGCTGATTTGGCACAATTTCCGAGGCGGTGTGCAAGCACGGAAATCGAGATAACTGTGAAAATTGGTCACTGGAATTTTTTCGGAGTTTTCCCTGTTTCACTGTAAAAGGCATTTTTCAGAAAATGAAAGAGAAGCTTTCAAACTAGTTTTCCCCAAGAGTTGTAGGGGGTTTTTCCAGGGTCATGTTGACCAAAAATATCAGTGTTTAAATGTGTTGAATGGTTGTTTTAAGCTTGCTGATTTTTATTTCTGCATTTTCCAGCATTCTGTAAATTTTCCAGAATTTGTGTTTTCAGCAAAAATTATTTTTCTGTTGTTGGATGTAAGGATATGGGAAAGGGCATTTAACTAAAAGGAGAAATAAGGTGAAACTGAAAACCGGGGTGGGAAAACAAGAAATTTCTACATGGTATCAAAGGTTGAATGCTGAAAGTGCAGTCTGGGACAGCAAGAAGAAAAATACAGTCGCTGATTTTTAACTTAGAAAATTCCAGCAAGCTGATTTTTCTCACACAAAATTTTTATCTTTACTACAGCAGTGCTATTTTTCAGTTTTAGGACAGTAGGATGTCATTGGGATTGAGGGTGGAGGATAGATTGGATGGGCATACCAATTACAGCGTTTGGAAGGAGAGAATGCAAAGTATCTTTGAGGAGGCAAAAGTCTGGGACATCATGGTGCATACCACACAGAACCCTGTTGTTGTGCCCACTGATGTTGTTCAGTTGGCAACATATAATAGAAAGAACAACAAGGGTAAGAGACTGATTCTAGACGGAATCAAAGACCATTGCATTCCTCATGTGAGAGAAAAGATAAATGCTCATGAGATGTGGACAGCATTGACCAATCTCTACCAGAGTACCAATGAGAACCGGAAAATGGTCCTGAAGGAGAAGCTGAAAACCATTAAGATGGGTAAAACTGATAGTGCAGCTGGATATCTCACAAAGATTACTAATGTGAGAGATGAGTTGGCAGCAATTGGAGAGGTCATTCCACCCATTGAGTTGGTGCGGATTGCAGTGAATGGCCTCTCCAGCTCATGGATGAACTTTGCTGATGGGGTTTGTGCACGTGAGACCCTTCCCACATGGGAGAGGTTTTGGGATGATTGCATTCAGACAGAGATCAGGAAGGGTCAGCTTGGGGCAGCCAAGCCAGTTGAGCAGGGTGAGGATGTAGCACTGTTGGCAGGAGGCAAGAAAGGCAAAGGAAAGAAGCAAGCTTCCACAAGTAGTGGTGGGGGCAAAGGCAAAGGTAAAGGTAAACAGGGTAACACACAGAAGGACTATTCCAAGGTGAAGTGTTGGAATTGTCAGAAGATGGGACACTATGCAGTTGTGTGTCCGGAGAAAAAGAAGAAGAAGGGGAAGAACCAGAGCATGGCAGCTTCAGCAGAGGTTGAGGACTTTGCAGATCGCTTTGACCGGGAGTTTGGGTTCATTGCGTGTGAGTCTTCTAGTGCGGGATTATCTGCCATAGAGGTTCAGAGGGAGCATGCATTTCCCTCGATTAGCGGAGCATCTTCAGGTATCTGGTATGTGGACAGTGGGGCTTCACGTCACATGACAGGAGTCCGTGAGTACTTCTCAGAGCTTTCAGAGAGTGGCACTGACATAGAGGTAGTACTCGGTGATGACAGAGTTGTTAGAGCAGTCGGTGTGGGGACACTGACATTTCAGAGGGAGTCCAAACCTCCCTTGAAGGTGTCAGATGTTCTTTATGTGCCAGGGATGAGGAAGAACCTCATATCCGTCTCAACTTTGGAGGACAGAGGATATGAGATACTGTTCAGGGGTGGACAGGTGTTGATGTATCCCAGGGGCGCTCCAGCTGATTCAGCTAGAGTGATAGGTGTACGCCATGCAAAGGTGTACAAGTTTGCATTTCAGCCCCTTTTGGCATTGAGCAATAGTACCGACAGCAGAGCTAGCAGTTCTGAGCTGTGTGAGATTTGGCACCGCAGGATGGGGCATATGTATCATGGAGCCTTGAGGACTTTGCGGGAGATCACTACAAGTGTGCCAGATTTCAGTACTGATCACTTTGATACTTGCAGAGGATGTGCGATGGGCAAGTTTGCCAAATCCCCTTTTCCCAGCAGTGACAGCAGAGCGACTGGGATACTTGATTTGATTCATTCCGATGTGTGAGCGGTCGGATGTCTCATGTTTCCTTGAGTGGGTATGAGTACTATGTTTTATTCATTGATGATCACTCCAGGAGGACCTGGATTTATTTCTTGAAGACCAAGAGTGAGGTCTTCAAGCGGTTTCAGGAGTTCAGAGCTCTTGTGGAGACACAAACAGGTCGGAAGATCAAGTCCCCGAGGTCGGACAATGGAGGAGAGTACACCCTTGGAGAGTTTGTTGACTATTGTGCGGAGGCAGGCATTAGGAGGGAGCTCACTGTTCCTTACAACCCCCAGCAGAACGGGGTTGCGGAGAGGAAGAACAGATCCATCGGAGGGGCTGCCAAAGCCATGTTACATGATCAGGGGTTGCCATTGTTTTTGTGGGCAGAGGCCTGCAACACAGCTGTTTACTTGCAGAACAGGAGTCTGCATCGTGCCTTGGGGCACATGACTCTGGAGGAGGCTTTTTCTGGGAAGAAGCCTGATATTGGTCATCTTCGTATCTTTGGGTGCATCACATACTCCTACATACCCAAGGAAAAGAGGACCAAACTAGAGCCCACCGCAGAGAAGGGTATCTTTGTGGGCTACAGTGAGACCTCAAAGGCCTTTCGGATTTACATTCATGCACAGAGGAAAGTTGTTGTCAGGCGGGATGTAAAGTTCGAGGAGGATAGGGCCTTTAGGAGGTCACGGGAGTTAGAGTATCTGGATCAGCCAGACCCTCAGCAGCAACTGAGTCAGTCGCAAGGATCTAGTGGGCAGGGATCAGGAGGATTTGGAGGTACATCTATGACGATGTCTGGTCCGTCAGTGAGCAGTGGCTCGCAGAGTCAAAGGGGTGGTGCTTCGGGCAGCATGCAGAGCAGTCCACAGAGCAGTTCACTAGGGAGTCCACTGATGGACAGTTCACACGGTACTTCAGCATCTACAGGTTCATGTGCAGGCAGGAGGACAGCAGACAGACAGTCAGGAGTTCAGGCTCCTGATGATGATGAGGAGGAGTTTCATTCTCCAGTGGGAGAGGTGTGCTCAGGGAAAAGGAAGCCCAAGTGGCTTCAGGACACCTTGAGAGAGGCTACATCTGTTGTTGGGCCTAAGAGGCCAGTCAGAGAGAGCAGGCCACCTGAGAGGTTTTGTAGCTATATGGCAATGGCTACCAACATCCTTGACTCTGAGCCTTCTAGCTATGAGGAGGCAGCTAGCCAGCAGGTCTGGAGAGAGGCCATGTAGGAGGAGTATTCTTCTATCATGAAGAATGATGTTTGGGAGGTGGTGCCGAGGCCTGAGGGCAAATCCATGGTTACTTCCAGATGGCTTTACAAGTTAAAGCATGTTGCAGATGGCAGCATTGAGAAATTCAAAGCGAGGTTTGTGGCTAGAGAGTTCTCCCAAGTAGAGGGAGTTAATTATGAGGAGACCTTCGCTCCCGTGGCTCGATATACTTCGATCCGCTCCATTATATCGATAGCAGCAGAGATGGGTTGGAAGATCCACCAGATGGATGTGAAGACCGCATTTCTCAATGGCTTCACACAGGAGGAGGTGTACATTGAGCAGCCACAGGGCTTTGAGGTGCATGGGAAGGAGTCCCATGTGTGCAGACTGAAGAAGGCCCTTTATGGCCTGAAGCAAGCTCCCACAGCTTGGTACTCCAGGATAGATACATACTTGCAGGGGATGGGTTTCACAAAGAGTGAGGCAGATCCGAACCTTTACTATATTGTGATAGGTGAGGAGCCTCTCATTCTGGTGCTGTATGTGGATGACTTAGTCATTACAGGTGCAGAGAGACTCATAGAGCACCGCAAGAGAGATCTTGCGGCGGAGTTTGAGATGAAGGACATCGGCTTGATGCATTACTTTTTGGGTTTGGAGGTGTGGCAGGAGGAGGGGCATTTCTTCCTGGGGCAGGGGAAGTATATTGTGGACATCCTTGGCAGATTCCACATGGAGTATTGTAAACCCATGTCGACACGGATGATCACCAACTGGAAGAAGCTTCATGCTTCGGATTCGGAGTTGGTGGATCCCACGTTGTACAGACAGCTGATTGGTTCCTTGATGTATTTGGTCAACACTAGACCAGATATTTGTTTTTCAATCAACACGATGAGTCAGTTTATGTGTGAGCCTAAGAAGGTTCACTGGGTGGCTGCAAAACACATTTTGCGGTACTTGCAGGGGACAGTGGATTATGGTCTGGACTACAGGCAAGGGGATGGAGTGAGATTGGCAGGTTACACTGATTCTGATTGGGCAGGTTGTGCTTCTGATAGGAAGAGCACTTCAGGGTGCTGTTTTGGGTTGGGTTCGGCAGTTGTGTCATGGTTCAACCGAAAGCAGCAGTCAGTAGCATTGAGTTCAGCGGAAGCAGAGTATATGGCAGCCAGTCTAGCTAGTTGTGAGGCCATCTGGCTTCGCAAGATGTTGTTTGGCTTATTTGGTCAGCCGTTGAGACCTTCAGTGATTTACTGTGATAATCAAAGTTGCATTAAACTCACGGAGAATCCAGTATTTCATGACAGGTCAAAGCATATCGGGATCAAATATCATTTCATCAGAGACTATGTTCAGAAGGGAGCGGTGAAGCTTGAGTATATTCCCACTGATGAGCAGGTTGCAAATATTCTTACCAAAGCCTTACCATGGGGCAAGCATGTCTATTTCAGAGACAAGATGGGTGTGGTGAGGAACACCTTCCTCAGTAAGAGGGAGTGTTGAAATTTGGTTACCGGAGGACAAGTGGTTCCCTAAGGGTTTGATCTTTGGCCTAGGGAAAAGTGTCCAAAAGAATTTAATTTTTCTCCTAAAGTGACTTTATAAAGTTATAAAGTCAAATCTAATTTAGAAGTGACTTTAAGTGATAAAGTTACTAAAGTCTAATTTTAAAGTGACTTTAATAAAATCAATGTAAAATTAGAAAGGAAAAGTGACTTTGGAAATAAATAACTAAGTGGGTCTTTATTAAAGTGGAGTGAATTAATTACTTTTATATATACGAATCCCGCTCTGCGCCTGCTCCTTTGGCCTGCGCAGCCACTACATGAGCGCTGCTCACGGCTTTGATCTTTGGCCTAAGGAAAAGTGTCCAAAAGAATTTAATTTTTCTCCGAAAGTGACTTTATAAAGTTATAAAGTCAAATCTAATTTAAAAGTGACTTTAAGTGATAACGTTACTAAGTCTAATTTTAAAGTGACTTTAATAAAGTCATCAATGTAAAATTAAAAGGAAAAAGTGACTTTGAAATAAATTATCAAGTGGGTCTTATTAAAGTAAGTGAATTAAAAAATAGAAAGTGAGATTTAAATGAGCATTTAATCTCAACCCTAGATCTCAATCTATCTCACCCATTGGATTTAGGGATTTCCCAAAAGTCACTTAGGGTTAGGTTAAAGGAGGAAAAGGAGGAAAAGGTCATTCATTCTTTCATGAGCAGATTGGGAGAAGGAGAGAAAGAGAGCAAGGGAGATTTCGGGGCAGTGAGGAGAAGGAGACAG